>OY754976.1:34365224-34965224 GCA_963576475.1 Molanna angustata
TGAAAAATGATTGAATTAAGTTGAATTAAGATGAGATATTCGTCAAAGATTATCATTAATATTCACAAATATCGTGTGTTGATTTGCTAATATTTACATTTGAGATGTAATGTAAAGATGTTTAAACTATTTTGATGTTATAGCTTGATTACCAATTTGTATTTTCCGTTTTTCAAAAGAAATAATGAATAATAACAAAGCTTACTGGGTTAAAATTAGCAGATTATTTACTTGGCAATTTTTAGCAACGAACTTTGCAGGTACTATAATAACAAAGTTGCTTGGTTATTATTAGCAGTAAATTATTTATTTTTAACAACTACATTTTTTGAGTGTAGGTACATAACTATTTTTATCTGTTATTATTAGAAGGAATAAGGAAAAGCCATGAAGATATTAAGCTATTTAATAATAAAAATAAGTAGGTATGTTGGTATATAATAATATGCTATCGGTTGTGGAGACATAACAAAAGAAACCTATAGAGAGTCTATTTCCACTTTCAGAATAACTTTGGCCATACGATGATTACTAACTGCCCCTGGAGTAACATAAAAGAGAAAAGAGTATATTACTTCCACAACTTTACCCTTCCCCGTCCCTAACTCTCTAACTCTCTCGTTCTGTGTCTCGCCCTCACTCTTCGAGGATGGATAAGATAATAAGGTCGCTGATAGAAACCTTTTCCCAGACGACAGCAAAAAAGCGCCTTTGGGTCGAGTTGAATTGAAAAAACAACGGACCCTTACATGCCAATTAAGGCCATCGGCTTAATGGCGTCCGTTAACTTTTTCAACAAGTTAATTTTATGGGGGTAGTTTGTCTCCGATGACAACTAAACATTTGTTTGATTGGTCGTAAGGTGATGGGTTGTGATATGGAATTAGATGAAAGGTAGGTACCTATACTTATATTATACTTTTCTTTTATAATCAATAGATTAGTAATTTAAAATATTTCAAAACTAGGTAGGTACTAATTAAAAAATCAATAGAATAGGTAGTACCTACTTATTTAATTAATAACATTTGGTATTTTTTAAATCAATAAAATGGTAGGTAACAAGTAACATTATGTATATAGCTAAGTTATTATTTCATAATCATTAAACAGGTATACCTAAACATTATTAGAACTTATGCTACATTCAATAGAATAATAATAAATTACATTAGATACCTATATTTATTTATTTAAAATCTTTATTTATTAATTCATACCTAATCAGTAAAATAACAGTAATAAAATATGTCTGATATTTTCCGATCGACATATTAATTTAAGCGAAACAAGTGGTGCTATTAGGTATTAAATAAATTATTTAATAAATACCTATCATTGGTATTCTGTGCTCTTTTAATTCTTTATCATAAAGAGGTAACCTACTTCTCTTTTGACTTATTTTGACTTACCTATAGGTCGTTACCTACGTTTAGTTTTCATACTTATCTACACTGAGATTTAAAGTGTAAAATATGGACGAAAACCATGGGGGGCAAGTCTGGTCAAAAGGCGAAATCAAAACCATCCATGTTTTCCCATACCTATCATTGATAGGTATGGAGTTCTATAACATTTTAAGATATTATAGAACTCCATAAGATAATTATATACCTACATGATATGGGTAAACATGAATGTTTTTGATTCCACTGGTTTATAAGACTTGCCCCCCAGCTTTGTTGCAAATAATAGGATTTTACACTATACGTAACTAATTTTTCATTTGTTATAATTTTATTCAATTTGGTAATTTTCTTCTTTCGGGTTATTTTTTGTTTTTTATTTATTTTATTTAAGATTAAATGAAGTTTTGAAACGTGCTGTAGGTACATATTTTTTCTAAATAAATTAACGAATAAATAATAATAAATATACCTATGTCTAATTTGATGTTACTTAAGTGAAATCATAAGTAGGTAGGAACTTTTAACACCATATTTTACACCATAAGTGAAATCATAAGTAGGTAGGTACTTTTAACACCATATTTTAACGATAAATAATAAGTAGGAATGGATTGAGAGGCCGGGGCCGCCCAAGAAAGGGATGGCACGACCATGTGAACGATATTCTGAAAGACGGAAATGTTAGAAGCATGTACAATAGACGAACATGTATGAGACGATGCATGAATGTTGACGAGGCGATGAATGTGTGCCAGGATAGAAAGATATGGCGTTCGGTTCTCTCTGCTACCCCGTAAGGGACATGGCGTGATGGTATGTATGTATGTATTTAAATAATAAGTTTGTATTAAAATTATAGACTAGACATCATTTAAGATAACTTTATTTTATTCAAATTCAATCAATCAAATACCTAGATACCTAATTCTTATGAAATTCTGGTAGGTATATCTTTCTTCTTCAATGGCGCTACAGCCCATATCGAGCCTTGATCTCCGCTAGTCTTCGCCCCTAACATCTCCTATCTTCTGCAGTAACTCTCCAACTGCCCGGCAATTGCAATCGTTAGGGAGCATCCCTTCCAACTTCGTCCTCCCATCGCAGTCGCTGTCTTCTTCCACTTGGATGTCCACACAGAGCTCTTTTTGGTTAGCTGAGGTGACATTATTTGTACATATTCGGCCCATCTCAATCTAACCTGGCAGTCGTCCAATTATTGAATATGGCAGTCACCTCTGGAGTGGGCGCCCCCCAATACCTACTGAATACCCTCGACGCTGTCCAAAGGCGTGCTATACGTCTGATTGATGATCCATCACTGACTGATGGATTGCAATCACTAGAACACAGACGCAGAGTCGGTATTTTAAGTTTATTCTATAGATACTACCACGGGAATTGCTCAGAAGAACTTGCATCTTTGGTCCCTCCTCCACCCACCTCGCAACAGAGTCACTCGCTTCACTCAATCGCAGCATCCATTCACAGTGGACCTTCAACATATACGAACAAGTCGCTTCTCGAACTCCTTTATTAATACAGCAGCCCGACTGTGGAACGATCTTCCGAATTCTGTGTTTCCATCTTCGTACAACCCGGGTCTTTTTAAAATCCGAATCAATAAACTCTTTTCTAGATTGCAAACCCCTCCCAACGCTACGTAGTGCGCTTTTTCGGAAGAGTAAAATGGACCCAAATCCTAATAGCTGGCGTCCCCTACGTAGACATGTTAAAAAAAAAAAGTCTTATAGATACACTGAAAAAAATAATTGTGACGACCGAACTGGCTACTTGCGTTTTTAGCCAAACTTTTGTTATCAGTAATAAAAGTTAATCTATGTATTTATGACTGTAGTGTTTAGCTCAGGGTACAAAATATTTAGTAGCACTAAACAAACTGTTTTGTAGTTCGGTTCATTTTAACATAACTTTTTTTCAGTGTATCATACAGCTCATTATTATAATGAATGAAGGAATGAATGAATGAATACTTAGTATACCTATTTCCAACAGTATAAATATTATTACCTACAAAGGAACAAAAATACACAAATTAAGGTAACTACTTTTCAAATAAAAATAAAGGTAGGTACCTACACACTGTTCACAGGTGATGGATGCGCTTCTCATGGGTAGAAATTGTCTCCAACTAAAGAGTTCTAAATGTGGTGGAGAAAGAGAGAGATTTGCTGACCACTGTCAAGAGACGCAGGGCCGCATATTTTGGCCATATATTCCGTGGTGATAAATATGCCCTTCTACACATTGTAGTGGAGGGAAAGATAGAGGGAAGACGAGTATGGGGCGTATAAGAATATCATGGCTTATAAATCTCAGGCAGTCGTTCGGGAATCCGGATGTGGCGTCACTAATTAAGTTGGCGCGAGATCGGGATGATTTTGGCACATTGAGGCACATTGTATGAAGAAGAAGACTGCCCACAGATAAAGGATCGCCAGTAAACTGTCTGTCTACAGCGGATTCTTCAGAATTCGACACATTGTTATAAAGGTCCCAGATTACCTCGAGAAGCTCATCGTAATGGGAGGCGTGGAGGTTAGACGATCTAGAGGTCGCTCACCGAACCGATGGAGCGATTTTATCACTGAAGCCCTTCATCTTGCCCGTCCTACATGGAGGTGGACCATTCGACGGGTGGTGCAGAAGCCATCTTCGTCATGAGGTCAAGGAGGAAGAAAAAGAAAGTACCTATCTGAAAAATACGTCAGATAGTTATGCATGCCTACTTATTTCTCAATTTAATCACAATGTCATGATGTTTTTATAATTTCATTTTTCACAAATAAAATGGCATATTTTGTTTGAAGTATAGGCACTTACCATTGCATATGGTGAAATATATATATATATAGATACATAAATATTTTCCTCGTTACAATGATCAATCTGACTAATATTATATAACTTAATAAATATATATTAATATCTATAACATTCGCCTCGATAACTTTAGCTCTAACCAGAAGAATAATTTTAATAATTTGATATAGAATTTATCTCTAAAATTTTTTAATTTTAATACTAGTTTGTGCATTTTAATTTTAACCAGAATAATTTTCCTTTTCCTCTTTGCTATGATCAGTGTTATTTTTATTGTTCTTTTATTTTTAAACTCTCTTTTCATTTTTTTCTCTTTGTAATTTTGTTTTTATATTTCTTACTCTTTTATGTTATTTTTTATCAATTTATTTCTCACTTAATTAGTATTGTACCAATTTAACTAAGAGACTTCACGTTGCTCGGGTTGGTTGGAAGAAATTGCCTTATGGCAATAAACCTGCCTTTGTACACATGTACATAAATTATATAAATAAATAAATAAATAAATAATTTAAAAATATGTTTTTTTATTGTTTGCTTGTTCCTTTTACTTTTGCTATGAGAATTACAAATTTTAGCCGTCCCGGAGTAATATTTGATGTTCCTTTTCTCATAATGTTTCGAATGTAGGTACCCGCCCAATGATAATGAAAGAAAGAGAAATAATGAATAAATAGGATAAATAAAAAATATGTTTAGGTATTACAACTTTAATACCTATAAGTGAAAGCATGTTACTTAGGCATGAAATTGTATGTATCATTTTTGTTTTTATTATTGTTATTATGTACCTATGCTGCATGTTTTATTATTGTTATTATGTACCTATGCTGCATGTTTTATTATTGTTATTATGTACCTATGCTGCATGTTTTATTATTGTTATTATGTACCTATGCTGCATGTTTTATTATTGTTATTATGTACCTATGCTGCATGTTTTATTATTGTTATTATGTACCTATGCTGCATGTTTTATTATTGTTATTATGTACCTATGCTGCATGTTTTATTATTGTTATTATGTACCTATGCTGCATGTTTTATTATTGTTATTATGTACCTATGCTGCATGTTTTATTATTGTTATTATGTACCTATGCTGCATGTTTTATTATTGTTATTATGTACCTATGCTGCATGTTTTATTATTGTTATTATGTACCTATGCTGCATGTTTTATTATTGTTATTATGTACCTATGCTGCATGTTTTCCAAATAAAATAAAATAAAATAAAACATACACAAGCTTTCATGCTTTGTTTAGGGAATGTGTGAGGATGTAGCTACATAACTATATGAACATGTTACAAGGACATACCTATTCATTATTTAAAAAAAACAACTATTTCAAATAACAATTGGGTAGATACCTACTATTGTTGATAAGTAAAAAATAACCTAAAATATAACAACTGGTGTAGCATATTACCTATAGGTATCTACCCACATAGAATATTTAAAATTAGGCTATGCTCCGCTTTTGTCAACATGAAATTACATACTTAGTTCAGTATAAATAGATATCCCGAAACGTACACCGACTTTTAATTAAATCAATTTCTGAGGCAAATATTTATACTATATAGCGTAGGTACATACCTAATGGTTAATTAAAAAAAAGTAAAATCACGAAACCAAACAGTGGGGTTTGGGGGGAGTAGGGGGCGAGGGTTGTAGAAAAAAACGCGAAATTTGAATGTTTTGTATGTGATGGTGTGTAAGGGTAGGTAGGTTTGAAAGGGGGGCGGTATTGAATTCAAAAGGAAAACCGGAAAATCCGCAGTATAGAGGCGGTGAAATTGAGCCCTCTGGCGATGAAAGTAACGGCATAGAAACTGAACAAAAGGGTCATAAGATATGCCCGGAAAACTAGTGTATTTTTCCCCTGGGCCCCATACAAACCGGTAAAGGGGAGACCGACGGAAGGTTGGACCGAAAAACATACAAATATTTTCAACAATTTTAAAACTATATTATAATTAGAGTCGTTTCTAATTTAATTGAGATCATTTATAATGCGCCGTTTTTGTGAAAACTCACCCCAAGGTAGGGTTGTCAGACAAAATGAGGACATGTCCTCCTTTTCTATAAATTGTCCTCCTGTCCTGAAAAATAATGTTAATTTGTTTCTCCGCTATTGATTATTTCATGGTTATTACAATGAGTTGGAACCTATCTAAATTTTGTTGTTAGGCTGTGAACGAGATGTAATGAAAATGTAATCAAATGCATTTTACATACTGAAGTTTTGTAAATGGAAAAGAAAGATTGGTTCACAATATGACAAACAGTTCTTCGTATGACATCAGTTTTACTACTCTCCAGAACTTGTTATTTGGTGCGAGTTAAATTAATACTTGTCATAGTCAGTAACTACTTACTATTAATTTATCGAGAAATAATTAAGGGGGGGACTGCTGCCAACGTACCTACCTATTTTTCAATTTGATATACCATCATTATTTCTCATCAAATCGTTTTGAAAAAAATAATTTAGATAGTTTGGATATTAATAAACAAAAATACCTATACCTTAACTTTTTGATAATTTTCTGTATAAATTCTTGTAGAAAAATAATGGCATACCCCGATTTTCAACGTTTATCATATATTTTTAATAAACTATAAGGCGTAGAGTAATATTTTTTTTTTAATTAATGAAGACAAAAATATCTAGAAAAATATGATGTGACGTTGCATTAATGCTTCAGGTTTAGTAAATAAACCTAAAAAATATTTATTTTGCATTCAGCGTTATTGCGTAATAAAAGTTTTTTTGGTTTATTTACTTAACCTGATGCGTTAATGCAACGTCATATCATATTTTACCAGGTATTTTTTTCTTCTTTAATTTATAAAAAAAAATTTTGCTCTATACCTTATATTTTTTTATAAATTTAAGATAAATGTCTAAAATTGGGGTATGCTTATTATTTTCCTACAAGAATGTATACAGAACATAATCAAAAAGTTAAGGTATATTTTTCTTTATTAATATCCAAACTTTATGTTAATGTAATTTGCTATGCCGACGACGCTATTATAGTAGCCGAAACTAACAATGACCTACAGACAATGCTGAACAGGTTACATAGCACCTGCAAACAATACAACATGGCAATTTCAATTAATAAGACTAAATGTATGACATTCTCAAAAACACACATAGCATGCAATCTGACTATAGACAACAACCCAATTGAACAGGTTAATACCTTTAGATACCTAGGAATTGACATAACAGAAGATGCTGACCTCTGTGAAGAAATTCAGAGCCAAGTCAATAAGGCAGCTGCAGTCTCGGGCGCCCTAAAATCCATTATTTGGAAAAATGAGGATATGGCCATTAAAATCAAAGTGAGAATCTACAAAGCATGCGTAAGACCAGTGATGACATACGGTATAGAGGCACGAGCAGACACAGTCAGAAGCAAACAAATGTTGAGGACTTCAGAAATGAGGACATTGAGAGCAATTGCAGGCAAAACCCTGAGAGACCGAGTGAGGAACTCCAGAATAAGGGAACTATGTGAGGTTGACGATATCATCAGATGGAGCAGGCAGCGGAGGAGGGACTGGTATGGTCATGTCCAAAGGATGGACAGCACCAGACTTCCTCATATCGTGCTTCACAATCAGCCTCACGGAACCCGCCCTCGCGGTAGACCGCCAAAAAGATGGAGGGATAGCTGGGGGTCCACTTCGCAGGAAGAGCAGGCCTCTTAAAAAACAGACCTGAAGGTCTATTCAAAAGAAGAAGAAGAAGAAGAAGAAGAATATCCAAACTAACTAGGTTATTTTTTTTAAAATTATTCGTTTAGTAATAATGATGGTATATCAAATTGAAAAAATAGGTACGTTGGCAGCAGTCACCCTCTTAAACTATTTTTTGTATCGACTATTTTTTTGAATGAGTGTCATTGGTCATTGTAGGTACACACAATGTAGAATCGAATTTTTTTCTGAACCCTGCACAAAATTGTTACCTATTTATACTTTCAAAGGTTTTCATTTTGTTAACCATAATTCTTTCTAGTGAAGATTGGTTGGTAGGTACCTACATTTGTAGGTGATATATTTGAGATGTCGTCGCTAGATTCAATTACATTATCGCACCCCCTACAAACTGAAAACTGAAATCAATCTCGCAAAATTTAATTAAATTTTAGACAAAGTTCCAAAGATTTAGAATCTCCGTATTTCTCTTTGAGTTCTCCCCCTAAATTCAAACAAATAAAACAGCTAACTCGTTACAAATGGATGCTCCAATCAATATTTATTAAAATAAATAATGTAACAATATAATGAAGTTTATAGGTAGGTAATTATTAAAGTTCAACTATTCACAGGTAGAGCATTTATTTTTATTTGATTTTATCGAGAAAATAATATAACTATATACTTAATGGCATATGGAATTCCATCAAGAAACAACCATTCAAATACTTATAAAAATCTAATAAAAAAAACATTATGGGTATCTTAATTGGACATCCAAAAATTAATTGAAAACGATAAAAAAATATAGATAATTACAGAATACTAAAATTTATATAAATAATTACAAAATACCAAAACTTTTAAGGCTTGATATGAGCTGTAGGGCTATCAAAAACAAAGAAACGTTTTTTTTATTAAAAATTGATTTTTAGTGACCTTAAGGAACGACTTACCTAAGTACCAATTTTATAATAGGTACCTAATATAAATATGCATCACCCTTCATATTACCTACCATTCACACTACTAAAGTTTTAAGCTCTTCCTTTTAAGTGCAATCAGCTAGACTATGGAATTACCTAAGTGATTAAGTTATCTCAATCTTTAAAATAAAACTAATAAAAAAGTATATTTGTCATATCGCTATTGAATATTTCATCTGCATCCTTCGATTAACCTCTTTCTTTCATCATTGGGATGATCAGTAGGTATCTATTATTTTTCCAAGGAAATAAATAGATACTGTGGCGCTGCTGTATAACGACCGCAGACAATGCTGACTCCACAGAGGTACCTAGGTACTTATCTCTGCGCAGCTGCAACGCGCACGCGCAAATCCTGACCGTCGAGAAGCCACGGCCATAGATCCTGCTCGCTATTCGTGTGCTAGGCGTTAACACTGTGTCCATTATTTATCTATATTCTTAAAATTAATACCGACCCAAAGATCGCAAACATCTGTAAATTTATTAAGTGTATATTTATAAAGTACTTGAACCAATAATAAAATTGTAAACCGAGTAAGTACACTTTTAGTTATGAAACCCATCATCACTCAATAACTGACTATCAAATAATAAATATATATTATATAGTTGGTGTATGTTGTTGGGAGATTATTTGAACACGCAACATTAAATTAAATTATATTAAATACTTAATTAAACAAACCAAATCCCGACACCATATGACCATCCAATAATACTATTGTACCTACCTAAATAACTTTTGAGAACTTACATTGCTAAAGTCGGTTGGAAGACATTGCCTTATGGCAAAAAACCCGCCTTTGTGCACTTGATGTACATAGAGTGTAAAATAAGATTTATAAAAAATATTTTTGTTATTTGGTAGGTACCTATCTACCTATGATTCAAAATATATAAAAAATATTATCCTTGAAGTAATCATAATAGTCAGGTATTGCATAAAAAAATGTAAAGAAAAAGATCGAACATGCATGAATTTCTGTTTTTTTATAATTTCGAAATTTACTGTTGGTAATAATTATATACCTATACCTACAGTAATAATTATTAAATAATGATGTAGATGCCATTTTCTGTGTGGTTTGACTATATCCCATGGAGGCAGAGTGAGAGTACAATGCGTCTCCGGAATTGCTCCGTAACTCTATGAATACATTTCTTGGAATAGTTCTAAGAATTGCTTTTATGAAACGTAAAACCCATTACGGAAAACCAGCGGCGTAGAAAAAAATATGTGACTAAAAAATCTACATTTCAACTTGAAGCAGCTTGGAGGCATTTATTTACTCAACGCTTTTACAAAAGGGTAGGTACCTACATACATACATATCTAAAAATCTACCCAAGTTACACCAAAAATAAAATGAGATTTGAAATATCAAGCGCATTAAGATGATGAAAAGGTTTTACGAGATAGGTTACATAAATTAAATTAAGAAGAAGAAACAGCTAGTCTTATCTACTGCCTTCCCCATATCTCTTATAAATTAATGATATAAAATGTTTAAATAAGTAGCTACTAAAGGTAGTACCTACCTAATAATGATATTATTTTATTATGCAAAAAAAAATCACATAATGAGGCGGACTTATTGCCTGTAGGGAATTTCTATCAGTAAACTACATTAGTATATGAGTAGCTAGTAAAAATATATTACAAATAAAAATTAACAAACATTACAACGAAGAAAAAAAAATAATACTAAAATACACAATTTTATATCACTAAAAAAACATAATTTAAAAATAATAAATAATAATAATGTCCAAAAATAGAAAAAGCTTGGGATATGAGGTAGTAGGTACCTACCTTTGTCAAAAGAAAAAAAAAGGAATTAAGGAAAATCTTTGCGGGATACAGGACTTACCTACAACCTATTATTGACAGACGTTACCTACCATGAAATTTAGGTAGGTACAATGAATAGGTAATATTTCTTATATTAAGATCCTCTGGATCAAATAGTGGTAATGGGGCAGGACACTTTGCCAGACAAGGGGATACTAGATGGGCACCCAGAATACCTTCTTCAGTGCAGTCCTAGGACAAATAATAGGAGTGTTGGAAGACCCCATACCTAAAAGATGGTCTGACGACATTTTCCAAGTGGCCATGTGGTAAAACCTGGATGCGGAGGGACAGAACAGAGACGAGTGGAATGGTAAAGAAGAAACTTACATCCAGCAGTAGAGGGACGAAGGCTGGAGAAGAAGAAGAAGGATAAGGTAAATAAGATACCAAAAAAGAAACAGAAACACTAGTTAGATGGAAAAATTGCTATACCTATGGCAATAAACTAGCAACTTGCGCATCAGGGTGCAAGGAAGGGATCATCATTATTGTTAGATATTAAAATATGTAGGATCAGTTTAACAAACCGAATAGGGGTTGCCCTCTAGACATAGATATGTACCTTTATATTTTTTTTATCTTTATAATATTTTTTTCTCAAATGTAGGTACCTACTTTTTTATATAATTGCAATACGTCCATTTTACATACTTAGTAGTTGGACAAAATGTAAGAAATATCAAGGAATGGACCGGAGTCCACAGAGTGAAAATACTGTTCCAGTTAGCTCAAAATAGAGATCATGACATGCAAATTATTTATTTATTAAAAGTTACGACTATGGAATAGCCTAAGTCCTGATATAACGTCGTCTATCTCACTAAACATTTACAAGAAAAGGCTAAAGCAAAAATATTTATCTGACAACACCTGATTACATCTTCCTCTCCTCATCCTTTCCTTATCCTTTAGTTTTCCTATCATTGCTATGATTTGTTATTATACATAGGTAGGTATGCTATCTTCTTTGTTTTTTTTTTTGTTTTTTTATTGCTTTTCTTCGGTTATCTTTATTTATTTTGTAATGTGATTAACTTATTGCCATAGTACCTACCTACACATTGTTTTGTATATTTAACATTTACTCTGGTTGGTTGGAAGAAATTGTCATTAGGCAATAAGCCCGCCAGTGTACTAATTATACGTATGTACAAAATGATTCAAATAAATAAACGCTCGTGTGAGCATTTACAAAAAAAAATAAAAAGAAAAACAAACATGTGCATTAATAAAATCACGTCAAAAAATAACAATAAAATAAAATAAAACAAAAATACAAAAAATATATTTTTTAAAATTCTCTGAATTTAAATGATTGATATACCTACCTATGTCAAAGTGGTAGCCGGCATCTGTGGGACCTGGCATGGCACAAAAAGAACAAGAAGAATTTACCTAGTATTGTTATTGGTCAACACAAAATTTTTTGTTGTATTTTAAAAATGCATAAACAGTGATTGTAAATACATTAAACGAAACAATTATTGTAGGTACGCCACTGATAACAGAAATGTCTTCACGTAGATATGTACATTGGTAGTGAGGTAGGTAGGTACATATATACATAGTATCGGTATCTATTCTCTAGACATGTTTTAATTTCGTAACTCAGAGAAAACTTGTCCTGTTGTGTTTTTAACATTCAGCAACATAACTTGATTGTGGTCGGCTTTTCTCTTTAATAACACTACACCACTATTATGATAATATTAATATACTTTTTATTTACTTTTTTGAGATAAAATTAATAATGATTCAAATATCATTAAAATTATCAGTTCGTACAATATGTCGGACAGTGCTGAGACTTCAAACGATATGCTGGCACGATCCAGATGCAGACTGTACACGGGGCAGGATGACATGAAGAAAAATGGAGGAGGCCGAGGAATTAGAAGAGGTCAGACTTCCTCGGTATACCTACTCGGTGATTTACTGGTTCTATGATAACATGGTGTTTTGAAAATGAAACACTATGAATTTCATTACGCGCCTACTCGATGCAATGCCGTAAACATTTTTTTTTGTAGTTTAAGTAGGCACCTATATATTTAAACACCTATGTGTTAATAAAATTTATGAACAAAATAGTTAACAATGTCGGGCTTATTATTTTGTTGTAGGTAGGTACCTGCCTATAACAATTTTATATATAAATAAGAATTTGTACTTTATTATAAATAACATTATTTTTATAGTAGGTAGGTACTAAAAAATCATTGTTATGTACAGTAAAAGTCAGATTTTTATCAAGTTTTAAGTAGGTATAGGTACATATCTACTTATACCTACTTAATATTTTTCTTCTTAATGTATGCACATAAGAAATAATTTATTCGGTATTGTTTAAAATGATATTTAGGTTCTTGTTAATTATAGGGACTGAAATAAATACGTATAAATTCGAACTGTCATTGACTTCGGATTGTAGGCGGCATCATAAAGATGACCAAAATTATTTTAAATATTTAATTGCCGTTATTTATTTCTTTATTTAATTTAAGGAGAAGCATACATTAATTTGCAAATTACAAAAGACAAGAATGAATGTTAAAGTTTGCCAAAATAGTTCCCATCAATCCCATCAAATCATCATATATCTATTACATAATGCGTAGGTACCTAATATAAAAATAAAATTACTAAAACATTATGTAAGTAGTAGGATAGTTTTGAAATTAAAGATATAAGAAATTGAAATAAAATATACCTATCCATAAAATACAAAGAATAAAAAAAATAAAGAAGATCGTATAAGATAAGTAGGTAATACAGAATTAAATACTTACAAATGATAATGGGAATTGGGAGGAGTAAGGAGAGTAAAAGGAGTTAGGTATTCAATGCCTCATATCACTGCGTCATTGCCGATATATTCCTGCGTTATCGCGGATACCTATGTGTTGTTAAATATACGTAGGAACCAATTATGTATATATGACGCTTTCAAAGGTTTCGAAAAATCAAAAGTAAAAAATATGTTTATTGTAGAAAATCATGACACTTATCTACCCATATTCATAGACAACTGAGGAAGCCTCAGGTTTCGTTATTTAGATTGAATGTGACGTCACATACCTTGAGGAATCCCTAAAATTTTCAACAAAATGTATTCCATGACATTTTGTTATTCAGAGATAAATATGTTTGCTCGGGACATGCGCAATCTGCCACTTTGAAATAAATAAATTAATGTCATCGGTAGATATCTATGCGTTCCTCAAGATGCAGACTTAACTTGAGGGCGACACATAGGTACCTTCAAGGAATGCCTGAGGCCTCTTCAATACTCATATTTACTCATATATATCTATCTATAATTTTTCATACGAAATAGTGAATTCGAAATGGGGCATAAATAAATTAAAATTATTGTTCCTATCGGATAATTCTAAAATAGCGTCTAGGTGTTGTATCCCGCGTCGTTATTACAGGTTATGTTGTTAATGTAGGTTCTACATACCGACGCATGATTCTCAATGCATTATTTAAAAATGGAATGTCTTTCTCATACTGCGAGGTCGTTATTGAGCGGACCTGTGTTGTGCGTGTAACAGGCGCTCGCTGTGTTCCTTCGTTATCCTCATTTAAAAAAATATATATATAATAAAAACGCTCAGCAATCGTCCCTTCCGTTGCTAACTTCGCGCGACAAAAATCCACTCCATTATGGAACGGAATCTAACCTCACATTCACATAGCAGACATTCTAATGTCCCATATTGATAAGAATTCCGCTTAGAACGTGACCCGTCCCCGCGGTCCGCTGCCGAGATTCACCGGCAGTGCGGGTCCGACCCGCCGACGACGGTCACGTTCTGAGCGCGAAACGGCGTTATGTGCCACTGAAATCAATAAAAGTCTCGGAATGAAGTGCTCATGCGCAAAATGGTCGTCTTTATTGCGATTTTGTTGCAGCTTTTTATAATTTCCCGCCTCGGAACGGCGTGCGAATGGGCGCGGGTCCGTGCGAGGGAAAGGGACGCGAGATTCGGACTGCTGTACCCGCTGTATCCGAACACCGAGGGTTGTTTGAATGGGGCATTTCGACAGAAAAAAATCTTTACTGCCCCTTTTTATGGACAACTAAGGGTAATACAAAATTAAAAAAGTATTATAGATACCGCCAAATGAGTGTAAACACAAATAAAGTGAAGTATTCTATGGTAGGTAGGTACACCCATTCTATGCAGGGACAGTTCCTATATACTTAGCAGGAATATTTCGGTTTTCGTCGCTTTTAAATAATGAACTATTCGAGTTGGTTTTAATGAAATTCAATATCGATTTGTGGTGGAGGGAAAATATTTGGAGGTATTTAATACGGTGAAATTCTGTATGTGGAATACACGCACATACACATACTATATTTGTACCTTAATTACACCTAGACACGTGGGGATGGTCAACTTATGTTCTCAGATTAAATTAAAAAGATAACATTAGTGAATTACCCTTATAGCAACGTTGCTACATCCAACAACAACCTATGTACATATATTTATATGTCAACCCAATGAAAACTAATAAGTATTTGCTCCCGAAACGAACTGCTGATTTTATATGCTGACTAATTCATTTTCATCACCTACCTACTGTGTGTTATCCAACTGTCGATTTGTTCAGGAGAACTTTGTTCTCTTAACATATCGACAATGTATCAAGCCAGGATACGCGAGAATTGTATGGAGAGGTCTACTTTTTTCACGGCTTTTCCAACTTTGAAGTCAAAAAACACCAACTTAGAGGCTTCGCAGCATATATGTTCCATACACGGATTTACTCAGAATTCGGAGTAGAACATTTCGTGTGTCTGTGTGTGTGTGTGTGTGTGTGTGTGTGTGTGTGTGTGTGTGTGTGTGTGTGTGTGTGTGTGTGTGTGTGTGTGTGTGTGTGTGTGTGTGTGTGTGTGTGTGTGTGTGTGTGTGTGTGTGTGTGTGTGTGTGTGTGTGTGTGTGTGTGTGTATGTGTGTGTGTGTGTGTCTGTGTGTGTGTGTGTGTGTGTGTGTCTGTGTGTGTGTCTGTGTGTGTGTCTGTGTGTGTGTCTGTGTGTGTGTGTGTCCGTCCGTCCCTTATAACTTTTGATCCGCTCGATTTACAGAGCCCAAAATTTAAGAACATATAAACAATTATAGGCTTACAAAACTTTTATACTCAGAATTTCGAATTTTTGTTTTAATCAGGGGTTATCAACTTTTGAATTTTTACTTTATTTTTCCATATATCTCAGAAACCATAAAAGCTAGAACGCTGAAAATTTGTACAAATATAGAAAAATACAAAATCTCAAATAAGTTTATTCAAAAAAATTCCAGGGTTTCTCAAACATTTTTTATTAAGAAAAATATTTTTTTTATGATAAATTTATGAGTTTAACTGCCTATACTTCCAAAACTTTTACAATTATCGAAAAAAACCGAAACACCCCAACTAGATAATTTAATTTTCTATAAAAAATATTAAGTAGAAGATCTCAATTTTTTTTAACCTTTTTTTTAAAAATTGAATTTAGTGACGACATCGCTTCATACATTTTGTATGGCAGTCGCCTATACACAATATGTAAGAAGACTTAATAGTTTGATACTTCATCTCCAAACATACATACATACCATCATGCTATTTTCATATTCTGGGTAGGAAAAAAGGATCTTCCTCCATACTATCCTATCTTGACATACATACCTACATATGTTGTATAGAAAACAAAATATCTGAAAATATTTAATAATTTGTATTTATGGGTTTATATAGTTTGGTACATATTCTTCAACTATACATACTATCGCTATCGACAGTTGGATCTCATGTGTTACATGCAACTAGTATTATAAATATATTATGGATGATCCTGCTCAACGCCGCGCCGCGCTATATCACTTATAAAGAGAATCAATATTTTCTAATATGATTTTTAAATTTAATGTAGGTAGGTACCCTTAATTATTTATTTCTATCCAAAACATACAGTATATATGAGATACAAAATATCTTAAGTTAATATAAGCTTATTCATACATAGTAAACATACAAAGTAAATATAAGTTATTTCATTTCAATAAATATCAATTTACCACTTCACTGGTGCTTACATAGTTTAAGCCATATCTTTTTGTTTGTATCTTTGTTACTAGCCCCCTCACTAGGCATAGCCTGTGCTAAGGTGAGCTAGTATATTATAAATGTATCGTTATTTATGAAGGTAAATAAAATCATATCTCTATCATATTCATGTTCTTTTGGGTATAATGAGGTTTTAAGATATAAAAATACCTATAAACAGTATAAACAGAAAAAAAATTTTTTTTTCTTCATTTTAATATTTTTTTGTCGGACTTCTTGAGTCAGTTGGTTAGGTATCTGACTGCTGATCCAAGGGTCCCGGGTTCGATTCCCGGTGGAGACACAGTTTTTAATTACGTTATCAGTCTGTATCTGTGAGACGATAAATATCGTATGTTTCCAGAATGTGGCAACTTGTTATTGAGTGCGTGTTAAATTAATATTTGACATAGTACCTGTTAGTTGCCCGAGAAACAATAGTAAATAAATAAATAAATTAATTAATTAATAAAATTATGTATAGGAACCTACCTTCCTGTAACTTGATTTGTAATAATTTTGTCTAAATAAAACAGTGTTTTCATTTTAATTAATTAGGTCCTAATACATAACTTAGTTGTAGGACCACAGATTTAGAACAACTGGATAATTTAAGTATGTGCAGTAATGAACTTATTTTAAATGCGTTTATTTGTAGATAATTGGTACCTACATATGTAGATTAAATATGTTGGTACCTATGTACATCTACATATATGTAGGTACCAACTTAATGAAATTAATGATAATGAAATAAATATTGTACCTTACGTACATAAAATTAGACATTATATATAGGTAGGTACCTATAATTACTTAGGTAGGTATATACATGTAATTGTAAAAAAATAACATTTGACAAATAAATTAAAGTAAAATTAGGTAGGTACTTTAACTAATGATCTAATTAATGAATAAGGAATAAAACACGAAACAATAAAAAATTAATTACTTCCATTTATAGCGCAGGCAATTTATAATCGGCAACCTGTGTGTGTTGAATCTTACATATTATTAAGTAGGTATGTATTATTTCATATTTTAATTGCTCATTAGATTGGCAAGTACTTACCTACCTACCATGGGCGTGCTTAGAACCGTTGGACTACGCAAACCCTGAAAGAAAATTGGGAAATGTCGGAAATTTAATGTTGTTAGCATCGTTGCTCATAAATGAAAAATATTTTTAAAAACACATGCCTAAATAATATTTACATTTGT
Organism: Molanna angustata; assembly: GCA_963576475.1. Lineage (NCBI taxonomy): Eukaryota > Metazoa > Arthropoda > Insecta > Trichoptera > Molannidae > Molanna > Molanna angustata. The sequence goes on from OY754976.1 coordinate 34,383,363, forward strand.
GGCCCTGTAAAGAATCGTATTTATACACGGTTCAATTTTTAATATTGTAGTATGATTGTAATAAAACAATCAAAAATTATTAGGTCTTGAATTTAATATAATATTCTTTGGCAAGCCAAGATTTTCGGCTTCAATAAGCAATTCTGCTACTGCTATCTACACATTAATAGGTTGGTACAAATAATACATAGGTACCTACTTACCTATAATTTATTTTTTGGTGTGTTCATAATATTTTATAGGTATGTTGATCTGGGGGGCAAGTCTGGTTCGACCGGCGAAATCAAAACCCTAGTGATTACCCATATCATGGATATAATTATCGTATGGAGTTCTATGACATCTAAAGATATTGAAGAACTCCATAATATGGAGTTATTATATAATAATAATTATATCCATGATATGGGTTGGTAATCACGAGGTTTTGATTTCGCCGATTGAACCAGACTTGCCCCCATGGAGAGATGATTTCACATTTTTTTAAATGTATGTAGGTTACGCAATGCAGCTGTGTTGATGAAACTTCAAAAATCCTTGAAAATTTAATACCTTGGTAGGTAGGTAGGTACTCATTTGGTGTTGAAATTCCTGAAGTATGTTCATGCGTACATTTGCATTGCACATAAAATAAGTGCGCCAAAAAATATAAACCCTATTTGAATAAAGAAAGTGAAGTTAAGTACCTACCTACCTACCTACTCCATATATGCCCTTGCATCATCTGTTGCTACTAAATGACCCATTTCAGGGGTTGCAAACAAGTAACATGTGTAGTTTTAATCTATTTTATGTAGGTACAGGTACCTACCTACCTTTTATTATAATTTTAAGAAGCTATTGCGTAATTTTCTGAATTAAGGGCATAATGATGGGTGGAGAAAGAGCGGTTAGCGCGCTGGGTTAGTAATCCAGTGGTAGCGAGTTCGAATCCTGCTACGACCGATTTCGTTAACCTATAGTACCTACCTACCTACAAGCATTTATACTTAGTTTAGGGAATGTATATGAGGATGTATGTGTACTTACTTGTTTCAAGGACATATTCATTCTAAAAAAATATTAAACGAGTGGGTTGTGACCAACGCTATACTCCTCACTAACAAGTCACTCCACAAAGTATTAAATTTTGTATGAAAAAATTTCAGTATTTTCATGAAATGAATTTAGTTAAAACTTCATGATTATTCAATGCCACTTTATGTAAATGATGTGCCTTTTTCGCAATTTGAAAAGAATAATATCAAATTTTAATTTTCCTGAGCTTGAGGTCACTTGGGACACAAATATTTGATAGTTAAAAAAATTGAAAAGCACTTATCAGATATCCTTCAAAATCTAATGGGGTCTAAGCGATTATTAGACCTACAAATTTGGAAAATTTGAAAAAAAAATCAGTACTTACCTAATTTAGTCTATAATCGATAAAGTAGAATAAACACGCCGTAGGTACATGGTGCATAGCACATCCTAGTAGGTACACATCGCACATACAGATACATTGTGATGAAAATTTCAGAATACAATCTAAGCATGATACTAGTTGATAATCTGCAATAAAAAATAACCTGCGAATTCATAACTCTCCAATATTTCCTCTTGGGGTAGTGAGAAGTAAAATACCTAGGTATAGACAAATCAATACTTCTATGGGTTGTTTTCATTATTGGTTAGTTTTTATGGGACAATGTTAAATAATTTTCAGAAGAAGCACCTAAGTAGATAGATACTTTTAATTTATAAATTTACAATTAATAAATTTATCATCACCATTTTCCAAGTGACCTTTTTTTCAACAATAAGTAGGTACCTAGTTGAAATATTATCAATTTGTAATTTTCACTTAGCGCAGTTTTTTATACTTTTCTCCTTCAAGTGATTTTATTATTGAAACATAGACTTTATAAAACTGTTTAATGGGTAGTGATAGAAAAAAAAATTATTGATATAAATTATTCTTCTTCTTGTTTAAGGTAAAAAATGAAGATTGGTTCGTATGGTTCTCATCACCGTCGTCCGGAGCAGGCTCTTTGTTCTAGCAGTATCCGCTCCAGCTTCAGTCGCATAGGTTATGATGTTTTGTATAATATTTTAGTTTTACTATCCGTATGGATTATTTTCTTTTATTTTTTATTTAAAATCTGTGACGATTCCAAGAGCTCTGTAGGGGGAGGAGACCGTGTGTAAAAAAATGTCAAAATATTGATATATAATTACTAGCTACATTGTATTTATTACGTTTCATTTTATTTCACTTACATTTTACTTTATTTCACTCTATTCAAAGCACACAGACAATGACTGGACAAATACAGGTGATACACAAGATATAAAACACATTCATGCTTAGCATCAATTATATGTAAACATTAATTACCTTATATATAATTAAGCTGTGTAGGAAAAAAAAAACAAATAATAATAAATGAATTACAAAGAAAAACGCATACATACATTGGTCATATAGATTTGGTGGCGACTCAGATCCACTTTTTTTTATTGTTAGACTCTTGTTTTAGATCGATATGAGTAATTTAAAAGTAGGTATATTAGAAGTGTCATATTCCAGTTGGTTTTTCATACCTGACCTAAAGCAAAATAGGTAGATATCATTGTGCACAAATAATACCTCAGTGTATGTATGTTAAGAGGGAAAGCAACCTATGAGTGTAGTAGGTATCTAGTGGATAGGTAGAATTTGATACTTTATAGGTTGACGGGTTCAGAAAGAGGCTATTTGGGGCTAAGTGATGCGCAATTCAAGCGACTATTATTGCCGGGTTTATTGCATTTTTATGACGATGTTTCACCCATCAGCTCACTACCTGTGGCAACACCATAAAAAAAGTTTTGATCTGTCTCCGAGTATTAAAAAGTGTTGATAAGCTACCGGAACGTCATAAAATAATAATTTACAGCCATTTCTTGGATAATAAACCCACGTTATATTGTCTTTTAATGCGATACTCAATTCCTTTATTGATAGAGATTTGTCAATCGCTTTTTGTGTTAATGCGCGCGATATTAAACGCGTTATGCTAACGCAATGCTGATTTTTTTTACTTTCCACGGCTGTATAGTTAATAATGGAGAGTTTTGATTTTATCTTTTAAGAGCGTATTTTTACGTCAGTTACAATAATCATGAAGAGAGTGCATATCTACTATGCGTTACATTGTGTTTGGAGTATCCAAATGTATCTACTATGAAATTTTGTTCCTATTAGGTACCTACCAATAATTATTTATGCTCTGAAGCATCGGCTTAAAATATTACTTCCACTTTTTATTATTAACGTCATTTTAAAAAAAATATTAAAGGTTTATCTTTGGGGGTATACGAGGTGCCTATATATACCCCCACCAATCAAAACCTAATTCAGTTCTCATCCAGCATTCTCTCGGGTCAGTCACATTTAACAAACGTCATCATGTACCTAAATGAACTCAGCAGTTTTCATATCTTCCCATTGTAGGTACCTACCCGTCACACATATATCCACATTGGTGACCCAGACGTGATTTGAACACGCAACCTTCTGATATATGACTTATTATTGATTTATTAATGACTGTACTGTTTGGTTGCACAAAACCAAATGTTTTGTAGTATTTTAACAAGAAATTTTGTTACTACCTATAATCAAAAAAAATATTATGTTTCTACATTGAATATAATAATTATACCTACACTTCATTTCTCCTTTCTATGTTTTCATCTGTCAAAACTTATAAATTGCTCTCGTGATCTAGTAACAAGTAGGCATGTTTAGATGGGTCGATTGCAGAGCGGTTAGCGCATTGGCTTAGTAATCCAGTGGTCGCGAGTTCGAATCCTGCTTCGACCGATTTCGTTCACCTATAGCACAAGCATTTATTTGCTTATTTTAGGGAACGTAGGAAGATGTATACGTACTTGTTTAACAAGGACATATTCATTTTTTTTATTATATAAAAAAAACATACCTATAGGTTAGTAAGAAGGTACATCATCATAAATTCCCCAAACTAATCATAAATGCTTATGCTATAAGTAAGTAATAAGGTGAACAAAACTCGCAACCACTGGATTACTAACCAAGCGCACTAACCGCTCTTCTACTTCCCATCTTCTAAATAGTAATACATATTTAAATAATAAATTAATCATAATATCAAAAAATATATTGTTCGTATAGTTAATATTTGTAAAAAAATATGCTAATCTACGATTGTGAAATCTTTCCACTATTAGCTAGGTAGGCACCTATACCTACCTATAATTGTGAAAATGTACCCCCACCCATCTAATTAAAGATGGGAATAGTGATGATATAAATAATTACAGACCTATCAGTACATATATTAAACTCCCTCTCTAAATTAATCGAAAGAATAATAAAAAAACAACTCATAATCTATCTTGAATTAAATTCCCTTCTGTCTGAAAATCAATACGGTTTTCGAGAGAAAAAATCGACCTCCGATGCAATTTCTGAGGTAACAAAATACATAGTGCAGAATGTGGACAAGGGGAATAAAACTTTAGGACTATTCCTTGATATAAAAAAAGCCTTTGATACTATTTCCCATGATAAACTATTTCATAAAATGGAACAAATTGGAATAACGGGTAAAGAATTGAAAATTCTTAAAAGCTATATGACAGACCGAACACAACAAGTTAAAATACAAAATAAACTTAGTCAACCATCTAAAATCAGCTACGGAGTACCCCAAGGAAGCATTTTGGGGCCGGTACTGTTTCTATTATATATAAATGAACTGTGCAATATCCAAATACCCGGAACCATAATTAGTTTTGCAGATGACACCATTCTTCTATTCAGTGACAGATCATGGCACCACACATACAAAAAAGCAGAAAATGGGATGGCGCTGGTCCAAAAGTGGTTAAATAATAACACGCTTACGTTGAACTATGATAAAACAGTCTTCATCACCTTCACAAAAACCATCCAAGGACAACCAAGTGAAAATACACCACTTAAAATACACAATTGTAGTACCCTTACCGCGGATTGTTCTTGTATCTCAATTAAAAAAAAACAATTCACAAAATACCTAGGTGTACAAATTGACCAATGCTTAAAATGGAACCATCACATCTCACTCATTGCTTCCAAACTTAAAAAAATTAATTTCATATTCCGTACTGTAAGGAACTTCCTACCTTTACCCGTCATTAAAATAATGTATTTCTCTTTGTTTCAATCCATATTAGATTATGCAATTATATCATGGGGAGGCGCTTACCATGTTACAATAGACCCTTTGATAAAACTACAAAAATCCGTTTTAAAGATAATCTACAAGGTACCAATCCGCACTCCATCCGACGCATTATTTAATGACTTTAATACCTATACTAAACATATCACAATTATATGCAAAGAACGCTTGTACATACATATATAAAAACATAGACAAACTTGACTCTTCGCAAACATCTAGACCAACTAGACAGAGCGAACAGGCTAAACTCCTAATACCTAGACTCAAGACAACTTTTGGACAAAGAAATTTCCTGTATTTTGGAGTCAAATTATACAACGAACTTCCTTTAACACTTAGACAAAACAGTAACCTGAAAATATTTAAGCGAGACATTAAAATTTGGATTAAAAAAAAGGGCAGAGACTATATTAAAAATAAATTAATCACCTGAACTCATAAAATACTCCCATAGTTACTAACCAAAACTGAAAACTAATAAGACATCTATACACTGTCTCAGAACAGGTTTCACCTAGTGAGGCAGTTTATGACAATAGTAAAATATCTGGTAACAATTATGTAACCTAAGTTAAATATATTATATTGTATTAAAAAAAAAATTTCTTTGTTACTAGATTTAAGGAAAATTCTATTTTATATAATAAATAAATAAAAAAAAAAAAATTATTGCATTGAGATAGGTGTTTAATTTTCATCTAAAAATATATGCTGAAAATGTATACCTACCTACAGTTTAACCGGGCATCAATAAAATGCAGTTAGGAATTGTCACTACTATGAACCTAGTGACAATTTCATAGGTATTGCCACTACCCGCCCGTTTTGCAAATGCTTCAGAAAATAATTATATTTCACATTTTAAATCGTCTGTGAGCACTTAACAAATTTAATTAGTAATAACGTAGGTTTATCAAGGTTAGTCAAGGGAGTTTAGTGTTGGTCATATTCCACTTGTTTTTTTTTCTGACGTTGTTGTTGCCGTGATCGTGCATTTTAACGACGGTGTGACGATTTCTTTATTGTGATTTCGTCGTGTGATCGAGACTTTAACGATCCTGAAATGATTTCTTTATAATTTTGACAGATGGCGACATAAAATCATTTTGGGCTACATTTATTGAATCGTAATGTGGTTAATAACGATTATTATGCACAATTATATGTTTAATGCCCCTTTTAAGGCAAATAAGCGCCACTAAACTTACAAAATTATATTTCATAATTTTACAATTAAATTTTGTTTATAATATTGTTATAGTTTTGTCATTGAGCTGAATATTGAAAGATAAAATGTATGTTTTTTTACATATCTTAATACCTTTTAACATAACTAGTTGCATGTTACACATGAGATCCAACTGTCGATAGCGATAGTATGTATAGTTGAAGAATAAGTTTCCTAACTATGTATAAACCCATAAATCCAAATTATTGAATATTTTAGGATATTTTATTGTATATTTTACCTGTCTACCGAAATGACAATATTTGTGTTTTGATAATACAAGATTGGTATTTTGTTTTGGATCAAAACATATTTCAATTAGATATTACACATTCGTATTTTAGTAGTAATTCATTTTTTTGAATTTTTATACGTGAAAATCTAATATCTTATACCTATACCTATGCAAACATTGTTTTTTTCCTATCGGGAGTCAATGACATTTTATGACAATTTTTTAATCATATCTCAATAGATACGAAGTTGTAATAATATAAAAAAAATTATAGAAAAATCACATTTTTGCGTATTTATTTATTATATTAACGGCGTTTGCCATTTAGATGAAGAATTTAAAAGATACAAAATATAGTACATAATGTGTGAAAATACATAAAAAAAACAAACATATCCAATTAATAAACAATGAAAATAAAGTAAGAAGGATTATAAAGAAAAACTTAAAAAAAACAACTATAAAATGATTTTAGAGTTTTTGTGTTAACAGAGTGCAAATCCAATTTTAAAATTAATAAATAAATAAATTAGTATTATACAAGTATAAAATATTCGATATGCAGACACATTGGTAAAAGCAAGTAGGTAAACAAGCCAAAAATGAACTTATGATTCTGATGCGATTCAGGGCTGACATCTGTGCGAGAGCATTGTCACCTCTTGAAAAAGGACTGTAGCTTTCATTGTTTACAAACCAATTTATCAATAGATGGCGTTAAAAAAACTTCCTTCTTCACTTCATATATGGCGATGGTGTTTTCAACTTACCTATATTCACACGAACAGATTTTCATGATTTTCAAAAATTGGATTGATTGGAAACCCAATAAGAAGGAATAATCGTCGAACATTGCGCAAGCGCATAAAATGGTTATGTAAACCAGCCGATGACATGACATTAGCCCTGTAGGTGCCTTGAGTTACTAATTCTATAATTTTCCAACTTCAACAGTCTTTGATGTTAAAAATGTGTCATAAAAATATGTGTTTTTTAAGATACGCCAAAGTGATATACCTACCTTCTTCTTCTTCACCCCTCTGTCCTCCACTGCTGGATATAGTCCTCTTCCATACCCTTTAATTTCTTTCTGTCGGTTGCTTTTTGCAGTCAATTTTTACCCCCACAGCGGCTATGTCTTCAGACCATCTTTTTAGAGGTCTTCCGACGCCTCTCTTGTTTTCCCAAGGTCTCCATCTTAATATTTTAGGGGTCCATCCTGTGGGGTCTTGTCTTGCAATATGGTCCGCCCATTGCCATAGTGATATACCTATCCGTTAAAATTTAGAGTATCTTTCAGAGGTGAATCAGATTACTTCGAGAAGCTTGTTGTGATGGCAGCGTAGATCTTGTGGTCACTCACCGATCATATGGAGTGATCTTATTAAATCTACATAGTGGTCTTCAGCAACTGGTGATCTACGTCGATCCTGTCCGAAACAGGTTAATAGGGGGGATGTCCTAGTAGATACTTACCTAGATAAATATCTATGTATACCTAATATAAATTTAACACAAATCATGCGTTAAAAAATTGTTGATTACAGATTTTTTGACCAATAGTCTAAGCCACGATGATCTAATTTTCATAAATATTTTGTCAAGTTAGGTTCTTAGGTACATGCTTATCTCTCTACAATACATTTTAACCATTCGAAAGAAAATCTAATTCAATTTCCTCATAAGTATGTATAATGTTTCTCATGAATTAAGAAAACCTTTAGCTAATTTAAAGATATTTATTGAAATATGAAACAAAATTATCTTTTTTTATGCAGATTTCGCTCGACATTATTTTGTAAATTTATTAGGTAGGTTGGACTTTCAAAAGTTGATATCTAAATCTCCTTTTCTATTAACATTTTTATTTTAATGCTTATTCAATTTTTATCTAAATATACTTTTTAATGATTTTTACACAATTCGCAGGCTTCTCAAATGACAATGGATTTTAATGTTTGAGAAGTTCTTTACTTTGATATAAATACATAGATAGGTTAATTAACAGGGGGATTATATTTATAAAAAAACTTGTCTACATTTACTATGTCTACTGATTATAATATCCATTTAAAATAATTTGAATGTCGATTTCATATTAAAATGGAGTTGAGATGTTGACAACACTATAATCTCTATATTATTTTACATATTAAGACACACTCTTTGAACTTCTTTTCTTTCTACTACCCTATTCTTCTTCTTCAATGACTCTTCATCCCATTTCGAGCCATGGCCTCCAGCAATTTCTTCCACTATCCTCTCCTGTCACTTGTTTTGACCCTCCAGTTTGGCACATACAGATGCTGGGATGGGTCTCTCACAATTTTATCCTCCCACCGCGACCTTTCGTTTTCCTCCTGGATGCCCCTCTAAGATTCTTTTTGGAAACAACTATATTGCAAAATACACAGTTCTAAGGAAAGCTTTGGAGGAGTCTTATATTATGTTGTCAAACAAGCTTTGGATATTCAATATTTTCATAAAAAAAAATTGATCATGTATATTCGTTCTGCTTCTTCATCTATGGTTGGGAAATTAGTTGAAATAAACAGGGTGCACACAACTAATTTCGGTGATCGTGCATTTGCTGTGGCAGGACCAAATGCATGGAATAAGCTCCCACACACCCTCAGACAAACCGAAAATATATCTTCGTTCAGAAAAAAACTCAAAACGCACCTTTTTGGCAAATCTTACCAGAGCCGAAATGATGCAACGTAATCATTTTTTCAGCGCCCTTGAGGTGAGATATTCACAAAAACGGCGCTATATAAATTATCCAAATTTATTATTTATTTATTATTAGATACCGTTTACTTTTGTGGCTTCATCTTTTTTTCTATTATAACGAACTATCTCACGTTTTTCACGTTTCCACAAGTGATCGTTTAAGATATGATTATTCTTAAACTATACCTACATCAGTTATATGGACTCCTATTCTGATAACATACCTACATCAATAGACTAGAAAGAGTATAGAATAAATTCCGGAAACATTTTGATAATTGTGTTAAATTACAATTCTCCAACGACCGGTAGTCTGGTATAGGTACCTAATATGTATTTGTAATCTAGAAAACAGACAAGCAATTATAAACATGATGTACCTACCTACAAAAGAATATTCACAACCATGTAGGTAGGTAGGTACGCTCACCTTACTTACTTTACAAATAATTTTTTTACTGTCTAACACGCAATTTCTGATTTCAGTTTTTGTTCTATGTCGACCGACGTTACACAAACTTCTCACAAAACAATTAAATTACACGTACATAGGCTGAATAGGCAGAGGTGGTTCGGGCATATCCTTAGAAAACCGCCAGAATATATAGGAAACACTGCACTGGACCATCGAGTGTCTGGCAAAAGATCTAGAGGGCGTCCCAAAAAACGATGGAAAGACCTGGTTGCTGAGAACATGCAGGAATGTGATGTCTCTGAGGACGATGCTCAGGATAGGGCGAAGTGGAGGAGCGCAGTGAAGAGAGCTGACCCCACCACCATGTGGGATACAAGCTAAGGAAGAGAGAGAGTACATACCACAATCACATTCATTCATTCAAAATCTTATAACACATATACATACACTTACATAATATATGCTACATATAGTAGGTAGGTATTACCTACATTTGTTACTTTATAGTTTTCGATTATATAACAAAATGAATAAATAAAGTTCCTACACATGATATTTTGTGAAAACATATTATTGACATACAATGAGCTATTATACATTACATTACCTATCATACGTGTTTAACTTGTTTATTTTGTCGACGGATAATTCGTGGCGAAACTCCATTATACTAGGTATACTGTTTTGTTTGCCAGTTTTCGTCATCAGTTCTTTCTGGCAATACTAATCGAACTTAACTTTACAAAAAAAAAGGTTGTGTACCAATATTTCAATTATATTTATACTCTGTTCACATTCATTTTCGTGCACTCTGGTGATCTTCAACAGATCGATACCGGTCAGTGCCAGTTTTAAATTAAATAGTGAAATTAGAAACTTAAACAAATTAATGTTTTCATTATACCTCATACGTGTTTTCTAAATACATGAATTAAAAAAAATAATAAATACTTAATATATTTTTAGCGCATCTTGAACATATAGGAAGGTACCTACTCACATAGATTTGTAAAATAAAATACAAATACTCATATTTTCTTTATTTCTTAATTTTATTTAAAGAGTAAAAATAAATATATAAAGCTTCGTAGGTATTCATTATGAAATTCCACATTTGAATCCTTGTAATCCGACATTTTTTGATAATGTATTAATTTCTAATAAAACCAAGACTCAAAAGATCGACCGCACAGATTAAAACCAGTTTCAGTGTGAGAGAGAATTGAAAATAATCCCAAATCTATGCAAGTTCAAAGAAATAATAAAGAGAGAATTATTGTCTATAATAAAATTTAACAACTTGACATGATCTATTTCTTGATAATGTTGGCGGGCGGAGCACAGCTGTCGCCTTGTAAAGATAAATACGAGTTAATTAAGAATTTTTGGAAAAGAACACAACTACCTACTTATTCAACTTGATGAATTACCTGGGGTCCCAACGAATCGTCTTTATCTATCCAATTCCGGTTTAGAAACAAATACATAGGTACAGAATATCAACATTTACCAACATATATATTTTTGTACAAGTATATAGGTACCAATAGTTGGATCGTTTCAACAAATAATTATTAAAAAATGTCTAGTTAAAAATATTCTTCAAAGTAACTCCGGTTAGCTTTGGTCTCATTAATAATAAAATGGTGAAACATAAAACATAAAAAAATACAATAAGTTAAAATTGGACAATTCTCATTGGACAATTGAATTCACGCCTATTGTCCAGAAAAACTAAGGCTACGACATATTAATTATACCAGTCTTAGCATATGCTTCGGAATCCTGGACACGACTGCAAAACACGATTAAAAAGACTGGACGCCTTTGAAAGAAAAAATCTTACGAAGAATATATGGACCTATTAACGACGTGACGGTCAAACATATCCTAAAAGATATAACACCGAGCTCTATGATCTTTACCAGGACATCAGCGTAGTCAAGTTCATTAAGATTAACAGACTACGCTGGTTGGGACATTTACACCGTATGGATGATCTATAGCTTCCAGAAAGGGTGTTGTCTAATGACCCAACCGGTAGAAGAAGCGTAGGGAGACCTTGGTTGGGCGGCGTTGTCGCGGATTATGGAGCTATGGAGCAGCAGAACTAAAAAGTGGCAGCCAACGATAGATCAGTATGCAGAAGATTCTTGGAGGCAGCGAGGACCCATTGAGGGTTGTGACGCTTAGGATAATGATGATGATGAGTTGAAAATATTCCATTTTTTTCAAAAAAGGACCTTATATTAATTTTATATATGTTCCTTATTATTGTCCCTTTATTACCGGACTGAAGAATTACCAGATTGATGCATAATAAATTCATATATAAGATGGATATGTCATCATATTTAAAATCAGAGACCACCGAAGAGATGGAAGGACAACTGGATCTCCTCCCCCCCAAGTAGTCCATCTTCACAATCAGGTCACATGGCCTAGCACGAGACGAAGAAGAAGCATATGAATGTAGGTATAGTTTCAAAAATATAGCAATATTAAGAATCTATTGTATTTACATTAGGTAGGTATTTTACCTAAGGGTAGTGGAGGGTACATTAAACAACCCCCCCCACCCCGTTCTCTTTTATTTTCTCTTAGTCGGAATAACGAATAACACACAGGCAAAGTTGAAAGCAAAGTCTCTGATTTATATTGCAAATTTCCTGTGCCGCGCCGTGGCTGTGTGTGCTCTTCCACGCTGGCTGAACTTCTGCAAACAGCGGAAGTGAGGGTGAGCCCCCGAACTTTTGGCGGGAAACCCGGGAACTTTGCCCAACATGGCGGATTATTCGTTTCCGGCGGGGGGCTCCCGTTTGCCATTATTGTATGTTGCTATATAATAATATATATATTTGCAGAAAGGGGAAAGTAAATTAAAGTTGGTCTTGTAGTTTGCTACTTTGCTTCTGGGAAATGGTATTTAGGAATTTACTGTTTTACCGACACAACTCATTTCAATGTTCTCTTTACGCACCACACAATATTATACACATGCATACTACTTCATAACTTTGAACCATTTAATTAATTTTAATATTTCACCACTTCATATTAGTTTCAACAGAGTTCCCACGGTCATATCATTAAATTTGTACATTCATACAATGGCTTTGTGACTCTGTAGTTAATGTTCTTGTTTTATTTTTTTTCACACCTTGTACCCAAGGGAAGAGGTCTAGATAGATACTTGAATATAGATTTGTTTCACCAGACTGGGCTAAAACTCTCATCTTGTAGGTGGGTAATTATTAATGAAGCTGATGTGCGTTTTTGTACTATTTTTCAGGAAAGACCTTATTTCATTTAAAGCTACAGATTTTCTTTGAACTGAAATAAATCCAGAGAATTTCAAATTTCTTTTAGTTCTCAGAACAAAGTGTTCTGGGCGTAAACAAAAAAGATTCATATTTTTAATGTAAGTTAGGCAATTAACAAAAATCCCCAAAAGGATAATTTATTTCGTTTTCAATAGGTTGATATGAATTATTATGATATCATCGTCATCGTCAGCGCTACACCCCTGTGTGGGCCCTGGACTCCTCCAGAATCCTTCTCCAGCCGTCCATGTCCTCCACCGCTCTCCTCCACTTTGCTATTCTGATCGCTATTATTATGTCGTCTTCTGTGTCATTCAGCCATCTTAGCTTGGGCCTGCCTCTACTTCTTCTGCCCTTATAATTATTATGATGTAGGTAGGTAGGCACCATTTTTATTGAGACGAGAGTAGTCAATGCGATAGCAATATAATAATCTACAACTTAAATTTTTAATTTAGTTACCTATAGAATAACTACTCTTTTATAGTAAAAGTGTCATACTACAAAAACAAAATAATAATATCGTGTCCGTTTATTTTTCATCTCAAGTGCAAAGCCGATCGACGAAGCCGTATATATATCGACGACACGGTACGGGGTAATTTGTGCGTGGGTTCAGATTTCTAGAGACTTATAAACATAATCTCCAATAAAAATGTTTCTTCTCTTCGGCCCGCCGTATATTTTAGAGTTCCTCCGCTTCAATAAAACATCTTAATGGCCGCCGGTCGGAGGGAGGAGGCCGCCAGGATGCTGGGAGGGGAGGAGAGGCAAGAAGAGAGAAAAGGTCGGGAGGGAAGGATGGCCGGGTACGAGCGGAATAGAAAAATATCCATCTCCTTACTAAATTCGTAAAGTCCTATATCTACATGCAAGGTGTGGGGATTTCACGGAAGATGGCGTCAGACACATAGGGTGACACTGAACTAAATCGAAAATGTTTAAAATTTCATCCATATTAAATCGTATGTTAGGTTTAAAATAGAAAGGCAACGATGGGCGGGGAAAGAATACCAAAAAGGATTCTTCAGCCCCAAGGTAGATGTGGCAGAACCAAACGAATGTTCGACGGAGTACAGCGGGAACTGGAGATGTGCAAGTCACGATAAATAGACATGGTGATGAATGCTGAAGAAGTCTAAGGCCCAAAACGAACTAACAATCAAGCAATCAGCCTTTGCTGATTGATCGATTGTTACGTTAAATCTGCATGTTGTCAGGTAGTAGGTACGCCCTTCCAGCAGGACCTACCGTAACGCCGAACTATCTCTTCGTTGTTAAGGCGGTCTACCTCGTGATCGTGAATGGATTTTTTAAGAGACAATTTTGGGAAAACTATTGTCTCCCATTCTCGCCGCGTGATTTAGCCATTATCGTCTTCGGCTCCTGCACCATCTGATGATGTCCTTAATGTCGCAAATCTTCCATATTTTTCAGTATCTGGACTTATTTCCCGGAGGCATCTGCTAGTCAACCATCCTTTGCTCTATATTTAATTGTTCTATAATTAATGTGAATTGTAAAAATACATATTATATCGAAATTAGTGTCGGCCTTCGTGGCTCAGTTGGTTTGGTGTCTGACTGCTGATTCCCGGTTGAGACACAGTTTTTTATTGTATTGTGTGTTCAGTCTGGATCTGACTCCAGAATGTGGCTACGTGTTATTGGGTGCGTGTTTTTGTTTTGTTTTGGTTTTATTTTACCAAGGACAGCACACAGTACATGCATACAATTATTGAAATTAAATAAATAAAAATACAAAAATAACATGTACCTCTTACGTACTATACCTAATATCAAAATAATACAACAAAAAAGTGTGAATTAGTGGGGTGCGCGCATGAGAGAAGAGTAATACATGTGTGAATGAAAGAGATATCTAGAAAGAGTGTGAGTGTGTGGGTGTGTATGTGTGTGAGAGGGTGTGCATGTGTGTGTAGACAAACATATATATTGACAGATTCATGAGTTGGGAAGAAAAAGAAAATATATTGCTGAGGGTGGTGAATAAAATTAATCAGTACCTAATTGTTATAATGTCACGATGTTAGATATAAGTTTATTTTCGAATGTTATATGTGAATCAAAAAATATATCTAAGTCGGCATTTTTTTCGTAAGAGTTAAATAAATTTATCATTCTGTTAATCGGAGCGTTTTTGGAAGCATTTGTTTTACAGATATTGGAGAAGAAAAGTGACGTATGTCTTGTCCGGCGAGTAGATGTATTAAATTTGATATTGGTAAGAATTTCATGGCATTCTATGTTTCCATTTAGTATACTGTGAAGGAACATAAGGTCTGAAATTGTGCGTCGCGTGGTCAAAGAAGTTAGTATAGTAGGTTGGTTAGTATCTATTGTTGCGACGGTAGTTTGAATATTTAATGAATATTGAATGAATTTATTCTGAATGTGTTAAATTAATATTTGACATAGTACATGTAAGTTGCCCGAGAAGTAATGTTAAATAAAATAAAATAAAATACATGTAAGTAACCAAGTCTTTCCTGTTTTTTTTTCTCTCTCTCTCTCTCTCTCTGTCTCTCCATATGTACAAGCGACAAAATAGAATTATTAAACCATGTATAAATGAATCGTCATATCATATAGTCACCCTATTTTCCTCTTCCCCGTCACCCCTACCCCCTATTTCAGTCAGATATCCAGGGTTCGGTTCTCACTCTGGGACATATTTATACCGGCCGTTAATGTGACGTAGGACCGCCGTCGGGCCGCGGCCCGCGTAACTGCTGGGAGGTGGGGGCTCCACAAGATATTATACTGGGACTTGGACTACCCTGCACAATTTACCTTCCTATCTCACTAACTTTGCTTAGATTCTACTAGACTACACTTTCAGAAACTTATGAATTCTTTATACCACTTCAAAATTTAAAGTTTCATTGCAAGAAACATATTAGGTACATTATTATAGGTTTATACTAAACTTACTACCTAGTAGCAGTATGGAAATTTTATATAAATAATTCATACAAAGATGTAAACTTTCTATTATCAGCATTTATTGACACATACTTTCAACAAAAACCACAAGTGCTATAACAGCCCATCTTGAGCATTTAACAGTTTTTGAGAAAGGGAAAAACAATGTAGTAGGTAGGTACTGACTTTTTAAATAATTTAATATTTTATAAAAATAAAAAATGAAGGTGTATGAAGGTGATTGAGGCGATAAAATTATGGAAAAAATATAAGTAGGTAGGTACCTACCTGCTTACATGGCGCTCGGTTCTCTCCACTTTCCTCAGTAAAAGGGTCGTTGCCTGATAATTTTTAGGTATTTATCTAGGTAGGTATGTATGTTAATAAATTATATATAATAAATAAATTGAATCTCATAATCATGAAAAATTAATTGATTTTTTATTATTTTTAATTATTCATAACATTAATATGTGTTTTGTGGATTTTAATTTATATCTACCTAACTGTACTATGAAAAATTATGCTAATTTGAATATTAGAATTTGAAAAATACCAATTGTTTATTATAGGAACATAATGCAATAATATTTGTAGATATATATTGTAGATAGACACGCTGTTGATTTTAAATTGCCATAAAGAAAAAAGCAATGGCATGATATTGGCAATAAAGCAAGCAATAAAAACAATAAGACACATGTTCCCCTCCAAGTTTCCTTTGACTTTACAATGGGTAAGGAAAGGTAGGTTCCTACCTACTCAATATGGTTCCTTCCTTCAGTCAGACTTTAGAAACTAATAGGTAATTCTACAAGGGCATGCATGAATTGTGTGTATTTCAAGAAATTACTCTTCCATATGGCATGATATGTAAATATTAAGAAATATACCTATATAGTTACAATTAAATATGATTTTTTACTAATTTAGTTTTTGAAGTAGGTACCTATCCAATATGCTTAATACAATCCACATTATTTAATGACTTTAATATACTAAACATATCACAACTATATGCAAAGAACGCTTGTACATACATATATAAAAACATAGACAAACTTGACTCTACGCAAACATCTTGACCAACTAGACAGACCGAACAGGCTAAACTCCTAATACCTAGACTCAAGACAACTTTTGGACAAAGAAATTTCCTGTATTTTGGAGTCAAATTATACAACGAACTACCTTTAACACTTAGACAAAACAGTAACTTGAAAATATTTAAGCGAGACATTAAAATTTGGATTAAAAAAAGGGCAGAGACTATATTAAAAATAAATTAATCACCTGAACTCTAAAAATACTCCCATAGTTACTAACCAAAACTGAAAACTAATAAGACATCTATACACTGTCTCAGAACAGGTTTTACCTAGTGAGGCAGTTTATGACAATAGTAAAATATCTGGTAACTATTATGTAACCTAAGTTAAATATATTATAATGCATTAAAAAAAAATTTTGTTACTAGATTTAAGGAAAAATTGTATTTTATATAATAAAAAAAAAAATAAAAAAATAAAAATCCAGGTCTATCAATTCCAACGAGTGGGTTGTATCCAACGCTATACTCCTCACTACCATGTCACTCTATAAAGTATTCAAATTTGGTAGGTAAATTTTTCAGCATTATCACGAAATAATAATAAAAATTTTATTCCAGTCTGTGAGCAGGGGGGTGCAATGCTACACAAGCCATTTTTTTAGATACAATTTTTACATTCTATGTTACAGAAGAAGAAAAAAATGAGTTTGAAAATTATTAGATTTCAAGCGGGTAAGTTTGCTCCAACAGGCGAAATCAAAACCCTTACATATCATGGATAGGTATAATTATTATATTATGGAGTTCTACAATATCTTTAGATGTCATAGAACTCCATAATGATAATTATATCCATGATATGGGAAATCTCGAGGGTTTTTATTTCGCCGGTTGGACCAGACTTGCCCCCCAGAAGACCTGAATTGGATAGGTATAATTATTATATTATGGAGTTCTACAATATCTTTAGATGTCATAGAACTCCATAATGATAATTATATCCATGATATGGGAATCTCGAGGGTTTTTATTTCGCCGGTTGGACCAGACTTGCCCCCCAGAAGACCTGAACTGTTTCATGTTGCAGTATATGTGCCTATAGAGCGAACTATCTCAATTGTACCTACCGCACATATTACGTCAATACAATGAAAATTTTAATGAGTTGATATAATCCTATTTCGCTATAGCAAATATCGAAAAATTATATACGAAGTAAACCTTAGTTTTATACGGCAGACACCTTCATATACATAGTAAGTAGCTTATAGTACTATGTATATTACACTTAGTTTTATACGGCAGACACCTTCATATACATAGTAAGTAGCTTATAGTACTATGTATATTACACTTAGTTTTATACGGCAGACACCTTCATATACATAGTAAGTAGCTTATAGTACTATGTATATTACACTTAGTTTTATACGGCAGACACCTTCATGCATGATCTACATTTCGCTATTTGTTCTTCTTACCCCATAATCACCAATCAAACAAAACCCTCTAAACACTACAATATAGGTACCTATTGTTTTATTTGTTATTTTGATAAGTTCAGTATTTATTGTAGTTATTTTTTTTTATTCAATTTTATTTAATAACGTTTTTCTTTTTTGTTTAATGTTTTGTTTGTTGATCATAATATTGTTTTAATTTGTAGATAGATGTTTTGGTGCTCGTTTTATTTTTCTGTTTTGTATATTATTTTGTTGTCGGTGTTGTCTGTCCCAAATACATAAATAGCATAAATGAATTAACTGAAGAAAATACAAGAAATCAGCGACAAATTCGTCCAGCAAAATAAACTTTTTTTAAATGATTTGTAATTTCGCTATATAATATTATACGCAATACTTGTGCAATTTATATGTTTCGATTATTAAGACGTCGAATAATTATGTGTGTCAGGTATCTCTAGGTTCCGTCCCTTCTAGAGAGAGCAAAGAGAACCGAACCCCACGTGTTTCAATCGTGTTTGCGTTTGACGAAATAATTATAGATACTTACCAGTTCACTAAAAGTAGGTACAGTGAGGTTGTAGTGGGATTTAAATAGTTACGAAAACTATCAGAATCATAGGAAGAATGTAAACATAATAAAACGTATAGGTAATGTATGCATGGCGTTAGATTCTATCTGCCTCTTTAAAGATGTGTGTTATGGTGTATTATTGGTTTAGTGATATCAAAACTATATTTATTTCTACATACATATTGGTTTGTTTGAACGATTATGTAGTATGTTCAATATACATACATACATAAGAAAGAAGGGGTGCAGAAAAAATACATGAAATATAAATTTAGGCATAGGGTGAGCCAATGTCATTACTCGCATCCGTTACTAGGTTCTTCTCTTAAGGGGTAATTCTTGTCTTACAATTCCTAATGGCTTACACCCCTACTCTAACTTGACTCTCTACAGCAGGATCTCAAACAACACTCCTCTACTTCAAACAGAGTCGACTTTTGTCTAAAACCCAGATTTAAAACTATTTATTTACAATTGATTTATCTTGGAAAAAAAATAGCTTTAATCCACAACTATGTAGAAGGAAGTAAACTTTATGATGGAAGAAGAAATATTTTTAAGCATTTTCAAACTCTAAAATTATACTTGCTTCTGAATGAATAAAAAAAAATCAAATATATTTTATTATAATTATTTAAAAACTGAATCTTTAAATCTCCTCCTCAAAGCATAATTTTTTGATAAGTAAGTATCCGGATCAGCTTCAGTTTTATTATTTGTAGGTATTTCTTAATTATCATTAGTTAGTCGGTAGGCGTCGTATATCCTTATTTATTTATAATGTAAAAAAATAATTAAATAATATATACATACATAGAATCGCGCCGTGTCCCTCACGGGGTAGGCAGAGAGAAACGAAAGCCAATTTTTTATATCTTGACACACATTCATCGCCTCGTCAACATTCATGAATCGTAGTCTTATACCTATATATAATATAATATGTTCGTCTGTCGTTCACGATACATTTCCGTCTTTCAGAATATCGTCCTTTTCTTTGGCGCCCCTGACCTCTTATTCCGTTCCTGTGTACCTATATTTTCTCATTCATTTTTCTCTATTGCCCAAACCATCTCAATGTGTTAACTTTCTTCTTCTTCTTCTTTTATTAAGCCTAGGGCTGTTTTATGCTGCATTTTCAGCCTCCTGTTATGTGGACTGCCAACTATCTCGCCATCTTTTTGGTGGGCGTCCTTGTGGTCGAGATCCCTCCGTTACGTTGTCTCGGGCTATCTTTGGGATCCTATCTTTGGGCATGCGGCTGACGTGTTCGTTCCAGTACCTTCTTCTTTGGCGCCCCCATCTTACGATGTCCTCAGCTTCGCAGATTCTTCGGAATAACTTCGGATTTTTGTTAACTTTCATTTTATTGATTACATCTTTCTTCATCTTAATTCTTTCCTTGTGTCCTCATTTCTGACCCTGTCATACATCCTTCAAATACAAATTCTTCTTAGCGATCTCATTTCAACTGCATTTATTCTGCTTTCGTGCAAATTCTGCCATATCTAGGTTTCACTTGCATATATCAATGTTGCCACTATGTTTGCATAAGAATTAATTGGCATTGTAATACCTACCATTATATTATTCGTATAAAGAGAAGCCGCAATAGTTACGATAGAAAAATAATTAGAAATACCTATGTTCCTTTTTCAAACAATAGCAAGACAAATAAAATCTAATAGTACCTACTTATTAGACTGATGAAGGCAATGATAGCTTCGAAAGCAAATTCAAAAAAATAAAAATATATTCTTACGTAAATATCGGACCTGTGTCCTTAAGATTGTCATGGTTTATCCATATAGAATCCAGTCTCGTGATATTGGGAAGCCTATACAAGTGGATAGGATGGGTAGGTATATGGTGCCATCTTGCGACGAGGCGGGAAATTAATTTAGGGAAAGAAAGTTTGGCGGTTGGCGCTAATGTCTTGAGAACTTTACACCCAATACGAGGTTAGAATTATAGCGAACTTGAATACATACTTTCATAATTTATATTACAATTTACATAATTACAATCATTTTATCTTCAATATCTAACTAAACCTTTCTTTAAAATTACTATACCGCTTGTATTAAATTTAATACTTCAATAATATTTATAAGTTTAAATGATACCAAGGAACTTAATATTAATATATTTTATGTAGGTATATAATCCTTCCCTTTTACTCATTTTCTTAATAGTATAATTACATGTTATTTTTTGTTTCCTACTAGTGGTCGTTCAGTGATCAATTTGACCATTCTTCATTAAATTTTTGAATATAAAGTCATTTAACAAAAATCATGCAGGATTCATAATACGCAAATAACTCGCAAATTGATGTGTTTCATGATTTCTCGTGATTCCCATCATCAAATCAAATAGATCAAATGGAACAACCTCAGAAGTAATCCCATTCTAATGTAAAAGGAATCATCGCATTCAGACGACGTGGTAAAGAATTATTATTAATTGCAGACGACTTTACAAAATTATCCAAATTTTTTTATTATTTTCGATTTACATAATTTTAATTGTTCTGTTTGTAATTTACTTTACTTTCTATGTAAAATAGTTTAATTATAATGTTTTGTGTACATGTAGATAGGTATATGTAGATACTAAGACTAAATATATGTCAGTGAAGAAAGCTCTTAAAAATAACTACTAGAGGAGATGAGAAGATATTGGTGGGTGAACATTGGCTAGAATCGGTTGTATTCTTCACCTACCTGGGATCATTGGTTACCTCGGACAAAAACATTAACATGGAAATTAAAGCGAGGCTTGCAGTGGCTAATAGATGTTACTACGGGCTACTCAAAAATCTCAAGTCAAGACTAATTTCGCGAAATACTAAGATCCTTATAGGTATACAAAACTCTTCTCCGACCAGTCCTGACATCTTCTTTCTTCTTTCTCAGCCATCTCTCCACTGCTGGATGTAGGCATCTTCTAATAGCTTCCACTCGTCTTTTTTCTGGGCTTTTCGAACCCATCCGCTTCCAGCGACAGGGACAATATCATCGGCCCACCTTTTCTGGGGCCGGCCTATTCCCCTTTTCATATCCCATGGTCTCCAATTTAGAATTCTGGGTGCCCATCTGTCCGTACCCTGTCTGGCAACATGACCTGCCCATTGCCATTTCCTGACATATGGAGCAGAATGTTGGGCACTGACTAAAAAGGACGAAAAAATGTTATTGGTGTTTGAAATGAAGATATTAAGGAAAATCTTTGGCCCAACTAACGATGGAGGGGCCTGGAGAATGTGGTATAATCATGAGCTGGAGGCAATGTACAAAGAAACAAATATAGTCCAATTTATTAAAATTCAGCGCCTACGTTGGCTTGGACATGTTTGCCCGATGGATGATGACCATATATTCCTAAAAAGGTATTAGACTCCTGTCCCGAAGGCAGAAGAAGTAGAGGCAGACCTAGATTGAGATGGCTGGACGACGTGCTGTCTCCAATTTATCAGAGAAATGGACCTGATAAATTGGAGAAGACTGGCGGTCGATAGGGAGGGGTGGAGACGATTTCTGGAGGAGGCCAGGGTCCGTAACGGACTGTAGTGCCAATGATGATGATGAGATAGATAATATATATTGATGTTTGAATAACTATTTAGTTGCAGTGTGCGAGAAGAGCTTGCATTGACAAACTGTTTATACAGTTTAGTGCAAAAGTATGTGGCTGAAGTTTCAAACGTTCTATAACGGAATGAACTAACGGATCATCAAAATATTTATTTATTTATTTATTTATTTATTTATTTATTTATTTATTTATTTATTTATTTATTTATTTATTTATTTATTTATTTATTTATTTATTTATTTACTTACTTATTTATTTATTTATTTATTTATTTATCTATTTATTTATTTATTTATCTATTTATTTATTTATTTATTTATTTATTTATTTATTTATTTATTTATTTATTTATTTATTTATTTATTTATTTATTTATTTATTTATTTATCTATTTATTTATTTATTTATCTATTTATTTATTTATTTATCTATTTATTTATTTATTTATTTATTTATTTATTTATTTATTTATTTATTTATTTATTTATTTATTTATTTATCTATTTATTTATTTATTTATCTATTTATTTATTTATTTACTATATTTTATTTTTAGATTTAATTGCTTATTTATTTATTTATCTATGTATTGACTAGTTTTTTTAATTATTTACTTATTTATGCATTAGTGAACGGTAAAGTAAACGGAAAAAAATTGAAAATCATCTGAATATAAATAAAGTAAACCTCGTTATACCCCACTATGTATGGTAACCAGCGACAGGTTTACGGATACGCATAACCTAAAAATAGTATAGTCAAATGTAAATATTATAAATTTATAAATAATTTAAAAAATGGCTTTGTTTGTTTGTTTGCACTTCCAAGGATATAATATTATGTAGACAAATATGTAGGATATTTCCGGAATTAATGTGTACCTATGTATTATATCTATCAAGGGTCTGTGTATGGAGGTTTTCAGGGACAGTGTTGTGTGTGGGATGATATTCGGACGCAGCCGAGGGTGAATGCGAGCCGTGTCCGGGCCATTAAACACCTCGGGCCTGCCCATTTTGTTTCAGCACCAGCTCTCCAGCGCCCTTGAGGATATTTTCCATTCCGGAAAAAGGCACACTAATTTTTTTAACAAGAATGGAAAATTCCACTTGGGTATTTGTACCGACTGACAACAGCGGCGGAGCAACAACAACGACCCATAGCTTAAGCTTACATTATTTCTGCTATTATTTTTAAAGTAGCAAAAAAATACCACTAATTCAATTAATTACATTTTCAGGCACATCTTATACAGCTAGGTACAGTTCGACACTATCATATCGAATGAAGTTTTTGAATCATGGTTATGTTAAGAATAATGTTAAGGCTCTTATTAACGCCTATGACTTAGGGCATACTGTAGTACTCAGGGCGGTAATATGCACTAATATACCTTCTATGTATGAATGTATGAAACACGAACAAATATTATATCTACTAGATGCATGTAATACATGAGATCCAACTATCGATGGCGATAGTATGTATACCTAATTGAAGAATACGTATGTAGAAAACTTAAACACAAATTAATAAATATTTTATGATATTTTGTTTTCTATATAAAACATGCAGGTATGTATGTCAGTAAATAATAGTATGGAGGTCAGTCTGTTTTTCCTACCCAGAATATGAAAACAGCATGATGGTATGTATGTATGTACCTAGGTATCAAATTATTGAGTGAGATATTGTGTAGTGTATACTGTCTTACAAATTGTATGAAACGATGTCGTCACTAAATTCAATATTTATAACAATTATTTTTTAAAACAGTTTGTGATGTAGGTAGGTACTACTACAATGTTCATATTTTTTATAGAAAATTATATTGTCTAGTTGGGGTGTTTCGGGTTTTTCCGATATTTTTATAAACTATGGATATATAATCAATTAAACACATAATTTTATCTTAAAAAATTGCTTTTCTTTATAAAATTTTTTTAAGAAACTGAAAATTTTTTGAAAAAATAAATTCAAGATTTTTTATTTGTCCTCCCAGGATAATCCTTCTTTACAAAAAGATGAAATGACCTTAATCAAGAGGAAGAATAAATTATTACAAGTTTACATTCATTCTCAAAATAGGTGTACCTACCTACCTATATAAGGACCCCAGAGAGCAGATTTACAATAAAAGCAATTATTAATAAGCACTTTTAACACATAGCTACATTTGCATCACAAATTTGTCTATTCACTACTCAGTAACGTTCATTCAACAAAGAATACACTTTTAACCTTTTACTAAATAACACAATATCATTAATGACCTTCAAATCTCTCGGCAGTTTATTAAATATTTTTGACGACGCCATATACAGAAAACCATATCTCTCTCTATTTGTTCTTGGTACCTTACCTCTGAAATTATCCATTGATCTGATAATATTATAACTATGGATGTTGCTATTCAATATGTCATTCAGGTTTGTTTTAATTGATTTTTTTTTTATTTTAACATCATTTTTGCTTTTTTCAAATATATTATTTCCTCTAAATTTAATATTTTTGTTATTTTATAAAGTTCTGTAATTCTAGTACCTACTTATAGCGATTTCATAGAAATTGATTTATGATAAATTGCTTTTTTTTGTTTTATCTTATTAGTTCAACATTTGTTTTCTTTTTGTTTTCCTACATATACCTATGTATATGTGTATTTTAAACTTTCCTCTTAACTGTGCAAAGTAATGTCTTTTTTATAATTTGAATGGTAAGAAGACGTTGATTGTACCTACCTAACTATGCACAATAGCCATGTGGGAGATACCTGCGTTATTGGAGCACTGGAGATTCTATTTTTTTGTTTCATGTTTTTTTTTGTTTGTGTTGTTCAGTGTTCTGTTGGTGTCTCTGTATATTAAATAAATAAATAAATAGCGATTAAAATTAAATACCACTTTTAATGCCTTGGTAGGTATATTTATTTGGTAGATATATTATTTTTTTCTTGTAGGTATATTATGATATGTCTTATGAACTGTATTAAATTATATGTTTTTGTTAGAGATTATTGGTCGTATTACGGGGAAAAAGTTGAGGTCCCGTAAGCAGTATTTTCTCAGTACGAGACCTTACATTTTTCTCTAATAACACTCTTGTAATACGACCTTATGTCGTAAAATTAATTCATATTCAGACATATTGAGCAGGTAGCAGATATAATTGAATCCAAAGTTGTCTATGTGATCATTGCACTAAATATGTTTCAAAATTAACATACGAAAGCCATTTTATTACATCCCTCTGTGCGGACAAAGAGAAAGAAAGAGCGGCTCAAAATAATTTCTCGAGCGAATTTCCAAAATGTGCAAAAAAATCTCATCTGTGTGTTGCTAAAGAAAATGGGAAAATCCATCGTGGGTAGCGTGGAGGGCGTTGGAAGGGATGAGGAGAGAAAGAACGAGAAAGGATGGGGCAAGATGTATGAGGCAATTCCATTGCGCCATTATACCGACACGGGGATGATCCAAAAACCCTCCCCGACCTCCCCCCCCCCTAAGAAAACGCTCAACCCCTAGCGCGCTTGAAATAAGGTGCTCGGAATATAAATATTATTTATCTATATTGCCAGTGTAAATTCATTTTATGCTTTATACAAAATTATGGGGGGAATTTTTCATATATTCTCATCAAAGCACACCATGGCAGCTTCTTTAAGGCCCAAAAATTAAATTGTAAATTTTCGTTTAATGACGTTTTAAGACCGAGCTTTTCAAGTACCCACCCACTCTTCTAGGTAGGTATTTTTTTGGAAGCGGGTCGTTTTACAAATCCTTGAGGGTTTTCTTATGGATTATTTTAAAAAACCTTTGCTTTTTTATAATTACGTGGCAACAAAAATAATATAAAAATTGTTTGGTTAAGCATATCAAATTCATTACTAATAACTAGGTATATAAATTTAATTGAATTATTTTGTTATAATTTTTGAATATTAGGTAGTAGAGGTACCTACCCATATGTATTTATTTATCACGCAATTGCTTCTTTTCTGAATTGGATACACTTAGGCTGTGTTTCTTTAACAAAGATTAAAGTAAAAGTAGGTACCTACCTATAGTTAAAATACATTGATTTCATAAAATTGATCAAAACTTTTGGTGTTTCATTGAAATCTAATGCCGTCAAACGACGTATTTTCGAACAATTTCATGAAATCAAAGTATACTATAACCGTTACTTTTGTTGAGACAACCCTACCTGAGAAGATGGAAGAGATTGCCATGTTACCAATAAACTCGTCACATTCACAGTATTCGAGAAAGTGTCCGATTTAAATATTATTCCTTACCTTTATTTATATTTATGTTCAAACAAGCATTTATCCTAAATTTAATACTTTTACAAGGACATATTTTTTTACTATTTATCTATTTTTTACAGGAAACATGAAAATAAAACAATGCAATATTATTGGCCCATTATGTGTAGACACATGTCATTATTTTAAAAACTAATATTCGATTTTCATTACTAAAACTATCAGTTAAGAATGTGAAAAATACAGGTAGGTACCTACTACTCTGATAATAGGTAAAAAACTTTTTTCTTTATAAAAAATAAAAAGAAAAATACATAAAAAATATTGATAAATCGTGATAGCTACCCATATACAACTGTTAGATTGGGAGAACTGAGTTAAATAGGCACCTACCTATCCAGATATACCTATATATTTATGTATTATCTCGGTATAGGTAAGAAAATATTATTATTTTAAGGGTAGGTGTAAGTAAATCGGCCGACCCTCTTTCCGATGGAATTAAATTAGACATTGCAAATCGTTCTCACATAAAGAGGCCGTTCCTGAAGAGATATCCCCATCTTCGAGCACGTGAGTCGCCTCAAGAGCCGATAAAAATAATCCAGTTGCCAATCGGGACCCTGATATAAATCTACCAGAGTTACAATCTCGGGTCGTTTCGTAATTAAAAATCCCGATGGAGGGGATTGGTTTGTGAGCGGAGGAAAAAAAATTAAATTAGAAACAAAAATTATGACACTAAAAGCAATTTAAATACGCGTTACAGCCCTTCTAATGCACCCCTATTTATTCAAATATCGTACGATGCTTAGGTGGATATCCAGAGAAAAACCAGACTATGTCTATTTTTGTTTCTTTCTTTCGTACCTCTTCACAATGCGGGGGAGAAGGAAGGTTCACATTTCCCATTGCTACGGATGTTGGTATATCTGGCGATATAAAGAACGCTTATCCATAGACCCTAAGGAAGTTTGAAATTGCTATTCTAGCGAAAAGGATTATAGTTAGAGTCGCGTCTTTGTGCAGATGTACCCAACGCGAGGACCGTTAATATTTTATGGGCCGGTTAAAAGTAAACATCCGACCGCAGTTTTGCTGTGTCAAATGATAAAATAAATTGCGTTGATTCGCGAAAGGAATCTTTGCGGTTGAAAAGGAAAAAAAAACTCGCAGAGCCTACAAAGCTTTACAAAACTTTAGGACACTGAAAAGATATCCGCATTCAACTTTTTTTACTGTACTGATCACACCAATGGCCTAACTATTGAAACTTTATTCCAATCCCAATCTCGATAAGTAGGTAGGTTCTAAACATATAATAATAACAATTAAAATGTACGATAATTATGAAGAGTATGACGGCAAGGTTCTAAAAGTAAATTGAGATCGGAATCGTAATAGTGTCAAGGGTAAGGCCTCAAAATCAAATGTCAAGAAATCAGAAAATTTACCGTTTTTTAAATATTGTATGCTTTTCTGAGGTATTATGGAATTTGAAATAATGTACCTACAATTCTCATTTGATTGGATGATTGGATGCTACACTCAAAAAATGTAGTTGTTAAAAATAAATGATTTACTGCTAATAATAACCAAGCAACTTTGTTATTATAGTACCTGCAAAGTTCATTGCTAAAAATTGCCAAGTAAATAATCTGCTAATTTTAACCGAGTAGCTTTGTTAACAATCTGTAAAAAAAATAATCTAGTTACTTGGTTAATAACGGACAACTTTGTATAATTAGCCAAGTAACCTGTCAAAAATCAACTTACTAGCTTTGTAATATTAGCCAAGTAACTGTAAAATTCAACCCACTTAGTTGGTTATTTTTAATCTACTTACTCGGTAATTTCAACCAATTCATTTCGTATCAACAGCAAACAACTCGGTTAAATTAAATCTACTTACTCGGTAATCTGAACCAATTCATT
Source organism: Molanna angustata (assembly GCA_963576475.1). Lineage (NCBI taxonomy): Eukaryota > Metazoa > Arthropoda > Insecta > Trichoptera > Molannidae > Molanna > Molanna angustata. The sequence continues at coordinate 34,412,363 of OY754976.1, forward strand.
TCGTATCTACAGCAAACAACTCGGTTAAATTTAATCTACTACTCGGTAATTTGAACCGATTCACTTCGTATCTACAGCAAACAACTCGGTTAAATTTAATCTACTACTCGGTAATTTGAACCGATTCATTTCGTATCTACAGCAAACAACTCGGTTAAATTTAATCTACTACTCGGTAATTTGAACCGATTCACTTCGTATCTACAGCAAACAACTCGGTTAAATTTAATCTACTTACTCGGTAATTTGAACCGATTCATTTCGTATCTACAGCAAACAACTCGGTTAAATTTAATCTACTTACTCGGTAATTTTAACCAATTCATTTCGTATCTACAGCAAACAACTCGGTTAAATTTAATCTACTTACTCAGTATTCTGAACATATTTGTTCTGTAGCCACAGCAAAGCTACTTGGCTAATTTTTATCTACTCACTCAGTATTCTGCTAATTTACACAGTTAGGACATTTGGAGTGAAATAAAATACAGGTTTCATTCAAAATTTCATTTATTGCACAGGAAATGTGATTATTTGTATTCAAAAAATATTATATTCATAATACATAAAGACATATTAAACATAATACATAAAAAAACATCTTTTTATTCTCAAAGAGTACCTACATAATTTTTATTTTATGCAGGTTAGGTTTGTTCTGAAAATGTAAAAAAAAACAACAAATTTCGGGTTTCGGATCATTTAAATCAGATATGAACTCTTTTCATGTACATGCGATAGTTACCTTTACTAAAAATTGCTGAAATTGACGATATAACACTTCAAATTATACTGACGAATAAAAAAACGGATTCCGACCACTTCCAACGTTTATTTTTAAATCACAGATTATATAGAACTATTAAAAAAGACAGCGTCTGTTTATAAAGAAAAGAAAACGGATTCCTACCACTTCCAACGATTGTTTTTAAATGAAAGACAGCGTCAGAACAGAACACAAGCGTCAGCGTCTGTTCCTGTTTGAATGAACCACAGATAAAATAGAAGTAACGGATAAACAAGACAGAAGACAGCGGACGAAAAAAAATGTTGCCATAAGTAAATATAGACAATCACGTATTGATATTATTTTTTATAAAAAAAAACATTTCTAAGTTATTAACTATCAAAAATAATATTAAGTAATAATTCAATTATTACAAACAGTTATTTCTGTTGATAAATTATTTTTTGTACCTACTAGTTCGAAAATAAATAAATATTAAAACGAAATACCATTTTTATATATGGTCATTCCACCAATATCAACCATCGAAACGTAAATATTTGACATATTACTTTATACAAATAGAACCTAACCTTAAAATTTACTAAATACAATATTCGTCATAATTATTATTGAATGAACATATTATTTCTTTATTTTTCAGTGTGTTAATTTAAGATATGATGTTTAGATATAGATCCAATTTTTGTATTACAGTTTTACGTTCCCGAGGTTTTTTTCTTAAAAACAATTTTGTAATATGAAATTGTAAAGTTCTTCTAGGATCGTTTTATCATTGTCAATACATGTCATTCCCGTGACCAGCTCCAAATACAACGAAATTAATATGTTTTAAAATTAATGATATTTGTGATATTTTTTAAAAATTAAAAACGGAAAATACTAATTGGTAATTAAGCTTTAACATCAAAATAGTATAAATATCTTTACATTACACCTCAAATGTAAATATTAGCAAATCAACACACGATATTTGTGAATAACAATGATAATCTTTGACGAATATCTCATCTTAATTCAATTATTTTTCAGTGAAACATGTCTAATTTGACGAGTATTATACTTTATTTAATCATTTTTTAATGTGACATATCATATTTGGCGAGAATTATACTTTATTTAATATTTTTTTTAAATATATCGTGTCCAATTTGAGAAATATTAATATTTTTATGTATGAAATGTCAAATTTGACAGATGTCGAATACAAAATGTCCGTAAAGGTACCTGTTACTCGGTTAAATTTAAATAAGTACATTGCTATTGGCAACCAACTTCATTTTAACAGTATTAAATTGTCAGATAATAACCAAGTGCAACTTTGCTATTTTTAATCATGTATAGGTTAATAACTACCAATATGACTTTTTACATTGCTATTGGTAACCAACTACATTTTAACAGTATTCAATTGTTAGATAATAACCAAGTGCAACTTTGTTACTTTTAATCATATATTGGTTAATAACTACCAATATGACTTTTTACATTGCTATTGGTAACCAACTACATTTTAACAGAATTCAATTGTTAGATAATAACCAAGTGCAACTTTGTTATTTTTAATCATATATTGGTTAATAACTACCAATATGACTTTAACCGAGCCAAAAAGGTACTTTGCTAACTTAAGATTTTTTCAGTGTAAAGGCGCAAGACAGAGATGTATGAAGTGTAAGTAACAGTGGATTGAAATGGCTGTATAAGTAAGTAAGACAATTTTCATTTCTTCCTCCATCGCCTCACGACTAAAGATGACGGCAACACACAATCTCTCTCAACTAACGAAATACCTCCATGTTGAACGGTTTTGGGCAGATCAAAGGGCTTCGATGATTGAAGATGGACTTTATAGGATTCAATCCACGGGATCGGTGATCGATCCCTGGATATTTTAGTCTCCACACTTCCCATTACCAAAAGCTTCTCGAGTTTGTCTGACTCTTTTCTGGCAGTGGGTAAACCCAAAATACTAAAAGATACGCTGTATTGGACAACTTTTCTGGTTCTTCTACAAACTCTACAGATTCCGTTATATCTATTTTCGCTAATAATAATTGTTTACAATTATGTTTCGTATATATTGCAGTTATATATTACAGTCAATCAAAAGAGTTGGCCGAAGGCAGCAGTTCTGGCTGCTTACCATCTGGGAATGGACAAGAACTGTCCGAGTTAAGACATCACAAGACAGGGAGTTTTTCATCGCAGTGATCTTCTAACGTCGCTTCCGAAGAATTTTGAGACACAGCACTAGAAGAAAAAAATTTTAAAATTTTTATTTCCGTTTCGATTTGCATCTTGAAATCATCACGTCGCATCGTTGCAAAATAACAGCGTATATATATTCTTAATCAAATCATCATCTCTAGTGCGTTTTGACATCAACAGATGTCATGAAGCTATAATAAAGACATTCTACGTGAGATATTCGCTAACGATTGAAAGTACCTGAGACAGTCCTCAGTCAGTCGGTGATGGGTAGGTACCCAAGGAAGGGAAATGTGGATATTAAAACGTAGGAAAAGACGTAAGACGAAGACGGGTGAGGAATTTGAGATAGGTAGATATGTAGAAAGGTAGGTAGATGGTGAAAGATTCAGTGAAACTGCCGAACGTGCTTGATGTGAAATGTGAATGTCCCCGGCACGTGAATTCAGCCAAAAATCGCCCGTTTGGCGGCATTAATGGCACTTAAAGTCGTAACGTGTGATTTAACGATAAATTTTTTCGCGTCACGTTCTATTTTTAAATCGGCCATATTCGATATTGGAAACGGTGCCTCCGCGTTATTTATTGGAACGATCGAATTTTGAAAAAAATAATGGCGTCGTTCATTATTACCTGCGTCGTTCGAATTATTTGATTTTTTATTAAATATTGAATCCGAATTTGAAATTCGAACGCATAAATTTGTAAAAAACTTAAAATTGGTTGGCATGAAACAACTTTAAATTAAACTACCTACATATAGGTATGTAGGTACCTAGGAAGGTCCCATATGATGTTTTTTTTCAATTTTGTTAATTTATAGATTCAATCCAACCAATCTAAGTAAGCGATTAGTCAGTAAGATATGAAGTTCTTCCAGATCTGGACAACAAGGTGGGCAGAAAACATCGTTTTCAATGTGAACTGTTTTCGGATTTATTTATAAAAAAAAAAAACACTTTGTTCATAAAGAGAACAGTTATCTAGGAAGTGTTGAAATGTATGGAAAACTGCAATATGTTGCCAACCAAGAAAATAAACGCGTGATATACCATGACTTAGGTACTTATTTCACGGAGTAGGTACTTCATCATGTATATTATATAGAAATCTTTGCTTAATGCTTGTTATGAAATGAGAGTAAGTACTACCTACCTACCGACTTCTACAACGTTTAAAACAGTAGGTTACCTACTTATGACAGCTATACTTCTGTATGTATCCGTTAAATTTTGTGCTGAAACTAACTATAAAAATCAAAAATAAATCCACTCCATAAACACGATCAAAATTTCCCTTAAATTTTCCCCGAAATTAAAGTTAACTCGACATTATTATTGAACCGTTGCAATTATTCGCCATTAAAAGATCAAAATAAAACCTCGGAATAGTTAGAGCCCGGATAATAAGTGGGTATCATATGGAATTAAACCGGGGAATAAAGTTATTGCGAAGCCGTAGTGGAATAATGAAAATAATCCTGATCTAACTTTAACTAAGTCCCCAGACTTTCCCTCTGACTGGAGATTAAAACACGGGGTGTTAATCTCAGTTTAAACTATAATATAAACATCGACTCATTTCCTTTTACACTATGTAGGTACCTACTACATACATACTATTTATTTACCTACAGAATTCGTACTAATTCATATAACCAGTGGACATTTTAATACAGTTTTATTTTTGATAATTTCTTGATATCGAAGATGTGTGGCTTTCGGTTCTATCGGTCACTAGAGATAATCTCTATATAAAATAAAAAGTCTAATCATAATTTCACCAGACCAAGATATAGAAAATTTAATAAGGAGCAGCCTGTACCTTTTGCCTCGTAGAACGTGACCCAAATAACTATGATACCATCCGTCGCTTAACTGTGTCATCTAGCTCGCACTCGACATTTGCTTTCGTGAGTAGGTACCTACCTACATTTGATATTTTATCAACCCAAGATATTTTCAGCATGCGGCGATACAGCTACATTTCATAGGCCTCCATACTGTTACACATATTGGCCTTTATGGTCCAGGTTTCAACTTCATATAGAAGTAATGAACAATACGTAGCACTTCACCAGGCGCTGCCTTATTTTAGAGTTTAATCTATCGTCGCAGAACAGTGTCTTCATTATGAAGAACATCGCGAGCTGTCTCCATGTGGCACATTAGTTCTTTGTTAGGATCTTAATCATCAGTTAGAAAACATGGTGGCATGTAGTTATATTGTTAATCTTCCCTTTAAATCCTTTCCTTGATCCTTTTGATTTAGATACACCTTCATTTACGTGTTTTTATTAATTTTGTATTACTACCTAGTGTTACATATTCTGGTCCTTATGTTAGTAAGTGAGTTATTCAATATACCTACCTATTTTTGTAATTGTGACTGTTTGTAACCATAAATAAATAAATAAAACTTCCAAAATATTTAATAGTTTTGACACTTTCTTTGGCTTGTCCTTAAAGTTGCAAATATATGTTCTAACTCACTGTTAAAGTTGTCGACCTCAATACAGGATTAGTCAGATTGATAATTATTATATTTTTATTTACTTTTGATGAATTAATTAAATTAATAATAATAATAAAAATAAACACTTCCTTGCACCCTGCGCAAGTGCAAGGAAGTTTATTTTAATATTTGCAAGGTGCAAGTTTATTTTAATATTTCAACACATTCTTGAAATATTAAAATAAATATTTCAAGAAAGACGAAGAATTATGACCGTGGCATATTTATAAAAGTAGTTTGGGTTATATATTGGCATCGTGAATTTGATATCCAGAAGAGAATGAATTTATTATAATTATTTATCAAAAAGTTCTTGAATCTGGGTAGAAAAAATCGACGTGTAGTTTGGGTCGACTTCCAATCGACCCAAACTACACGTCAGACTAGACAGACTAGACAAGCAAATATACCTACAGATACCGAGAACCAAGTCGACTTATGGACAAAGAAATTTTCACATTCGACAGTAAACTTTGTAGGTACTTACACAGGGTGCGAGGTAGTAAAAAAATACTTAATGTCGAACAACTAAATCGACCTATAATAGGTTGTTAGTCAATTAGGCAAATGTATTCAGGTGTGCCTTATTTCTTTTGATATTCAATATTTAGATTAGAATTTTGATAGATTTTCCACAACACTGGAGAATACCGACTCAGCAGCATAAACAGATCTCAAAATCTACATAAAAGAAAGAGGAGAAGATATGAATTGTAGCCCTTTATAGAATTTTTAAATATTTTTTCCCGAGGTCAAATTCAGTGAAAAATAGTATTGCAAATAATGTGTATGATTATGCTTACTTACTTGACGTGACCGGACTTTAATATGTGTAATATGAAAAGATAATAATTTTCAAAAATGTGAAATTATTCAGAGTTAATCAAGTCCACTGTATTGAGTAAGGTCCACATTAGGAAGAGCGCTATCCATGCAGAGTACCGGGGTACCTACGGGGGATGTAGTTTAACAGGATTTTCTCTGGCAATAAATTGGAGGCTTTGCCTTTATCCACCCCCAGCACACGAACAGCATATATACCTACCTACCCTGAGGCCTAACTGAACCAGCACGTCCTGCGCTCTGCCGATACCACTGCTAATCCGGGCCGCAAACTTTGATGCGCAAAGGATTATGACGGCCAAAACGCGCACATATAGGAAGCCTTTAATTATTGTATTAGCTTTTTGGACGCGACTGACATATCGATAAATCCAGTCAGTCATCTCGTTACTAAACTAGGCAACGATATAGGTACGTCATATTCATTTGGGGCAAGCAGAGAGAGCTGGACACCAGATACACTGAAAAAAATATTATGACAACCAAACTGGCTACCTGCGTTTTAGCCAAACCTTTATTATCAGTAATAAAGGTTTATCTATTTATGACTGTACTGTTTGACTGTGTGCACAAAACATTTGGTTGCAAAAAACAAAACATTTGGTTGCAAAAAACCAAATGTTTTGTAGTCACTATGGTTCGGTTAATTTTAGCATGAAATCAAAAAAAAAAAATCAGTGCACACCTAAAAAATGGATAGCTTAACTGTTTGGCAACCGATATTTTAACGAAACTTTATTTTTCAGTAACTAAAAATTAACTATTATACCTACATGTACGGTTTGGCTGTGTGCACAAAACATTTAACTACGAGTTACTAATTAGGCACTATAATTTATTTACTATTTTACATAATCTACACACAAAAAATTAAATATACCTATTATAGATACAATCGCCAACCTCGAAACAGGCGTAGTCCTAGTGAGGTTGGGATAGTATTTATAAATGATTGTACAAGTGTCGAGATGATATAAATAAATAAATAAATACAAATAATTTGATATCTCAAAAGGACCAATACGTACCTAGTAGGCTAAATAGTAAAATGATTGGTACCTATATTTTAAAAATCTTTTCTCTATAACCCTCAAAAGATTCGTCTTCAGTTTATTTTTACATCTTTATTTTATTGCGTCAGTTTTTTGAAATTTGAATCAGTCAAATAATTTTCTTGTAAAACAAGTTTTATTAAAACCCTTTTCTATTTTTCATTGTAAATAACTAAAAAAAAACTACAAGGCATATGAAGTGGACTTTTACTTCAATCGAAAGAGAAGATGAAAATCTACCGTCTGAGTTTTTAACTTTCTTATTTTTTAATATATAGGTACTCTTGCTACGAAAAAAAAACTGTAAATTTTACAATTACATACATACATACATACATACCATCACGCCATGTCCCATGTGGGGTAGGCAGAGAGAACCGAACGCCACATTTTTCTATCCTGGCACGCATCCCTCGCCTTGTCCACATTCATGCATCGTCTACAATTACTTCACGGAAAAATATTGTATATCCATTGATTTGGTGATATACAATATTTGATCGTGTTTCATATTTTAGAAGGTAGGTAATAAGCGTGCATATTTGTGTACCTACATCACGTATGCCGTATGCCCAATCAAGCAGCTGATTTTCAGCATAATCCTATTAATTGCTATGCCTGCGTGATGTTTTTCCTCTTTATAACTATTTTATGTTCCCAACATTTAGTTTTTCAAAAATAATTTCCTAATGCACTGAGAAAAAAAAATTAAATAGGTACCTATAGGTGAAGGTTCTTTGCTTTTTAATTTTCCCATTGCTTTTATTTTGCAAAAATGCTTGGAAATCAAATGTAGCAGAATTCGAACCCGTTTGCACCAGATAAGGTACCTACTAGTCTAACGAGCAGCTAAATCAACTCTATTTTAATATAGTCTCTAAATATGCTTATTATGTGACTTTCACAGTAGCGATTTGGTTTCAATCATATTATTGTAGGTGGGTAGGTACATAAAATATATTATAAAATGATTGGCTTAAATATGTATGTCAAATACCTATATTTTTTAGTACTGGATAACCTATCTACAACTGTTGCAAACTTAATCAAATAAAATTAAAAATCTTATTTTATCAAAAAAATACAATTATATTAATTTTGAGATTTATCAAAATGCAAAAATCAATGATGTGTAAAGTAAGTAAAGGTCAGTCCAGATAAATCCAGAATCCACACAAATGTGTGCAAATTAAAATCTCCGCTAAGTTCATTTTTATTGCTAATAATTCCCTTGCAAGAGATTTCATCGGGAGACCAATGCAGAGGCAAATCGCAATATTGCTGCTATTGGTAGAAAACCTCTCATCTTTGATAGAAAGTCAAAGCAACTATTATTGTTGAAGGTATCTGCGCCGATAATTTTATTTTCCGTTTATATACCCAGTACCTACCTACAATAACTTACTGAGTACATATTATGTAGTGATAAGCAAGTCTCGTAAGTCTTGCAGTCTGTTTCTTGGTATTATAATACACGCAAGGCCAATAGAAAGACTGCATGTGTCAGTGCAATACAAAACCACGATCAAAAGCACCCAGACCACGGCATTTGCTAATCATTATTTTTTTATCATCATAACAAATGATAAAATTATGGAAAAAAATGTAATAAAAAATTGAGAGTAGGATCCTACCTACTTATTTATCAAGGGAAATTTGGTGGGAAATTTTTGACAGTAGGTACCGGCAACCATTGAGTTGGGGTCGATTTTATGGTACCCGTTATAGTCCTCATTGTCTTATTAAGCTCGACATCAATCTTACCACAGTGAGCACTCCTTCCACATATCGGGGAACAGTATTTTGCTGAGCTATATACTAACGCCATTGCTGACGTGCGCAATGTTGTCGCTCTCCTCGAAGTTCCTGCCAGTTTGCTTATAATATTATTTCTAGCTTTAATCTTATTTTTAACTCCCTTAATATGAGCTGTGTATGTCAGGGATCTATCCATTTTCACACCCAGGTATTTTGGATTTTTTCTCATTTGGGATCCGCTCACCACACATCTGCAAGTTTAATTCTCTTTCTGATTCTTTGTTATTCAGATGTAAAGCTAATGCGACTGTTTTCTTGAGGTTCGGGCGCAAATGCCAATTCTCTAGGTATTTTTGGAATTTGTCTAAATCAGCATTTATAGTTGACTCCAGCTCCTCGAAGGTTTTCGCCTGAGCCACCAGCGCCACGTCGTCTGCGTTTATGAACTTTCTGGACACTGTATTTGGGATGTCTGCCGTGTAGAGATTGAAAAGTTGTGGAGACAGCACTGATCCCTGTGGTAGTCCATTTTGTAATATTTTTGTGCCACACGTTTTACCTTCTAGGTATACTTTTATTCTATTAGTCAGGATGCTTTCCAGCAGTGTAACAGGTTTTCTACATTTGATGATCCTCGCAAACTTGAGGATTAAACATCTTCTCCAGGATGGAACCAAGAATGTGATTAACTTTTATTCCTGATAACAAAGATTTGGCTAAAAATGCAGGTAGCCAGTTCGGTGGTCACAATTTTTTTTTAGTGTAATAAGTTATTTGACATCTGAGTCAGAGTCCTGGGTTTAAAAACTTATTATTTACCAATCAGTAGGCAGTTGTTTTGGATGAAAAACATCAGAGAATGGTTCGGAGTTCATTTTCAATAATTATTTTCAATATCAATAGTGGCGCAAAGGTCATGAAATCCCATGCACTGGCAATGAATATAGGTAGGTATGTATAGAGACATATCTATACTCCCACACAGATAAATGTATTTGTCTGTCTGTATGTATGTATGTTGGCATGCATATCGGCCAAAGTCGTTATAGTGAGATGTGGATGTGTTTTCATTGAAATCGCCTTGTTTGGAAATTGAACCGGAACCTCGACTCTGGATATAATCGTATGTTAGGCGGGTGGTTCTCTATTACCTACCTCAATAGGGGGTGGGATACTAGCAGTGGAGGCGATCTATTGTACTTTATAATATGTATACACATATTGTAAAGTACATTACCACAGAGATGGATTTGGTTTTTAAAAACTCGAACATAGAAAAATAAAACCTTTTTTATATGTAATTACCTATAGGTAGCTACTTAAGTAAAAAAGACCCATGACTTTTTGGTGTCGATAAATAGAAAATGACACATATATAGGTAATTATCCTGCCGTTGGATCATGTACCTGGTAACTGCTGATGTAATAATAAAGTGATACCTATAGTAATAATAAACACATCCTTGCACCCGGCGCAAGTGGCGAGTGTATTATCATACCTATAAAATTTTCTTCAATAGCATTTCAACATTCTCATCAGCAGTTTTATCATTTTCTTTAAATAATATTTGCATGAGAATTTCATTTAAATAAAATGGTAATATTTTTAATAAATAAAATAAAAAAACTTGTTTAGAATAAATTCCACTATTTATTAAGACTACAACCTGCAACCAGTTTCGTGCTAAGCACATTTTCAAGTAGTAAAAATATTTTGTAAATTACTTACCTACTGTAAAACGATGTATGATAGGGTAAGAAATGAGGACATATATGGAAAGAATGTAAGATGAAGAAAGATGTCAATAATAGTAAAGCGGGTGGTAGTAAATACCAATAAAGCAAGTAGTAGTAACCAGAGGGGTTATTACCTAAATAGGCAAGTTTTGAGATATTGCCAATGTAATGTTAGAAGCCACAGTTTGGTTCTATGTCTTGACTCCAGAAGGGAATTTAAAGATTTGGTATCCAGATGAACTGTATAAATAAAAAAATGTCATCGCACAAAAATTAATATGAAAATATAAAGTAATTACATATAAACAGCCTTGTAATGTTATTAATATAATTCAATAATTATTTAATATTTAAAATGAATGTTTGTTTATCCAAATCCCTCCCTGTGTGGGAATGTTGATTGGACACAGAGTGGAATGGGACGAAGGCCAGGAACAATTTATAACTGACTGATTTACCCTGGGTCTGTTATTGGGATTCCTATATATACATTTATAGGAGTATACACATTTGGATATATGTAAATATATATTTATTTGCTACCAGCTACACTACACTATGTGGAATTGGAAAACAGGATAACTTATTACTTTCGATGTGTTGTCAGTTATTTTGTGTAAAATTATTTACCTACACTATTTATTTATAGATTCTGTTTCTACATACAAACTAATCGAACTTGTTCCAATGTACCTATAAAATATAATCAAATATTCGATGTAATTTATTTTATTTCTTTAATTTTTTTATTAATAATATTTTAATTATAAAGAATGAGAACATTGGGCCGAAACTGGAAGGTGGGACTGTATGTGATCTGATGTATGCGGATGACAAAGTATTAATGGCTGAAAGCGTGGAAGACTTGGAATGTTTGGTTAAAATAGTATTCGATGGATGCATGCAAAATGGATTGAGAATGAATGCAACTAAATCTAAAGTGATGGTATTTGAGAAGAGCGAAAGACGAACAAAATGCGAGATACGAGTGGAGAATGTACAATTAGAACAAGCCGAGGAATATTTATACTTAGGAAGCATGTTTCAGCGTGATGGAAGATTGGAAAAAGATATTGAAAGGAGAGTAACGGCAGGTAATAGAGTGAATGGTGCATTAAGACCGGTAATGGCTGACCCAATTATTTCGAGGCAAGCAAAGCTCGCGGTACACAATGGTATCGTCGCACCGACTCTAATGTATACTAGTGAGACATGGACATGGCAGAAGACGCATGAAAGTAGAATTAACGCGGTTGAAATGAGGTCACTAAGACGAATGTGTGGTAAAACGATGTATGATAGAATAAGAAATGAGGATATTAGACGAGAACGTATGATTGAAAGAAATATCATAAGTAAGATGAAAATAAATGCCCTAAGGTGGTTCGGCCACATAGAAAGAATGAGTGATGACCATCTGACAAAAAAAGTGTACAAGGCTGATAAAAGAGGAACGAAAAGTAGAGGTCGGCCAAGAAAAAGTTGGCACGATCACATAAATGGGATTTTAGAAGTAGGTAAGAATAATAGAAGAGCGTGTATGAGACGATGTATGGACGTGAATGAAGCGAGGAATGTATATCAAGAGAGAGGAGTCTGGCGTTCGGTTCTCTCTGCCTACCCCAAATAGGGAAATGGCGTGATGGTAGGTATGGTCAATTATAAAATAATAATAATAATAAAATTGGCTTATTTATATAGCGCCGTTTTTGTGAAACCACCTCAAGGGCGCTTTACATATAAACTTAAAATTAAACACAGAAACTTTTCTTAAATAAATGAGTTTTTAACTGTTTTTTAAAACTTATTTCACTATTCACTGCTCTTATGGTTGGTGGTAAATTGTTCCACTGAATCGGTGCCAGTCCCTTGAAAGTCCCTTGTAAAATTCTGAAATAACATAATACCTAAGAATTCGGATAAAACCTTGCAGACACTGTACTTACAGTGCTCAAGAGAGCTTGTAATGACGAAACAGCTGGGTGACTTAAAGGGAAGATATATAAGAAAAACCGTATTTTTGACAAACAGTATTGAAAGCCCTAAAATTGCTCTTCATGGTTACAAGGTCTGCACGTCCAATGAATCCAAATAAAATTTATCGAACATCGTTGTAGATTTGTCGTCGGAATGATGACACGGAGAAGTTAATGCATTTCCATAGGATGTGTTCAGAAGCCTGATCAGGGAATTCGGAACTCTAATCATTTTTTTTCTGAAACTCTCTCAGTATTTGGGTTGTGTGTGGCTGTCCTAAATGATTTTTCATCGTTGGCCACTTATCGCCATCAATCTTATCGTAAGAAACTACCTACTTCTTTGCAAATAGTCTACATAGTCTTCAACAAAGCAAGTTCCGTTCTAACGGCATACCAAACACGACACAATAATTGTTAAATATATTATAGATCTTTCCCTTGTGCCATTCTCATGGAAATGTATTATAGATCTTTATCTTGTGCCATTCTCATGGAAATTTTATAACTGGGTTGATTTATTCCTAATACGGTAGGTAGGTGTTTTGAATTCATAGAAAATATACTTATGTAATATTTATCTTATTGGTAAGTTAAAACTAAACATTCAAACTAACATGAGAAACCAAAATAATGAGGATAAAAATTAATATTATTATAATTTATTAAATGCATGATTATCAATATTTATTTGATAGAATTCCATTAGTTTAGACATTATGTTTTGACTAAGGTATCTAAATAAATATTAGCTAACTTCAATAAAATGGTTCTTTGTACACATTCTGATAAAAGAAGAAGACATGGATGTAGGTACCTACAAAATAATTTAGGCCATGGTAGATGTTAACTCTATTAACCACTGATAGTAACTTTATTCTCTCGATATGATATGAAACAAAATTTCAAAAGATAGAAGAAGACAGAAATAATCGAATCAATAAAGCAGACATTATCTTAATTAAAAAAATATTGTTCAATCGTTATTTTCCTACATAGATCATAGGCGCACGAAATTGAAAATATATAAAAAAAAATTGCAAGACCTCAAAGGCTAAAGATCAAGAAGGGAGTTGCAGGTTTAAAATTCATCTGGTATTGATCATTGTCTGGCATTTCTTCATGTCTACTGCCTTTATATGAATATTAACAGTTAGAAAATTCATAACAAAAATATCTATAAATACCTAAGTAAACAAACAACTAAATATTGTAGTACCGATATCTTATATAAATAAAACAATGTCGGGTTAGTTAGACTATTTATAACTCAAGAAAAGCTGGACCAATTGTAATGATCTCTTATATTCTCCGGCCCGGATAACACAATGACTTAAAAAAAATTATAATTTTCGGAAAAATTATTGGAAAAAAAATATATAAAAAAACATGTAAATAAATTGTATGCCCGGTACCTATTATGCAAACAATATAACTTATAAAATCTAAATAATAAATGAATCATAAATCGAATGTAAAACTTCAGGGTAGGTAAGCTACCTACTTAACAAATCATTGATAAATTTAGAATAGAATCTCGGGGTAGGTACCTAATAATATTGATTTAATTGCCATTATTATTCGAATTTTCAAAACAATGGATAAAAGAAAATTTTGGCATAATGCTTGGGGTTGGTTTCTGAGCAGTCAGATATAAAAAAATTAATTCATTATTACCGATTTTTGCATTTTTATATTATTATTGTACCTATATCCTAATAAACTATTGAACTTAATACATTTTTTGTATTCATTTTATTACGTTGATAAAATCCTAAATATGATTTAGATAAAAGTACACACTACATCCATAGACTGAGGCGGTACGAAATAGGTACGTCGGGTCAGCCAATAGTTATGTTATAAATAAATAGCTACTTATTATATAGGTTGGTGGCAGTTGGTGGGTAGCTATTTCCTCATTTGGGATTCGTGGGGGTTTTACATTCCTTAACAACTCTTAAAATAATTGCAAACAACGATGACGTTAAATTTTTGCATTAAATATGTAGGATGGAATATTAAACCCGTGTTTGAGAAGCTCTGTATAACACGATATGGCTTATAAAAGAAGCGAAAATGGCACTTAGCATAATTTTAAAACGCTTTTATGCCTTCCGATGTGTACCTACCCTCGGCAGCCGACATCCCCCACACCCTATGGGCCATTCTCGCAGATTTGGGGTGATAAGCCTCTTCAGAAATACGGAGGTCAAGTTAGCCTTCCGTCATTCGGAGGCCATTTGAGGCTATTCCAAGTGATAGGTTATGGGAGCTTAAAGTGCCATTCAGATAATATTGTTTGGCGGAAGCACAGAAGGATTAAGAGCTTAATTCTGACTTACTGTGACCAAACTTACCAAGGCACAATGGTCTAACAAACTTACATTGCTATAAATACCTACATTAGGGTACTATACAATCTTTCTTTGAATCTTTCTTGTTAAGCTAAATAAGTTGCATATAAAATGTCACGCCAACTCCCTAGTACCTATAATCAGAGAGAAACAAGCGTCACAATCTACACTTTTCTTGATTTTAGGTAGATAAGAATATTTTTTGAACGATTTTAGGTATAGACAAAATATAAGGATTGAGATATTTATCTGAGAATACTGGTGTTACATAGTTTCGCTGTTTATTATAGATAGCAGTAGCGGAATTGCTCATAGAAGCAGAAAGTCTTGGCTTGCCTATTTATCTAATCATGGCCTATCGCTTCGATCTGCTGGACGTACTACATTAACTATCTCAATTATTCACAACACTAAATTTTTCAGCTCTTCCTTTGAAGTACGTTCAGCAAGACTCTGGAATAATTTGAGTCCTGATATAACTTCGTCAAACTCACTTTCCATTTTTAAGAAAAGACTAAAGCAGGGATATCTCTCCGAAAATACCTGAACCCTCTCCTTTTACTTCCTTTCCTTTGCTACGTAATATTTATCCCTAAACACCTGATCGATCTCGATTTCCTGTTCTTGTTCCTTCCCAATCGCTTTTTTGCTATGATTTTTTATTATTATTTATTTTTTATTTATCTCAACTTTCGGACAAAGAAACGCATCATTTATCGCTCCACGAATTTATAATACTTTACCTATGTCTCTCAAGGTAATAACTTCACATACATTATTAAAAAAACAAGAATTAAAAAATATATAGGGAATTACGGAAGGACAGAAATTGCCCAAATATTAAACATCCAACAATAATTCTGAGAAATAATATTAAATAGGGGAGGGTTGCCGAAGTTGGACCGGCTCCTAGATTGGACCGGTCCTGTTTTCGGCAATCCACGAACATGTGATACGTTTGTTTGGCAACAGTGCATTCCTAATGTAACCTCGTGGTTCTTCCAATCTCGCGACGCCACTCAGTCGCCTTCTGTACGGCATTGAGCAGCGTTGTGTGTTTTGTGCAGTTTTGTTGCTATTTTTTTGTTGTTGCGGCTAAGGGATTCCTGATTCTGACGGTATGTTAATAATTTCTTAATTAATACTAATCTATAATGCGCTTATTTAGTTACAATTTGTTGTCTTTATTTTCATATTCAATGCTTCAGTAAAGTTTTAATTTTAAATTTATTAAATAATCTACGTGTTGCTTGGTTTGGACCACCTACGGCCGCTTTCTCCAAGGTCCCTCAAAATCGAACATCAGCTAAGTACCCATTCGAAACTTAAATCCTTAAGTGGCTTACTTAATAAATTTGCATTTCACCAACAAATAACAGCCACACTAAGCTAAGGTCAGGATTAGTTTTTGTTATGTTTCCGGTGAACATGAATATGGACTCAAGATAACGTTACTTTAAAAAATATGCAAATAAGAAATACATAATAAACTATAAAAATATCATTAAAATATTCTAACGTGTGAATTTCACGATTTTTACTCTATATATAAATTAATTATAAAAAAGTACTATTTTGATCTCATGAGTACAGGTAATTGCCGCTGGCGCCAACAGATGGCGCTAGCGGCGCTCGCTGTCAGGGTAGCCTTGTTTGTACACCAGTTTTTGTTTTTGACACATCATGTACAGACAGTTTATTTAGTATTCACACCAATTTAGTTATTTTATTTTAATATTTGTTACTTTTTTTAATATACAATGCAACTGGCTCATGCCAGCCGCAATTATAACTACAGACAAACCTAACCAATCTATTTTTACCAAACTTTTGTAGGTTTGGTTTAAAAAATCGGTGTACATCCTAGGATATACTCGCTGTCATGGCTGTTTATTCGCTTCGCACTTGTTGATTGTTGAGATTGTTCGACACGGGACGCGCATATTTATCAGAGTATAATATTTAGCAGAGTATAATTATGGATAAACCAAGGAAACGTTCTACAAATTTTACCCCCAGTGAAAAAACTAAATAAATTGAATTAGTTTCAAAAAACACGGCAATTACTTCAAAACAAACGGATGGAGCATGTCTATTCAACGATTTCACGAATCCAGCCATCTTCCAAGATGGTCAAACGCGTTAAGTGACGCTTATGACGGTTAATCCACTAGAGACCGCCACTTAAAATTTTATGCGCCGACGTCGCTAAGCGAGGCTAAGATTGTTTGGTGAAATGCAATTTTGCGCTAAGTGGTTCATAAATGTGATTTTTTAAGTTAAGGAGCCTTGGGGAAATCGGGCATTAGAGTTTCCTAAGATGGACTGGTCCATCCTAAGAAACTTTTTACAAAAAAATGTTTGCTACATTTTTTACAACCTAAGAAACTTTAAGAACAACAAAACAAAAAAATTCTGATGTTATTTTATATATCAATAACGAAAGTCTTATTATGTAATATTCTATTTCAGATAAATGATGTCTGAATTAAACAAAAACTATAGAGGGAAGTATGGAAGCTGGTCTGAAGATGATCTACAAAGAACCATAGCAGCATATAAAAACGGAGACTATGGATTAAACGAGTGTGCGAGAACATATTGTGTGCCAAAAACAACCATAAATCGTCACGTTTTCCAAGACCATCATTTTGCTCCAGCTGATGTTCTTCCTGAGCCACCTGAACAACCGTCCAACATTGTACCAACAACATAATCTTTAACACAAGCGGATTCTGAATCTTCAGATGAAATTGACGACAGCGACAATGATGCCAACTACCAGCCTAAAAAAAAATATAGAAAATTTATAAATGTGCTAAATGAAATATCACCCAAGCCGAAACTTTCGAGGAATCCACATAGTACCACAAGAAAGCGAAGATGCGGTGATGGGAAAGTACAGAAAGCAGTTCTTATAACTAGCAGTCCATACAAAATAGAATTGGAACAGATGAAAGAAATAGGAAAAAAGAATGTAGTAAATAAAAAATTGAACATGCCATCAACCAGCAAATCTGAAGACATAATTGAATCTGAATGGTATTGTTTTCTTTGCAATAAAATTAAAAAAGATAGAATGATCCAATGCATGTTATGTGAAAAATGGGTGCACACAAAAAGTGCACGTATAAAAGCCAGCGAAAAACAATTTTTCTGTTGAAAGTGCATCGCTTAAAATTTATTGTTAAATTTCTATTACCTATTCGTTAAAAAAAAATATA
This sequence comes from Molanna angustata, assembly GCA_963576475.1. Classification (NCBI taxonomy): domain Eukaryota; kingdom Metazoa; phylum Arthropoda; class Insecta; order Trichoptera; family Molannidae; genus Molanna; species Molanna angustata. Next base: position 34,430,783 of record OY754976.1, read on the forward strand.
TATTATATACTTAAAATTTATTTCTCGTATTTTTTTATAATCTTATTAGTATTTATTTTATTATATTTTTTTAGTAATTTTGCATCAATTATTTGTTATAAAAATCTATATATTTTATACTTAAAATTTATTTCTTACATTTTTCATAATTTTATTAGTATTCTTGTTTTGTTCTCTTAATAAAAATAAAGACTTTTTTTTTAAACTTATTGGTGGTTCATTCGAGGAAACCAGTGGTCCAATTAAGGAAACTAGTTTCCTTAATTGGACCGTTTCCCGATGTTTAGATTTTTTTGATTTCCCAATTAACCAGTTCAATTTTCGTAAAACAAAGTATGTAATCATTAAGGTAATACTACAGGCTTTCGAACACCAGTTACCTTTTTCTGTTTTGTTACCTCCTTTCTACGTGGTAAACAAAAATATAGAAAATGGTCCATTCTAGGCAACCCTCCCCTAATATAACTACACGCTACACAAGCTGGTTCGAGGATTGTCTTTACATTGCATCTTATTTTAAGACAAATAAACTCTAAAACATTTCTCTTTTTTTATTAGATTTATTTCAAAGAAGAAATCTTGATTTTGTTTTTTATTTGATTTGTGACTCAAGTCAAATAATATTGTTACTGAGTTGAGAAGACCACAGAGCAAATTTTAATGTCAAACTGCTACATAACATAAATGACAACAACGGGTGTGCATATTATGGTAGAAATAATATTAGAATAATAACATATCAAAATTTACTGTATCAGTTTATACTTTTGTGTTTAAGATATTGGTAACTATGTAATATTGTAATTTACTGTGTTGTGATGTCTGGTGTCCGCTCTATGTAACTACCTATGTATAACCAAAATGTCAAATATTTGGCTTGGTAAAATTGTAAACTGCTAGCCCTAGAACAGGGTTACCTAGTTGGGCAGCAGAAATCTTCATAATAGTCTTTGTGATAAAGGTGTGAAAAATAAATAAATAAATAAAAAAAATATGTATATTTTCTCTGTTCTTTTGTAGCTTAGTAGCTTTCATTTTTTGTTGATGTACATGTATTCTGTCACTCTGTAATACGGTTGGTTGGAAGAAATTGCCTAATGGCAATAAGCCCGCCAGTGTGCATTATATTTGTTTATATTATGTACAAAAAGTTAAATAAATAAATATTATATTGAGAAATTCTAGACCTAATATTTTTTTGCCTGTTTTATTGAAACTATGTATACTAAAAGATTAAAAATTGAACCGTTTGTAGATACGATGCTTGACAGGCCCACAAATGTAAATATTATTTTGGCATTTGATTTTAAAATATTTTTATGACCACTCAAATGAACAACGACGCTAAAAAACATTAAATTTTTGACATTATTTCCCAATTTTCTTTCAGGGTTTGCCTAGTCCAAAGGTTCTGTGCGCGCCCCTGATAAATAGCACCTGTAGTGAAACGCTTTAAATATGAATCTACTTATTTGTAGCGTTATTTTACCTGTGATTTCATTGATTTTTTTTTGAAAATTCACTAAAACATTGAATGAAATATTTTAAACAAAAAAAATCTTATTATTTATTTCAACTTTTTAAATATGTTTTTAAAGCTATTTAATACAACCTTCATCTTATGAAGGTAACTTTATCTGGATGTAATAAATTAATGTTGGAAAATTAAATAATTCTGCGAATAAATTTTTAAAACCGTCAAATATATTTACATATAGTAGGTAGGTACCTACCACATGGTATAATTATTAAGTAAAAATGAAACAGTATTAATATAAATTATTTTAGACGTTTTTTTAAAAACTATATACATCCTCATACATTCCCTAATGTAAAGTATAAATGCATGTGCTAGGTGAAAGAAATCAGTGGGGGGAGAATTCGAACTCGCGACCACTGTTTATTTTTTTTTATTTATTTATTTTTGTCAACAATTATAATGGAACATAAAAAACATTACAGTCAATCATCTCACTAGGGTTGAACCTGTATCGAGATGAGCGACTTTACAACAACGAGTGAAATAAGAACAATATTATAATTTTTGAATATTGAATAACAAAACAAACAAAAACATTAACAAACACTAAGTCAAAAAAAATATTTTTTTAACAAATACTATGTTACAATGTTGTCTGCAGTTGGGCACAAGGAAGATAACTGTAACAATAATATCTATGCACCCAACACACAGACAACTAACACAAAAGAACATGACATGTATAGGGTGACCATATACTTCAAAGGCTACCAAAAAAATAAAAATATTAAAATAAAAATGAATTGATGGGAGAGGTTTTAATTAAAATGTGCTGCTTGACATTGCTCTTGAACAAAGCAAGCGTTTTCAATGCTTTTATATTATTTGGAAGGAAGTTAAACAGTAATGGTGCATGATAAAAATAATTTCTCTGTCCAAATGTTGATTTAACAATTATCGGCTGATAATTTAGAGAAGCTCCCAGTCTAGTGAAACGCACCTGCTGAGTTCTCTGTGCCAAATCAATGCAGCTGTAAAATTTACACAGTGCTTTCATAATGTAAAGCTCCCTAGCATTCATAACTTTACACTCATTATATAATAGTTCAGATGGATATACAAATTTTTTTCTATACATGACCTTCAGGATCAATTTTTGTGCTATATTTAGTGGTTCTAAATTTGTTCTGTAACAACCCCCCCAGCATACTATGCCATATGACAGCAAAGACTGAACAAAAGAGAAATATACAGTTTTCAGTTTATCTTTATCCAAAATATATCGAAGATCTTTGAGTATATATGTTAATCTTCTAATTTTATTAGATATAAGAAGTATGTGTTCATTCCATTTCAAAAATTTGTCAACTTTTACACCAAGATACCTGATACTGTCCACTCTTTCTAAGGATTCACAAGTGCAAGTATGAGAACAATTATGTATTATTACAGGTTTTTGAATTGAAGGTTGGCTTTTGGAAGAAATACTAAAAGTAATATATTTAGTTTTGCTTGAATTTAAGGTCAAAATATTGTGATCAAGCCAATTTTTTACAACATTTAATCCAAGATTACATTTTGAATATGTTGCCTCCCAAGAATTGCCAGTAAATATTAACACGGTATCATCCGCAAAAGTAACAATAGTGCCAGAAATATTTAAGTTACACAGATCATTTATGTATATTAAGAATAAAATTGGGCCAATAACACTGCCTTGTGGAACACCATATGAAATTTGATTATTCGAACTTTTATAGTCATCAATTTCCACGTATTGTGTTCTACCACAAAGGTATGTTTTAAACCAATTCAAAGTCTTATCGTTAATGCCGAGTGCTTTAAGTTTTTTGAGAAGGATACCATGAGAAACAGTATCGAATGCTTTCGATAAATCCAAAAACAAAGCTATAGCCTTGTCACCCGCATCTAGCGCATTTACTACCATAGAAATCAACTTTAGAATAGCATCACTTGTCCCCATGTTCTCTCTAAAACCAAATTGGTTAGCTGAAAGAATTTTATTAGATTCAACGTAATATATTAACCTGACTTTAGCTAGTTTCTCAATTATTTTAGATAAGGTATTAAGTAGAGATATAGGCCTGTAATTATTTATATTTAAACTATCACCTCCCTTGAAAAGGGGAATCACTTTGGCACTCTTGCAATGATCAGGGAATATACCAGTCTTAAAGCTAAGGTTTACAAGGTGTGATATAGGTTTAGATAAATTTGAGCAATGCTGTTTATAAATCATAGAACTGATGCCGTCACTACCACTAGAGAAGCCTGATTTAAGATCACCTATTACTTTTGATACTTCAGCATCATTTGTCGGTTTAAAATAAAAGTTTGAACAATGATCACTGTAAGCTGGTTGGAAGTTGTTCACCAGGACTTCTTCAGTAGTTTTGTTTAATTTACACAAATTATTGGCAAATTTTTGACCTACTTCACTAAAAAAGTTATTGGCATGATTTGTTAATAAGTTAGGGTTATCTTTCATTAGCACAATATTATCATTTATTTTAAGTTTCTTTAGGGAAGGAGTATCTTGTTGCAAATTTACAGCTTCTTTTATAATTTTCCATTGTTGTTTTGTATCACCATCAGCCTTATTAAGCCTCTCTTTATAGTATGATTGCTTTATTATTTTAATTAATTTGGTGCACCAATTTCTATATCGCTTGTAGTAGGCTAGTAGTTCTCTATTATTTGGATCCCTTCGTTGTTTAATATGTAGTTTATCACGATTTTTGAGACATTTGATGATTCCAGAAGTAATCCATGGTTTTAAGTGTTTGGTATTAATATGTGTTATTCTCGTTGATGAGCAATTATCAATATGAGTTTTAAAGCACTTTATGAAGTTAACAGTAGCTTCATTCACATTATTTGAATTTAAAACGGAGTGCCAAGATTCTCTATTTAACTTTATTTTCAACTCTTCACTATCGACAATTATTTTGTATATATCTTCCTTCTTGTGAATTCTTTTTAGAGTGAGATTGGTATATTTTAACACTGTGGCAAAGTGATCTGTAATATTAGTCCTGTAAACAGCTCCTTGATGATTGAGTTTGGATTTAATCATTATATGATCGATGCAGCTTGTATTTGTTTGTGAAATTCTAGTAGGTGAATTAATTACAGATTTTAATCCATAGAATGTCAAAAGCGACAAATATTGTTGTGTTCTTGTACTATCTGTATCTAGGATATTTATATTAATATCCCCACACAAAACTAAATTCTGATGCATTGATTCCGAAGAAAGCAAATTATCCAGAGCCTGCAGAAAAGTATCTATATTTGCCTGAGATGGAGATCTGTAAATAGTTATCAAGCTGATTGCATTATTTAGTAGAAGTTTCAAGCAGTTCGCATAAGGAATGGATACTTCCTCCACAGTCACTGATATATCTTTTTTGATATAAATGACAATTCCATCATTTTGAAAAGTGCTTTTATTTGTATTATAAGTGGAGAAACCATTAACATTAGGTATAGTCATTGTCTCTTTTAACCAAGCTTCGCTCAATACTATAATATCAAAACAATGTCTCATAGAGTTCAAGATGACAAGTGTTTCATCAAGATTTTTGTTGATACTTCTAATATTCATACAAAATATAGACAGTTTTGAGTCATTCAAAAATGCTTCACATGTTAAAGGACTATCAATATCATGACTTACCCCTGAATCATCATTCAAATCCAAAAGATAATCCAAATCCATTTCTTATATAAAAATAACATAAAAAAGACTGAAATAAGTTAACTTCAGCAATTACTCAATTATTCTATCCAAATCGTCAATATGCTTGATGGTAAATACTTTTGAAGAGATATCTGAATTTTTTCTAGTGAGGACCCTATTATTCTTAAACCAGACATATTGATAATGAAGTTCTTTGGCCTTTTGCTTTGTTTTCCACAAAAGTTCCTTGAAGTAAGGTGACAACACCTCACCAATATAAAAATTACGATTTGAATCCCTTGCCCTTTTTCTAGCCTCGAGTAGCGCCTGTTGGGACAGCGCATCATTAAATTCAACTTTGAATCTATGAAGGGCTTCCTTTCCATGGGATCTGTCAGCATAACGGGTAACTTTATTTATTTTTCCTGGTTGGATCTGCACATTCAGCTCATTTATAATCCTTTTAACAGTTTCTATTGGAGGTTCTCCCAACAAAATATCTACACCAGCAAGCTCCACACAATTTTGACTAATGTTAATCTGCTCTAATTCAGCGAGACGATTTTCTAGATTTTTTATTTTGACATTTTTACGTAAATTTTCTTCAGACAGGTGGTTTACTTCTTTTTTCAGGACAAGTAAATTTTCCAAGTTAGAAGAAATATCATCATATTTATCACTTAAAAATTCGATACTTTTTTTCATTTCACAAATATCCGATTCCAAATTTTTCCTTAGATTTGATGATTCAATTTCAATTTTATCAAAAACTTGTCGTTTTAGTTCTTCCATCTTTCTATCCATATATTTGGTTAACCTTTCATACTGGTCATCAACATTTTCATTTAGCTTGGATCTTGTTTGAACATTATTTTTGCCAGTGGACATTGTAATATTATTAATCGTAAAAAAAAAATGTAAACACAAATATGAATACAAAAAAAAATATGAAATGATGGTCACCCCACTTCACAAACTATTTTTGACAAATTAATTTCAGTACACACGACTTCACTCTACAACAGTATTGTTACAACTGTATTACCTAATTAACTAGCGCGCTAACCGCTCTGCCGCCACCCATCTATAACGTTTATTTTTTTATAACTATAACATAAATGTATTTTAATGCATATTATTTGATTTGATAATATAAATACCTGGCTATTTATTGGTGATTGAGAAAAATTTGTCGATTTCCAAAAATTTTAATTACGTAGGTACCTACCTACCTATTTAAAACTATAGGTATTCCAATACAACGAGAAAACAAAGAAAATTTACCTACCTATCTAGATTCAAATAAGCGTTATCAATATACGAGATCGAAACAGTATATAAACTGTATTTATGTGTTTATTAAGTATATATCTACACAAACAGGAAATAGTCCGTTCAAAACAAGGATTTTTTTATATTAAATTTGATTTTGTCAATCTTATTCTTCTTCTTCTCCTTTTGAATAGACCTTCAGGTCTGTTTTTTAAGAGGCCTGCTCTTCCTGCGAGGTGGACCCCCAGCTATCCCTCCATCTTTTTGGCGGTCTACCGCGAGGGCGGGTTCCGTGAGGCTGTTTGTGAAGCACGATATGAGGAAGTCTGGTGCTGTCCATCCCTTGGACATGACCATACCAGTCCTTCCTCTGCTGCCTACTCCATCTGATGATATCGTCAACCTCACATAGTTCCCTTATTCTGGAGTTCCTCACTCGGTCTCTCAGGGTTTTGCCTGCAATAGCTCTCAATGTCCTCATTTCTGAAGTCCTCAACATTTGTTTGCTTCTGACTGTGTCTGCTCGTGCCTCTATACCATATGTCATCACTGGTCTTACGCATGCTTTGTAGATTCTCACTTTGCTTTTAATGGCCATATCCTCATTTTCCAAATAATGGATTTTAGGGCGCCCGAGACTGCAGCTGCCTTATTGACTTGGCTCTGAATTTCTTCGCAGAGGTCAGCATCTTGTGCTATGTCAATTCCTAGGTATCTAAAAGTATTAACCTATTCAATTGGGTTGTTGTCTATAGTCATATATATTATGTAAATATATCACTAAAATATATAAAGAAACAGTATAGGTACTTATGATGTAAGATTCACTCATTTGATATATTTAATTTGTTATGTGCTGTGTACCTACATACAATAAAAATGACTTAGGCTGGGTTGTTTAAAAAAGGATACGTAAAATACGTTGATTTCATAAAATTGTTCAAATTGTGTCGTTTGACAGAATAAGATTTCAATGAAACAACCAATAGTATTGCACATATTTTATGTATTTTAACTATAGTGTTACTGATACGTTTGTTCGAGATACACAGTCTTAATGGGGCGCCCTGAAGCCTTACTTTAGCTGCCAGCGTAGGTACCATCCTATTTTTTCAATTTAATATTCCATAATTAGTACTAATCGATTCATTTAGCAAAAAATCACTTAGATAGTTTTAATATTAATGTAGAAAAATATTCCTCAACGTTTTAATTGAGTTATTGATATCTTCTTGTAGAAAAATAATTAGCAAACCCCAATTCCTTACATTAAACTTATTTTTCTAATAAACTATAATACGTGGAGGAATATTTTTTATTTGAATTAAAGAACAAAAAAATATCTGGATAAATATTTTTTGACAAATGCATTAATACTTAATACTTCAGGTGTATTTTTAATAAAAAAAATGTCATGACACAATTTTTTAATTATATCGAAATTCATTTTCGGCCACGTGTGTGCCAGTAGCCATACGTCAAGAATGAAAAAAAATGGCGAGCCTTCAGCTCTGCCCCCCTAGTCAACGTGTCATTTATGTCATTGTAGCACAAGAAAATATATTAGTTTCTTTTCTTGTCTTTAATGATACGTTGTCTTGGCACCCGGGTCGTCAGAATATAAGTGTTGCCATGTAACAAATTATGTTGCTATACCAATAATTAAATGATGGTCAAATATTACCGACAATCTCGCTATAAACACTTGTTTCATGACAAGGTATATGACAAAATTGCTTCGAAGGTTAATGAAACCTATAATCCATGGCCAACTAGAACCTTGATAGTTAATGCAGACATACGGACACAAAGACAAATGTGTCTAAATGTATCCGAGAGAGAATAACACCCCCACAGTTATCGGCCAAAGGGGTTGGGTTGCCATTGCGTAGATAATATAATGACGTCAATAAAAATAAAATATTATATTATATTCAACACCCATATAAATGTCACAATGAATGGCCACTCGGCATAATTTTCAGACTGTATATTAAGTTTATGTTCACTATTTACATGTGTATATGATAAGGTACGAATATAACTATATATATTATGTACCTACCTACATCCTTCCTTTAACAGACACAGGTAGGTATACATCTAATACCGGACACGGTCCATTGGAGGACAGACGGTATATATATGCAAAAACAAAACAGAAAATACCCGATAATGTTTTATTTTACTGTCTTTTAGTTTCGTTTCAGTCATAACTGAATAGTGATGGACAAGAGTCAGACTGTACGACCAACCAATTATTTGGGGGTATTTATTATGTTTATCGGTTATTTGATCAGAAGGATTATGTTGTGTGCGTGTTCAAAAAGATTAATTAATTTATAACATTTAACTCCAAATATGATATTGCAAAATGTCAGTTTAATATAAGGTCTACTTATATAATCAACACTGATATATTCGGAATTAATATAGACACAATACAATAATAAATTCAATATTTTGTGATGTCGTGGGTCGAAATAAGAAAACTAAGATTTTCGATGGTTAACGCATGAATAATTGCGTATTGACCTGCATCGACAGCGATTGGCTGTGGTTCGTCAATCTTCGGAAACTTCTGAATAATATACTAAAAATATCAATAATATCTACTAATAAAATCATATCATTCTGATCCATCAAGTTGTGAGACGAGAGAAAAAAATAACGTTTTGAAACTTTGAAATGAGAAAAAAAATAATTGCCTATACCTCCCCGATGTGTCTAAATAAAATTAACTATTATCTAAGGTAGAGGCGTTGACGTTGTGAAAATTAATTTTAAAATCCAAATATAATACGTACAGTTCGTTTATTGCCACTTCATTATTATTTTTTGGCACCCAACTTTATTTAAATAAATAAACACTGTATTTTTACCCTTGCGCAATTGGCGAGTTTATTGCCATATGGCAATTTCTTCCGACTAACCAGTGTTTCCAGCCAGGAGAAGCAATATAAGCGTGAGAAATTATTTTAAATAAATTTGCTATGGCTCGAACTCAGGACGCTCGCCCAGAAACCAAATGGCTTACCAACTGTACCTACTTTAGAAAAGGTAGTTCTTGAAATAATTTGAAATGATAATTTCTTGAATAATTGTTTATTGATTTTCTTGACGTATGTAATGAATGTCATATAATATGGATGAAATCTCACGAACGAAGGGAATAAGTCTATGATTAGTAGACGGTTGTGTTATAAAACGATGTATTATGGACACGGTAAGAAAGAAGAAAGACTGAGAATTGAGAACGTAATTTGATGATGAGTGTAGTTACCTACTTAATGGACACTCGAGTACCTACCTAATGATGATTTAGCTGCTGGCTAAGAAAATATATCAACCTAGAGGTAATATATATAATTATCAAAGAAAACGTGTGAATTGATATTCGATCAAAAGAAGATAATATAGATATGAATATAAAAGCGTGGATCTTTGAATATTTACCTACTCCTGTTAAATCTTATTAAATAATTGTTTTTGAACTTTTTAAAAGACCAATTCTTAACACTTCCAATCACTATTATAAAACGCGCAAACTAGTATTATTATATTTCTTTTCCTCTGTAACTGATTTGAATAATGGCACGATGATGAATAATTCTATTGTGGTATTTGCATATTATCTAGAAATAAAGTTATATCTTCTTATATATAAATAAAAATATGTGTAGGTTAATGTACATCTCATAAACACCACCGCACAGTTTCCTTACAATGAAGACATAAATATTTATCAAGGTTTTAGTAAATAACGATAAAAGTGGTATTTCTTCATTCATATATACTATATCTATATTACCTATTGTATGTATTCGTTCTGATGATGATCACATAACTTTAAACCAAGTTTCTTTGAAATGTATCATCCTACATCATAATATTAATTTTGGATAAAACATGTACATATGTACCTACATGTATTGTTTTCGAATATATTAGATAGATAATAGACACGATTGATTCTCTCGATGTTTAGCTGGATCAATTCTAAAATAACAAAAGCTTGAATATGTGTGAAAAATCATGTATTTTATGGAATAAAGAAGATTTTATACCTACCTTTATACTGACATTCAATAGCGAGGCTACATAGAACATAGGCTATGTGTTAAACTAGTAAACTATAGGGTAAGCTTGAAGGTCTTTATGAATCCGAATAACTTAGCTACATACCTACTGCATTGAATCAAAAGAATGTGCCATCAAAGACAACTTGCATGTATTGAAGTCCTCTGAATCACAATGTTCTTCAAAATAATTGGACAAAGTAACTGGACATAAGGAGAAAGATGTGCCTTTACCTACAGATCACTGCATTCATTCATTCATTCATACCATCACGGCATATCCCACAATGTTACTCATAATAATCAAATAAACTTATTTATTTATTTGGATTAGTAAACAGTCATGTTAACACTTACAATACACAAACGATTTACAGAAATGAGACCAATTACATACCAATCCCAGAAAGTACAGAAAAATGACAGTTACAAAAAATTGAATAAAAAAAAGCATTTCATATATTGTAATAATTATAAGAAGGATGTGCATGATTATAGGATGGGTTATAAGGAATGAAGTAAACATATTTATTCAACTATCGTTGTAGGCGAATGCAACCTTTTATATAGTTCAATTTTGTATCGCAGTTGACTACTATCAAACATGTCCAGGCCTGCAAAGTTATTGTTGTAATTATTGCAAGCCCGCACAATGAATGCGTTCTGCCCTGTAGTGGTACGCACTCGGTCTGTGTAGAATAGGGTGTTACGTCTGCCACTTCGCATCGGGACATGAAAAGGAGTTAATTTTAATATGTCGGGTGAGTCAATTATGTAATTTAGAATTTTGTATAATGTCATTTGGTCAGTAACGGTACGTCTAAGTTCCAATGTCTCAATGTTGAAGGCTGTTAAAATATCTGATTTACATAGATGCAAATCTGTGATATGAACGAAAGTTGAGGTAATTTAAAAATTTATGCTGCACTCTTTCCAATCGGTGTGACTTAGTCACATGGATAGGATTCCATATTTCGGAGGCAAATTCGAGGTGGGGTCTAACATATGTATAATATAATAAGATTAATGTATTAAGATTGCGAAAAGATTTAGATAGTCTGAGGATGAAACCCAACATGCTAGAAGCTTTCGAGATTATATTATCAAAATGTTCATTGTACATTAATTTAGTGTCAAGTGCAACACCAAGATCTCTTATAGACAATTTTCTTATCAAAAAAATATTATTGAAGTTATATTTGAAATTAATTATATTGCGATTTCTAGTGAATGAAATACAGAAACATTTGGATACATTTAAAATTAGGTTATTGTTGTTACAGTAAGTCTTGAGCCGATTTAAATCTTCTTGGAGTTTCAAACAATCGTCAATGCTACGGACCGCCATAAATATTTTCATATCGTCAGCGTAAAGTAAAACGCGCGCAAAAAGAAAACAGTTGATAATGTCACTAACAAAAATGTTAAACAGCAATGGACCTAATATAGATCCTTGCGGAACACCCGATGTGACATTGACCCAGTCTGACATAAATCCGCCGATCACCACCATTTGCGACCTATTTTTTAAGTATCAACAGAGCCATCTTAAAAGGTTTCCGTGTATACATATAGATTGTATTTTTTTCATTAGCAGTTCGTGATCAACTTTATCAAACGCTTTGCTATAATCTGTATAGATAGCGTCTACTTGTATTTTTTCATCCATGTGACGAGACACGAAGTCTGTGAAGAGCACAAGATTAGTATTAACTGATTTACCCTTTACGAATCCATGTTGTTCCGGGATTAGGAATGGTTTTAGACTAAAGTGAAGATGATCTGAAATAATTTTTTCGAAAATTTTCGAGAACAGGGGTAGTTTTGATATTAGCCGATAGTTATTAATTTCCTGTTTTTGCCCAGATTTAAATATTGGCGTTATAATGCCTTTTTTCCATTCATTGGGAAAAACTCCTTCGACTAAGGACCTTTGAAATAGCAAATACAAAGGGAATACAATATTTTTTGCACATTTAGTAATGAATATAGTAGGAATACCATCTGATCCTGGACCTTTGTTAGGCTCCAACTGACAGATATATTTAAATACAAGGTTTTCATCAAGCTGAAGCCGATTTAAATTTGGTTCGCTACTATTCGAGAATGGACTATAGGGCGAGTAATTATTTGAATTATTATTTGAAACGAATACCGAAGCAAAGTGTTTCGAAAATAAATCTGCTATGTCTTGTCCAGTATTCACAGTATCATTACCTAATTTCATTGTGCTTGGAATGAAGTTAATAGTTTTTTTTTGATTTTACATATTGCCAAAAGGATTTAGGGTTACCTCTTATATTATTTATTTATTTATTTATTTATGATAAAGTTGGACAAAAAACAGCGTTAAGACATAGTACAATACAATAATAACATCAAGTATTAAGGCCTATTACATTTTGTCGTTATGATTGACATAAAATAATACAAGTTTACAAAAAATAAAAAAAATAAAATATGATAATAGGTTGGTATGTAGGTAAGAGCAACATTTCAAGTTAACAATGATTTAAAACATAATATTGAACTAAAAGGAAAAAAGAAAAAAGAGAATAAATGCCGTCAAGGTTTCCTATAATAAGTGGTTATTGATCTTCTTTTGTATGGAGTATTTGAATGTTGTGGAGCTGAGGTGGAAGATGTCAAACTCTTGAAATCTGTTATTGTATGTATCGCACATTCTATGAATAGTCATGTTTTGTGCGTAATTGGTGCGGTGAATTGGAAGGTGGAATAAATGTGTATGTCTAGTTCTGCGAGTAGGAATATTAAATGAAATGGTATTGAGTATTGAGGGGCAGTCGATATTATTATTTATAATGTTGTACAGAAGCATCATATCATTTACTGTGCGTCTATTCTCGAGACTGTCGATTTTATAATAGGTTCTCGCGCAGTCGTAGCTGGGGAACTCGAGGTATGCTTTACGGTTTAAGTATTTAATGAACAATCTTTGTATTCTTTCAATGCGTTGTTTGTATGTTGTGTATCTTGGGGACCAGATTGGGGATGCGTATTCGAGTATTGGTCGAACCATGGTATAATATATAGATTTTAATGTATTTATGTTCTTGAAAGATTTGCAGGTTCTGAATATGAATCCAAGAGTTCTATAAGCCTTGTCTATCATTTTATCTATATGGTTGCTGAATGTAAGGCTCCCATCCATGATTATACCGAGGTCTCTTACAGTGTCGCAAGGTGTTATGGAAACTTTATTAATGTTATAGGAAAAAGTTATGGGTGATTGTTTGCGGGTAAAGGTTAGTTTGTAACATTTGTCTGCATTAATAGTCAATTTGTTTGTCAGGCAGTAGTCCGTAAGTCTGTCAAGATCAGCTTGCATATTGAGGCAGTCGTTGTGATTCCTGATTATAGAAGATATTTTCATATCGTCTGCGAATAATTCGTATTGTGTGTGTAATAAGCAGTTACCGATGTCAAAGATATATATATATATTGAAAAGAAGTGGTCCAAGGTGAGATCCTTGCGGTACACCTGAGGGAACGGCTAGAAAGTTTGATTTGTGTCCGCCGACAACAACTGATTGGTGGCGATTTGTTATATAGGATCTAAACCAGCGGTGAAGATCACCGTGTATGCCCAAACTGTATAGTTTGTTAAGGAGGATGTTGTGATTAACTCTGTCGAAGGCCTTAGAATAGTCAGTGTATATAGTATCTGTTTGTTGTCTGTTGTGTGTGTTAGTGAGTATTCGATGAGTGAAGGAAATTAGATTGGATGTTACAGATCTATTGCGTAAGAAACCATGTTGGTTTTCGCTTAGCAGGGGCTTGATTTGATAATAAATTTGGTCGTATATTATTCGCTCGAAAATTTTACTGAGAACGGAAAGAATTGATATGGGCCTATAGTTTTTTATGTCAGATTTGGAACCAGATTTGTGAATGGGAGTTATAAATGCTTCCTTCCACTTGCTCGGAAAGTGACCTTCAGAAAGAGAGCGATTAAAAAGTATTGATAGAGGAGTGGAGAGGTTATGAGCACAATTCTTTATGTATAAGGGGTGTACCATATCACTGCCTGCTCCTTTGTTGACATCAACGTTTTTTAGATATTTAAGAACAACGTCATTGGTTATATTACATTTACTGATTGATCTTGGTGAGTCTGCGAGTTGAGAGTTGAATTGGTCTGTTAGCATGGGATTGGAAGAATCGCGATCATACGAAGATGAAAAATGTGTTAGGAAAGCGCGACATATATCCTCACCGCCATGAAAAGTATCTGAGTTGAGGCTCATTGAATTAGGTATATTGTTGTTCGTGCGACGAGTTTTAATGAAGTTCCAGAAGCATTTAGGGTTTGTTGGTAAGTTGGATTCGATAGATTTAATATACTCTTCGTAGCACTTATTAGCCGTTGCTTTTTGGCGGCGTCTAAGTTGGGAGAAAATTACATAGTCTGCTGGGTTTTTGTTTTTAATATACTTATGGTGAAACTTCATTTTTTCTTTACTTATTTTTATTAACGCTGGGCTGTACCAATGGGGAAAGTTAGCGTTGTTCTTTATTTGTCTAGTAGGAATGAATAGGTCCATAGTATTATAAATAACACTATAGAAATCAGAAACAGCATTGTCTAGCGAATGATCGCTGAGAGCGTTCTTCCAATCTGTTGCTGCTAGACATGTATTAATGGATGCGTAATCACCTTTCCTAAACAAAGTAATTGAGCGAGCTGGTTTGTTAAGTGATTTATAAGTTTGTGTGGTAAGAGTGAATTCAACGGCTGGGTGATGAGAATCTTCAGGTACATAAGGATGTTCGCTACGAGTGACCTGGGATAACGTCGGAAAGTTGCATAAGACTAGATCAAGGGTGCGCCCAAGTGCGTTTGGAATGCCGTTGAATTGATAGAGATTAAGCAGCGACATGGTATCAAGAAAGTGACCGCTAGTTGGGGCAGAAAAGTTGTTGGGACTGAAATGATCATTATTGCCAGATGCCTGCCATTGGATATCGGACATATTAAAATCCCCTAAGATAACGAAGTAATCATTTGGGTTCATTTCAAATAGACGGATTAATAAATTGATGAAGCTTTCCATATGATGGGCGTACGAAGGTCCTTTTGGTATATATACGCATGCGACGTTAAGTTTTAGTGAGAAGTTATTTAATGGTATGGAAATGAAGATGCATTCGGCTTCACAGGTCCACCCCGGTTGTGGCTGTGCATTAAGTTCAGAGAGAGTGGCTAGGAGTACACCACCTCCGCGTGATGCGCGATCTGATCTCCAGGTGTCGTACCTCTCATCCAGAAGTTCGCTGGATGCGATATCTTGGTCGAGCCACGATTCGGTTATGGCGAGAACAGAGAAGTTATTATTGGTAGCATTGAGATAAAATGTTTCAGTTTTGGTGCGAAGTCCCCTGGTGTTTTGTAAATAGAAGCTAAGAGCCATTGAGTTCTGAGTTGTTAATATGGAAAATACAAAAAATAACAGAATGCTTGGGTGTAAAGTTTGGGGTAGAGTAATAATACATTAAAAGAGTTATGCCGTAGAGCTGATAATATATATTTTGTCGATTGGGGAATATGATGATTATGAGTAGTATTGCAGTAGGCATATATGTACATTGGCATAAGATGTGAATATGAAAATATGTTAATATGCAAGAGAAGTAGTAAGTGCTGAGCTTTACGCCAAGTAATATATATGTGATATTGTAATTGATTGAGTATATATATATGTATATGTATTGAAAGTACAGTAAAGAAATGGAAGCTGCTAGAAAATAATCAAATCGTGGTAAAGATAATAAGTCGTGATGCAATAAGTTTGATATGTCATTCATGCGTAAATTTGTGAAAATTATATTTAAAACCAAAATTATATATTCCAGTGACAATAGCATAGAAGCAGAAGATAGTGAGATTAGCTTGACAGCGATAAGAAGACACAGCGAGAAAGATATTAACACATGATAAAGTGAAATGATTTTGGGCGGTGATAAGTTTTTGCACAGAATAGGAACATAAGCGGTGCAAATTTTTAAATTGTTATATAATAGAGGGTTTAGATAAAAATACTGCAACTTAGAGTGACATATCTTGTGATATGTGATATGAGGTAAGCCTACAGATTCCGTAAATTGAGCATAGCGACACTTTTTATATGAATGGCTGGTGAATCGTCGTTCTTCCTCATATAGATGCGGCCTCCGCGTGTCCAAACATAGCGAAACCCCTGGGATTTGGAGAAGGCTCGGGTTGTGGTCAGCAGTTGCCTGTTTTCGCGAGTAAGTTGTTCGTTAACATAAAGGGGTACAGGAACCCCGGGTATGTGAATATCGGTAGAAGACAGACCTCTTCTCTTTCTGACAGCTGAGAGGATTTAAATATATAAAGATCGTAGCATTCTCTTGTCATTCTTTTTTGTCTCGATCTGAGTAAGGAAAATGTTGCATAATCGATGGGGTTTCTAAATATTTTATATTTTCTATGGTATTTTAGTTTTTCTTTCATAACTTTGATTAGCGAGGATGTATACCAAGTGGAATAGTTTCGATCTTTAACATCAATTGTAGGTATAAACTCATTAATTAGACTATTAAGTATTTCATAAAATTTGGCAACAGCAGAGTTGATGTCTGTCTCTAGAGTTAATAGATTCCAATCTATTTGAGATAGTTTTCTGTTGATTTCATCAAAATTACCCTTACTATATACATATACGTTTTCGTTTGATGTTTTCGGTTAGAGGTTGAATGGTATTTGTTGATATATTGATTATGATTGATTTATGATGATTATCTTCAGGCACAAATTTAATGTCGCTTAAGGTAATCTTTGATTCTATATTACTCAATACTAAATCCAGGATTCTACCATTCATATTCTTCAACCAATTAAATTGGTTGAGATCGGTTGCATTTATATTATCAACAAATTGTATACTGGCATTTGTGTTATAATTGCATGGAGTTAGGTAAAGATTGTTATTCTCAGTGGTCCAGTCAATATCGAGGAGGTTAAAGTCTCCGAGAATTATTATGAGATCATTAGGATGTTCGAATCGCTTCAGGTATATTGCTTCAGAAAATTTTAATATTTGAGCACTATGGTCTCTACCAGGTGGAATATATACGCAACCTATGTACAGTTTAGTCTTGGATACAGATTTAATGTCTACAGAAACCCAAATATCCTCTGTTGTTAGGTTCCATGATTCATCATGCACTCCTTGGAGGCGTCGGTCCAGGGCAAGAACAACTCCGCCTCCAAGTGTTTGCCCTGTAGCGGTGTAATTTCTGTCTTTTCGAAATACTGAGTATCGCGAGTCGAGTAATTCACCATTCATAATTTCACTGTTCAACCAACTTTCTGTAATACCTATTATTGAAAAATCACTACAAGCAACATTCCTAAACTACAAGCAAACTTATACCTAATTGAACATGATGTATCGAGATTTTTTTATGTTTACGAATGATGCGTGCTTTTTGCACATTTGCTGTTAATTGTTGTTAATATTGTGTATTTTTTCTTTAATATTAAGTATCATTTGTTTACTTTAGCAAGCTGGTAGAAGGGTACTGGGGTTTGACTATCCTTTCCTATATAATTTGATTCCTTTTATAATGCATACCTACACTTTTATTAAATTATGCTGTTTTATTTTTAAGTTATCTACATAGCAATACCATTACGCATTTAAAGGGGGCTGATTTCTAGAACCAGTAGGATTAAAATATCTACCTATTTTTACAACCCAGACGAGGATTTGGAGTGTATGGTGAACAATATACAATTTTATTAGATTTTTATATTTAGAGTTTTTTTTTCGAATTAATATCCTATTCCTTTTGCTGCGATGCACCGGCCTAGAATAGTGCTTCCACGCTTTTCTGTTATCATAGTTTTGGGTGTCCTATACATACCAGCCGGGTAATCGAAATTACAACAGATTATTATTAAATCTTACAGAGTTCAGAAATGAGGTTCACCACCCATTATTGGTGAACCTCATTACAGATTTTTGCCTTTTTTGGTGAGACGAAACTGGTGTGGGGTGATACACACATGTTTCTTCCATAAGGAAGCACACCTACACACCTGTCGCTGGTAACCATACATTGTGGGATTTTGCCGTGATGGTATGTATGTAATGTAGGGGAAAGAGGGGGGAATCCGGATAAGGGGTAAAACCAGATAGATGCTTTTTCACTACATATTCGCGAACGTTCGATCAGTAACGATGCAAATGGAAATAGTGAAAACATCACAGCGCGTGCGTCTATACAAGAAAAACGAAAACAGAGGTAAGTGATCTAATATTTTGTCAATTTTAACGTACTATCACTTCTTTTGGCAGTGTTCAATCATAAAGTAGTATTTTTTTATGATGCATTGCATATTAATATTACTAAAACGACATTTATTTCTGCTGAGAGTGAAAACATTAACTGTCAGCAAATAATATTTCAAACATGCTGCCTGTGGGGTACAAGCGCACGAGGTGATATCGGGTATCCGGTTTCACCCCGATCGATTGATAATATGTAGGTTGTATGTTTATTTAGTTTTCTTCGGAAGTATTTTGTTTTTATTTTTTTTTATAGAGACTCAATATGTCACGGAAATACGTAAAAAAATCAATCAGGCTACAATGGTCGGAATCGGACATGATTTTGGTAATAAATTCGATGTACCCAAGAGTTCCTTAGGAGACTGCATAAAGAAGATCAAAGGTGGAAGTGTTCCGGAAGTGTCCTGCTACTGAAAAATGTGTCTTCTCTGATGAGCTGGAAGCAGGGCCGGATAAACGTGTTTTTGCGCCCGTAGCAATATATTTTAATCCGCCCCCCCCCCCCAATTTTTTTTGGAATGTAGAACAATTTAAAATTATGTAAAATTACATCGGGTCTAAAATGACTAAGCGGGATTTTTTACATACACACCAGCATGCCGAGTCTCTATCAGGGTACGCAAAGAGAATCGAGCTCCATACCTGTGAATTTTTGATTTATATGATTAACATTTTCGAATTTTAAGCGCCCTTTTTAAGACAACCGCCCAGACTTCTTGTTCCTGATTGTTCTATGATTTATCCGGCCCTGGCTGGAAGAATGTGTCTTCTCTGATGCTAGTAGAACATATTAAAACTATGGATTCTCGACTATTTGGATTGACTATGCGACGTTGGCATTGCAATTGGCCGAAAAAAATAATTTAAACCATCCTTTTAACAAAGAAATAGGACTCGCTGGTTTAGACTGGGCTAGTGGATTTTTAAAGCGACATCCCGAGCTGTCATTAAGAGCACTAGAGGCTCACGAAAGTTGTATTGGATGTTCTGGGTCAGAATTAATATTTTTATATCTAAAGCCTGTGAATAATTTTAATATTTTGTAAGAATCTGTATTCACCCCTTTAATATAAAATGCCTATCTGCTTTTACCCATAGGTGTGGGGTGAATCCGTATTTTTTTTTTTATTAAATTTGTTCTGATTCACATAATTAAGATTCATTTCAAATTATTTATTGCCAAAGTTATACCTAAATGTATGCTAATTAAGAAGTGATGATGACTATCTAAATATATAACATAGTAATTAATTAACGGTGTTTTCTTCTTAACTATCCGGTGTCCCCCCCCACTCCCCAACGTATCTACCTTCCTTACAATTTTTTCTTGTATTTTATTTTGTTTTTTTATCACTCAATCTGTACCTACACGTATTAGGTAGGTAGGTACCTATAGATATGACTCTTCATTACGATTTGAGTAGCTTTGTGTTTGTATGAAGGTAATTATTATTATTATTTTTTATTTTTCATACAAAAGTAGGTACCTACTTGATTATAAAAGTTAGGTACCTACTTGTTGTTAAAAATTATGTTTTTATTTATTTTTGACATATTTTTTTCACCTTGCAAATATTATTCTAATACCTATAGGTAGGTAGGTACCTACTTACTAAAAAAAAAAAACTTAAGGAATTTTTTTCTTAAACGTTGCATATTTTTGTTTTCATAATTAATTTAAATATATCCATAATTTATAAAGCATGATCTTATTGGTAGGTGTTTCATGTATACCTAATATGAATATTATTCGTTTGCAGGAATTTAATTCATTTTGATGTTCAAAGCAAACAATCGTGGACTGTCTCGCAGGAGAAGTTGGATAAGAAGCTAACGTTTCTATTGGGACTTTGTAAAGAACCCGATATATCAAGTTAATGTGCCTGGAGTGCAGTTAGAACAAAATAATGGCAAAAGTTTAGATAAAATTATGCATAAGATCGTTGAATTTCGGTTGTTGCACCGAAATCACCTCTTTGTACCTACCTAAAATAGTTACCTACCAAACTCGCCATGACTTGCCATATAGGGTAGGTATCAATATTATACCTCCACCCATCCACGTGATATTTTGTCGTATTTCAGAGAAACCAATAGATGCAATTGCTTTTCGGATTTAACGAGTCGTTAATTTTTATACCTGTCATTTGAAACGAGTCGCGTGTGTCGGTTGAGAGAGTAGTGTACCTACCTAACGGCTAACGGCCCGTTATTTCTACGTAACATCAACATTATAATCTATATACACTCAGACAGTTACCTATCTATATATGGTTTATTTTTTTGATTGTTTTAAAAATCCGATAGCTGACTAACCAATAGTTGATGGAATATGCTGATGCTCTGACAACTTGCTTAAAATACCAATAAAATATACGGGTTGTAAAGAGCTATCTGGGAGGCATATCACACTCAGGTCTTCTGAACAGAGCCAACAAAGCAGCTTACTATAATCGATGCTTTAGTGTGAGTGGTCCTATGAAGTAGAATAGATTACTTCCAGATGTCTGTAGTGCACAAAGCAAGAGCACTTTCTCCAAAAGACTGAAAACAGGTTTGTTTCGTAGAGCAACATAAGACAGAATATAAGCGACTATGATCCTGAATCAATAAACGGCGCAATATAAATTGGTTATACTTATAAATATTATTAATGATATGACTTTCTTTAAATGTAGGTAGGTACCTATATTTTATTTTATTTTATATTGCTTCTCACAGGTAGGTAGGTACTATGTCTTATATCAGTATAACCTTGCACGCACCCAATAACAAGTTGCCAAATTCTGGAGACCTACGACTTTTATCGTCTCACAGATCCTGACTGAAAACACAATTAAAAACTGTGTCTCCACCGGGAATTGGATCCGGTACTTTTGGCTCAGCAATCAAATATCATACCAACTGAGCCACGAAGGCCGAAATATACCTATAACTTTTTTTCCAATTTAAAGCGAAGCGTGTTAAAATATTTGAGTTGTTATCTTGTATTATATCTTTCTGGATCAAATAATAATTGGGAGACCTTCAGAATATGTAAGTAACAGGGCTCAAGCACTTGATATCACAGATCTGGTCTAGAGGCAGACTCAAGCGAAAGTTGTACAAAGTGATCGAGCAGGACATGAGAGACTGTAATATTTCCCCAGATAATACACAGAAAAGATCAAATTGGCATCAAAGAACGAAACGACGGTATAATGATTCTCGAGAACTACCTATAATATAATTTCATACTTCTTCTTCATCAACCCGTTTGCATCCAGAGTTGCACATAGGCCTCCCCCTGTTCTTCTAAACCTATACCTTTTTTGGGCACACCGCTTCCAATTGCTTCCTGCCTCACTTTGCAGTCCGGCTGTCTCGGACGTCACTCCAAGACAATTTCATATTTTTGTAGATATATATAAGTGCCTGGATATTATACTCACAATCAGAGAATAGTTTCCTTCAGAAATTTCAGTGCCTCTATTGATCTCTATATAGGAATCCGAATTAGCTTTCTATTCGTCCATATCTCATCACAACCAAGTATTTTTTTAAGTATCAAACGATAAATTAGCTCCCGAGACGTGGCATTTTGCTACGAAATTGTCACGTACGTAGGATAAATTTATGAAAGGTGTCCATATAAATTTGTATATAAAATTGAGGTCGAGATTCGTACCTATATCGGGTAGGACGCTATTTATTTCAGTACGAGAGACCGAACATTGTAAGATGCTGTAAGTTATAATACAGTCTAACAAGAAAAACCCTTTATATTACGATTAATGTTTTTCTCATTTACTCGGTGGCGGAGTCGGAGGGGCCCGGGTAGGCCCCTCTCCTGGAGGGGTTAGGGGTACAAAGGGGTTGGGTAGGCGCTCGCTTGCTCGAGATGGGAGTGAAGTGGGAGTTGATATACGCGGCAATATAATGGGCTATCGCTGAGAAAAATAAACCAAACTTATGATATAACAGTATAGACTCTAGCGGTCTTTCGCTTGTGCAGGAAAATACTATTGAAAAGATACTCTGTAAAATGTGGAACAATAGATAAATATTAGATAGGTATTAAAGTTTGACAAAAACGATATATTTTTACAAACTCTCGAAATGTCTCCTGACTTTTGAGTTATATTCGGATTAAAACTCAGATTAAATTATAATAATACCTATATTTAAAATTATTCAGTTTTTTTTAATATCGGTGAAATTATGCTAGAAAATGTGCGGTTTTACATCCCAATTTTCTTGGTATTTCTAAAATATTGTTCAAATTATAATTTTACTTGGATATTAATTAAAGACAAAGTTAGGAGGGATGCTGCCGAACTGCTCCAGGAAAGATTGGAAGGCCGAGGCGGGAGACAGGAGAGGTTGGAGGCGAAGACTCATGAAGGTCAAGGCTCGATATGGGCCATTGAGCCATCGAAGAAGATTAATTAAAGTTTTACTTAGATATTAATTTATCAGTTTTTTTTATTTATTAGACACGCCTAATCTTAATTTCTTGTTTTAAGTACAAACACTCATTTATGAAAAAAATTGGAAACAAGTTCTCTCATACAGTCTGGCCATAAAGAAATATTGAAAGATGAAAGTCTGACGAGGCGTCTGATGAAACATAAATTATGATAAATATGAACACATTATATTCTACAACGAACTGGTTGATTATGGCATTGTTAGCCGAAACGGTCGTCGGAAGTCAAATAAATTCGTTGTGGAATATATATGTGTTCATATTCATCATAATTATTATGGAATTCTACAGTTTGGAAGCCGTGTCAATCGACAGATTGAAAACTAAAAAGAACGGTATGAGAGAGAATATTCGATTGACTTGAGTTCGCTGATGAATTGACATGGCCTATTTTTATTTTTGATAATGGTACCTTTGTGTTGATGTATGTGCTAGTTTAATTTTTTTTAATACATCATTCATTTGCTCGTTTGATTACAATTATTTAGTGGCCTTTTCATGAACCTATTGTATAAATATTTAGATATTAATTCTAATAATATTTTGTTGCAGGAGCATCAATCAGAGTTCTTCTTTCAATCGATTGACCTGTAAAGTTATGGCGACGTCGGAGGTGGAGAAAATTTCCAGAAAATGGAAGTTTCTTTTTACGCTAAATTGAGTTGTATTTGAGTAATGCCTTGTCAGTTATAATGGCGCGCCTGGATATTATCCAGCCCTTAAATATTACCTACCTACCTTCCTTCCTTTCTTACATTCTTCCTTCTTCTGCCGAGGCAACAATAATATTTTCAAGACAGACAAACAACACAAAGAAAACTCTCAGAATGTTTGCATTGGTCCTGACTGCTGTTAGTATTTTGCCAGAATTATATTTGCAAAACAAAACAAAAGATGAATGCTGTGGTGTCAAGAAAATGAATCACTCCATTTAATTTTCGTATGAACCCTAATCGCAGACATTTTTCGCTTGCTTCTTAGGATAATGATTATAATAATAAATGATTGATTACAAATAAATTACATTTATTTTAAAATTTGTGATGAAAGTTCAAAAATTGACAATGACAAAGAATGGCGAGGCAACAGAGAAAGAGAGAGAGCCATTGAAAGTAAGCTTAGGTTACCTTCAACCGTCACAGAATGACTGGTGAATCATAATATCAAAATGTAATAAAATATATGTAACCAATCGTTATAGTGTTATAATTTGTTGTATTAAGGTATTATCTTTATAAAAAAAATCTGCGGATCATTATTCCAATATGATCAATCCATATCAAAGCATCGCTTATATTTTTTGTTCTTTTTTGTGCCAACATAATTAATTTATTTATCCTTTTTTTTGCTATGATGTTTATTTTTTATTTATCTTGGTGTTGTTTATTTTCTTTGTTCTTTTGTAGGTTTCATTTTTTGTTGATGTACATGTATAATTCTGAAAATCTGTCACTCTGTTATCTGGTTGGTTGGAAGAAATTGCCTAATGGCAATGAGCCCGCCATTGTGAATTATATTTGTTTATATAATGTACAAAAAATTAAATAAATAAATAAAAAAAAATACTTTACCTTTTCTTCGCGAAAAAATCCATATCTGTAATATAAAGCCGCGTTGACACAGTCAGAGTGCGCTCGGATTGAGCACACTCGGATATCTGCTCGGACGCCACTCGTATTATGTCAACCGGTAATCCGAGCCCGCTCGGATGACGGCGTCCGATCCGTGTAGACTTGGACCACGTCCTATTGTTCCGAGTTAGCTCGTATACGAGTAGTGAAACAAAATGGCGGACAACAACAAACATATGTCATCTCGTGGTAAAAAAAGTGGTCTGAGCGCGATACCGCTAAATTTTTAGAATTATATGAAGCGGAAGAAGTACTGTGGAACGTTAAATTAAAATATTATAAAAATAAAGACGCAAGGAACGCGGCAGTGCCATTTGTACTTCACGAAGGAAATTTTCAGATGCGCCCTGCTTTGTACGCCTTAAAATGTATTGACGGGTCCAAATTTTCCTTTTGCGTTGCTTATTTTTTTTTTCATTGTAGTTATTTTCTATCTCTTAAATTAATGTGTCTGCAACAACTCCGACAACTTGAAGCAACATATCTGTCTGTGCCATGTTTATGACCTTAAAAACGAGTAAAAAAGCTTGTGTGTTAAATGAAAACTAACACCTTACAGCAACAGAGCTGTCGCAGTTATGATTTTGAATCCGAGTAAAAAAATTTGTGTGTAAACCGCTATCCGTGTACACACGGATGAAGCTTACTCATACGAGTCCACTCGGTCCGAGCATACTCTGACTGTGTCAACGCGGCATAACTATAATATTTTTTCGTGTCATAGGTACCTAGGTACATCCGTATGCATACAATGGTCTTTTAACGTGTACGAACATCGTGATTTTCATTCATGTTTTCCTTTTAATAATCCCACCTCTTAATAATTATCCCTTTCATATAATCATGCCATCTCTTTCTTGTCAAACCTCCCTACCCTGAATTATTAATTATTTAAACGTTGGTTTCTACAACAGGATTGCTCCAAAAATGATTTAATACACCATTTCTTTAATATTATTATCTGATCCTTTTTGTAATGCAACACGAAATGATAATTTATTCATGACGTTTTAAGGAATAACCTTTATTATTAACATGAAAGGTTTATTTCGGCGTTATATTCATCGTCGGACGTCTTTATTACTTTTACTGCGACCACCTGCTGTCGATGATTTAGATATCTACTTTTGAAGATCCACTTCTACAACATAATGTTGAAAAAAATAACATATTTCGGTCGCGCCTAATTATTGTTCGGAAAGTTATTCACTTATTTGTGAAAATGAAAGACAAGAATCGAACCAGGGCATTACCTTCATACTTGATCATGAACGGTCGAATTCGACAAATTTAAAATCTCACAAGCGGTTTTTTTGAGGTTTGAATCAATCCAAGTCAACTTCAACTAAGGATCACCATAAATTCTGAATGTTGCCTGTTCAGGCGGGACGAGACTGGTGTAACGGGATACACGCCGTGCTTCCTTTTATAAGGTAATGCACACCCACACACTTGCCGCTGGTAACCCCACATTTTGGGACATGCTGTGATGGTATGAATGAATAAATGAACTTCCTAAATTGTCATGAATTTTGCAAATCAATTTTCGCACTGGAGTTCTATCAGTACGTACATTTTATCAACATTTATATATTTTATTTAGTATAATATGAATAATATTTCTGTAAAAGACTTTCTCTAAAGGAATTTCTCTAAAGGAAAGGAAGGCTAATATAATATTTCTCTAAAGGACTGAAAACAGCTTTGTTTCATAGAGCAACATATTACCAATATATCAGTGCCCTTGGAATGATCCTGAATCATTAAACGGCGTTAGAAAAATTATCATTAATATGCTGAAATCGCTGCTTTCAAATTTAAAAAATTTGGCAGGGCATCAAAAAGAAACTATTTTGCAGAATCATTTTTTTCACAAACAAGTCATGCTATAGCACCCGTCAAAATATTTAATGATTATGTGACTTGTGAAAAGCTATCTGTAAAATAAATCTATTTATTCCTGTTGAGAAAAAAACGAAATGACTTTCCAATCAACCTATTATTTCAACATCGCCTAATAATAGAGTTGTATATTTGCTGTACAAAAATATACCTATATCATTATATACCTACAAATCTACCTTTATGTATGTATTTTTTTACATTATGGCGGCATTAAGTTATTGCAAAGAAGTGCCAGGAAAATGGCCGCGTAAATCTTTGGACATAGGCACCTACCTACATTCTAAATGGAAGATCAAGATTAATGTGTTTCAAACAAAAAAAAACTTGTTCTATAAAATATTAAAAGTACCTACTTAAAAGATTCTCATAACTATTTCATAAGTAATAATAAGTTTTTTATTGGGTAGGTACCTTGGTACTTTGGTTAACACAATATGGAGGACTTATTGCCATTAGGCAAAATGTATCAGAAAGAAATATGTAGGTATACCTACAAAAACAGAAAGTACCTATTCACAAATAAATTATAAAGAAGTATGGAATTATAAATCAATTCATAAAAATACAAAAACATTTAAAGAATGTATGAGAGTTTGTAAAAAAAATAAATAAATATATCTAGGTACATCTATACCTATAGGTAGATATAAAAATATAATAAAAAGATCATGTTTTTTATGTGAATTGTAACCAAATTATAGTGACTATTATGGTAACAGTCTGGTTACTTGTAACTATTTTTTGTGAACTGAACAGTCGTTATAGCCAAACTAGGTACCTAAGTTAGGTAATAATAAAAAAAAATTGCTAAAATATCCATATCTATACTGTCTGTTTTAGGAACAGAGATTATTCCAAGCTAGACAGACAAAAAGATTAATTTGAGAAATTCAAAACATGGTACCCATTTTCCAATAACTATAAATTATAAGTTCCTGTACCTATCTACCTATGTATGTATTTTAAAAAGGAGAAATAAATATATTATAACTGAAAAAATTCTAGTCGTTTATGCCTAGGTATCTATTTTTGAAGAGTAGGTAAGTAGTTAAAGATATCATTGTGATAAATAAATTTATCCTCAATCAATCTCAATCAATTCTTAAAATTTAGATTAATTCTCATGTTGTGAATGAAATCAGTTGAGGTACCTAGTTGAATGTGTGTTTAATTAGATTTAACTCAGGTAGGTGTTGATCGTCAGTTCTTGATGGAATTCCATTTAAATTAATTAATATTTTTAAATGTGTGTTTGCCTTTTTATAGGTAGGTACCAACATTAGTAAATATTTATCCAGAAACTTCAAAGAAAAACTAGATATTTTACTATTTTGTATTACCTATAGGTATATAGGTACCTACCTACCTATAATGGGATTATATTGATTTCCGAAAAATAGAAAAGGAACCTATCTGTTATGGATTATTATTTTTTAATATAAATTAGTTATTTTCTAAACAATATTTACATTAGGTAGGTAGGTAGATACCTATAGGTGTACCTACAAGACACTGAATAAATCATTTTGTTGTTGGGTACTTGTTAAAAAACTTGTTAAACAAATGGTACTTGTTAAATAATGTGGAGTTAGGATCCATCTGTCAATCCCATTAAGGACATGGCGTGGTATTGTGTGTAGGTACCTACAAAATAAAACCAACAAAATTAACTCACTTTGTACGAAATGTTAAGGTTTAAGGATATATTTTATAAATACATTGATTAAAATCATTTAAATGATTCCGCGAAAGAGACCACCAACGTTAAATCTCATTATAGGTAAATTCAGTAAAGATAATCTACTTACCTACTTGAATTAAAAAAAAAACTTTTTTGAAACAACATATATTATGAAGGTAAGTACCTACGTACGAAATTAAAAATACCATCAGTTTTGTTGAAAGATGATTTAAAATTTGATTATAAAAAATATATAAGTCTATTAATAGGTATAGTAATACGATTAGATTGAGAGAGTTGTATTATTTAAACACCCCAACCATGACTAATTTTACGATAGGCCAAATTTAAAAAAATCCCAGCTGATATTTATAACGTCACTTGGTCCTCGACGAAACTGTTGCAAAAAATCAAGGTAGGATAGAAGAAATGAAGTACAAATGATTTATAACCCATCACATTGACGGCATTGTGGTATGGAATCAAAGGGAGAAGGTTGCGCAATGAATAGGCAACATTGAGGTATACTTTTTCAAAGGTTTCAAATGTATATAGCAACCCCAATGAGAAGATGGGGTAGGTACAAATATTCGTGTAGGTAATCCGTGATTTATTGGTTTGAATTTGTAAAGATGGGATTCTTCCCATGCCATTGTGAGTTCGGCAACAGACAGCGATGGCCGATACAACTTGACAATTAACCCCAAAGGAACAATAAAAATAATAATTATTATATGCAACAATCATAAATTCTTCAGGATAAACAGAAGTACACAACTATTTGTGATAGGTTAACACAATTATTCTAAAGTTTTTGTAAAAAAAATAATGAATAAATATCAAAAGAACAAATGACCAAACGTCAATGAAACTAACCAATTTAAACAAAAATTATTTTATTCCAAAACCATATACATGATCTATCTAACAGGATAAGATGACTGGGTCACGTTGACGAAATATTAAGAACTATTCTTAATACCTATTACAACCTTAAAAATCATATATTATGCTCTCACCCAGTCTGTCTTCCAATGGAGTTATTGGATGGGGTTTATGTGCCAAGACGTTCATGAATCAATAAAGCTCAAAAATGTATCATGCGTATTACCTGTCAACAACAGAAGTAGAACTTTCCCTTCAGACGACATGTTTAGAATTTTTACTGTCCTCAATCAAAGACAGCTGTTTTTGAAATCCGCATTAATTCATTTCCAAAAGAATATAACTGATATTCTTTGTGCCTATAATGAAAACCTCGTCCGGAAAAGGACATTTTGGAGTCATTGCTCCTAGAACATTCAATAAGCTCGACAAAAAATTAAGAAAACGGAAAATTGTCATACCTTTAAAACTAAAATAAAGGAATAGCTCTTAGTATCAGGCAGATACTATGCAGAGGATATTTTTTTTATTTTCATTTTTATTTGTAATATTATCACTTTTTATGAACGATTGATGTTGGAATCTACTAATACTGTATCACTGTCTCGAGATGCATTAGCCCCGGCACAGGTTTTTTGCCTTGTGAGGCATTGCAGATTCAATAATTATTGTAATGTCTATCAATGTATGTATAAGTAAATCAATCCTATTTGTTTATTCTTTAAGGTTCGCACTTCACAATCTACCAATCCCTGATTTCATTCTACTTTTGGATGCGTAATTCTTCAGTTAAAAGCGTACCCCCATAAGAATTTGTTCTATTTATTGCAAGTTTGAGTGGTATAGGTAATGAAGCAATTTCGAGCCGCAGTGACAAAGGTAGTGAATGCGTTCCCAATATTTATTTTACACTTTGTTTGACAGGAATGATTGACAGCATGTTTCAGTGACATCTATTGCCATCATCTGCTGCTACTGTTTTGCTCCAAACTGTCGTTAAAATCTGTTCACAGAAGATTCCGCGTCCTCTCACAAAAAGTCCGATAGAGCATTTGCGGTTCCTACGATGCGGTCTATTATGGGAAAAATTTTATGTGTCAATAAATTAAATTGTTATAGATAAAAATGAAAAGAACCGCTGCGAGAATGATTGTTATAGAGTCAGTTATTTGTAGTACCTACGTGTTGTTAAAAATGGATTTTGTAACAACATCAATGGTAATGTAATATTTTTTTACTGTTTTAATGTAAAAAGATATAACTTAATGTCCTTATATTGCCAAGTTTCACTCACAGAGTGTAAGTTCATGATGAATATTATAAGCAATATAATAAAATCAAGAATACCTACTTTTATTCCATTATTGGTGAGTAGAAATAATACATAGGTAATAAATTTATACCTAACTTATTTTACTGGAATTAAAGGATTTTATTAACTGACTTTATTTTTACAATGTTCTAAAATATTTCGTATATTTTCAATATTTTGTTATTTATTTTTTGTTTTTATTTTGTTTACAGATATAGGTATTTGGTTTGTTTTCTCTAGGACGGATATCAATAGAACATAATGTAATAAAACATTAAGTATGTCTGTAAATGATGTAGGTATGACTGTATGACTGTAAATGAGTATGACTGTAAATGATGTAGGTATGACTGTATGACTGTAAATGAGTATGACTGTAAATGTATAAATGAATATGACTGTAAATGAGTACGACTGTAAATGTATAAATGAGTATGACTGTAAATGATGTATGACTGTAAATGAGTATAACTGTAAATGTATAAATGAGTATGAAATGATGTATGACTGTATGACTGTAAATGATGTATGACTGTATGACTGTAAATGAGTATGACTGTAAATGATGTATGACTGTATGAATGTAAATGAGTAGGTATGACTGTAAATGTATAAATGAATATAACTGTAAATGATGTAGGTATGACTGTGTGACTGTAAATGAGTATGACTGTAAATGTATAAATGAGTATGACTGTAAATGAGTATGACTGTAAATGTAGGTATATTTTACAGTCATACTCAGTATCGGGAAAAAGCAAGCGTCAAAGATTTTTTTTTAAGATAGGTAATTGGCATACCTACTTCGGAGACTTGAGGATGTAAGATTTTACCGAAGGAGGCCCATGCTAGACCTCTTCTGTTTTCAATTTGTGCCTCTTGACCTTTCTGAAAATGACTGTATTACCTACTCTCATATCTTCAACTACCAATTGTTACGTTTTAGGTAAATACAGATATAGGTTTCTTTTTTTCCTCGCTAGGGGGCGAGTCGTAGAGACATGTTGATTTAGAGTTAATTGAATCTCGATCCAAAGTATGTTGTAGAACGACTTCCTGGTATAATGTGAAGACATAAAATTGTAGAATAGGAGGTACGTAATTAAAGAGATAAGTAATACCTACTCGACACGGAAAGGAACCCGAGCTCGGCTATCAGCAATTAATGTTGAGTTATTGGGACGCGGCGAAACTTGAAACGGCTGAAATATGACGAAATTGAAAAACTTGCGGGGTTGTGGCCAACACAACTCTCTACTGCATACCTAATTAGGTAGCGCACACTATTTTATTCAGTAAAAGTTGACATCCCTGAATGCATTGTAATGTACCTAGATTCATTTTTATTTTATATTCTCATTATTATAATTAAAATTGAATTTTGGTAGGTACCTACCTACTTACATTTTTTTTTTATTTTTCAATGGGCAAACATAGTTTTATAAAATATTCAAAAAATACGTAAAACTGAACACAAACAGACTAATTATATGGGTGATTTTTAAAAATTCATTCTTCTGAATTCAAAATTAGGTATTATACTTCATAATACCTATGTTTTTTCAACAATAATAGATTTTCATATTTTGTTACTTTTATTCTATCTTAATTTCTAAGCACGTCTATATTTTCTTTGTAACCTCTCTATTGGAGAAAATGTGATTACACATATACCTACCTACATATATCAGCTTTAAGTATAAAACAAAAATGTATATATGTGATGTGTACCTAATTGTTTTTTCTCTTAATAAATAAATGAAAAAATACATTACATACCTACATAGGTTGGTAGATCCTTTTTTTTGTAGATTTTCTAATAAATAATTACATATTAATCAATATTTTTTATTATCATTATTCTAAATAAGTAGGTACCTATTTTTTGTAATCATACTTTAAAAATTAATTGAAAAACTAAATTTTCTGGAACGGGAGAGCATTTTGAAAGTTTCGATAGACGAAATCGTAGAGAATCAATGAACCTGTACCTACTAGTGGAAAAATAATTACCTCAGATTATGCATCTACCAGGGGCGAGACTATATCCTTTGGAGTAGGCAAACCCTGGAAGAAAATTGGGAAATTCTAAAATAATATTAACTATATTTGTAGCCCCGTTAAGCATCGTATCTACAAATGGTTTAATTTTTAATCTTGTAGTATGGTTTCATTAAAAAAAAAAAATATTGGTTCTTGAAATTATTAACATAATATTCATACGCAACCAGGATTTTCGGCTTCTATAAGCAATTCCGCTACTGGCATCTACAAATAATTATGATATGAATATGAGGTCAATCAAAATACTGGTTATGGTCTATATAATTGTACCTACATATTATGTAGACACTTGGGAGAAATTGTTTTTTAAATATGAATATGTCCTTGTTAAACAAGTACCTACATATATTTACATCTTCCTACGTTCCCAAAATTAAGTATAAGTGCTTGTAATTACGAAACTTATAGTGAGCACTCTCTATTAAAAAATACTTGTAGATATTAAATCATGACTCTCCACTATTACAAAGTAGTGGAGAGTCATAAAGCACATTAATTAGGCAATTAGTCTTTTAAATTTTTTGTATGATTTTAAAATACCTATAATATATTCCTATAGTTAGTAGGATTGTTAGGTAGGTAGGTACATATTATATTTTCTAAAATACTTATTGTAATTAACTTGCATTTGAACGGAAGACTTATTCATGACTTTTTACACGAAATTGTAGTTTTAAAATCAGTATTTTCTATTGTAGATGTGAAGGTAGGTACAATTAATTGAAAGAATATCATTATTTTTTTTAACAAATAACATTTTTCCATAGATCCATATTTCCATAGATTAGGTAGGGTAGTCAATAACTGTTAACACAGTTAATAAATCGCAGTTTTTTTTATATTATTCTAACATGTCTAGTGCAATCATGAATTTGCCACATTTAAAGATTGGTACCTAGAGTTCCTATCATTTATGTCCTATAGGTACTACATATACTGACCTTATTTTTAGGGTAATTTGTGGTTTATTTCGTCTAGATGATCTAATATATTTTAAGATGGGACAGCAATAAAAAATAAAAAAATCGAAGAAATGACTGTTCAAATGAATTCTTAGGATAGATTTTCAAAAAGTGAACGATATCACAATGATCAAATTTTTAGTTATAACATTTTTCCACAAAGGCATCGAATAACCTCTACATATATAACTAGTTACCTAATTTCGTACGATTAATACTTAAGGGATTTATACTTACTTGAACGATTCTTGGGCTATTAATTTTTATTGTTGCCGCTATAAAAATATTTTGTATTTGATTTAAAAAACAAAAAAAAAACATTTGATTAGTAAACATGATAAGGAAGGCATGTACCTTCCTTAAAAGTTGGTTAACAAATTAGGTGCATAAATATTTAGTTGCCTTCATATATTATTTTAATATAGATAGGTAGATAATTAGGTACCTACGTAATGACATACAAATAACTTAAACGTAAAATTATAAACATTCAATTAAATTCAAGGAAAAATAGCCAAAATTAAATCATATTTAGGTACTTAGTAGGTGCCTAAGTATTTTACTAAGTACCTACTTATGTATTTTACTAAATAGGTAGGTACCTACCTATCTTAAATAAAATAATAATAAATAATAAATAAATAAATTAGGATGATTTTTATAGCGCCGTTTTTGTGATACTTATACAGATAGTTATATTACCTACCCATCTATGTAGTCTAGGTATATTATTTTATGCCGAATATGTACATATTTTTTGATAATTTATTTAATTGTAAAAATTATATTTTCCTGTCTATATGCCTACATGTCATCTAACTAGGTATCTAGGTATTTGAAGTAAGATAAGGCGTTAAAATAATTTTGAAATAGTTATAAATAGCTTAGATAGGTAGGTACCTACTATATTATCTAGATAATGTAATAAAATACTTATCATAAAATTAATATTTAGTAGGTAGGTAGGTACCTACCAATCCAAAATTAGTTAGGTAGGTAGGTACCTACATATAGGTACCTTGTCTTTGATTAATTTGACGAGATATAAAAAAAATTGGAACTAAAAAATATTCTGGATTAACACACCTACTTTTCAATCCTATCAATATATTAAACATTGATAAATATTTGAAAGGTTAACTTCACTACATTATACCTAGGTATGCATAACCACCTATATTTTTATAGGTAAGTAGGTACCTACCTAAATAAGTTTAGTGTACCTACCTACTACCTACATACATATTTCCTAATTAGGTAGGTAGGTACCTACTACCTACCTACCTTTTGATTCCAAATGAAATGATATAACTATTTTTATACTTACCTAGTGAGATTTGAATGAATGAGTTAAACTTAAAAAAAGAATACCTACCTGATATATATTATCTATAAATTATAGCACAATTATTTTTTTATTATAACTAGCTACGCTCACCTCCACCCGCTCCGCATATGGGGAATGAAACGGCCCCTTCACAGAACGCTAGTAAGAATGACAAAGAATGCATGGCACGAAGAGTAGCTCTAGAAGCTCCTCTAGACTCGTGGTCTCGGCACAATTGTGCAAAAAATAACAATCAACGTCGGTGAAGATAATATTCACAGACATGGATTGTCGCGAGAGTACTTCAAGCCTGTGACTGTAAAACTGGGCATCAGAGAGTTGACCAAGGACACTCTGGAATTTCATTTTTTTTATTCAGCAGATAGAAGGGCACTATAGCCATGGCAAAACAATTTGAAGGCTATAAAGTTCTTCTTATTATAACTACCAAATTTTGTGATACATAAATAAATAGGTATATAAAATGTATAAAACAAATGATAAATATAAATTTTTAGTATTATGCCACTAAGTCGCCTCCAAAAATATCAGGTAACTATATTCAACAAATTCATCACAAAATAAATAACCATTCATTGGTTAAATTTAATTCAAAATTCAGTCTACGAAATATTCACTCCGCTTCAAGTTTCAGCGAAATGCGACACACTTTCATGGACGTGTTTTCAGCTCGGCTGACGGCGTCGAAACAATCATTCTTCCGCTGACTGGCCCCGCCCATCGAAGCCTCCTCGTCTCCCATTGGCCGGCGGCCGTGGGCGGGGGTAAAGGGTGTAAACGTCGCCATGGCGACGGTCACCCCCCGCCCCGTCGAGGGTTGCTACCGAAAATACTTTCGAGAGAGAAAAACGACGCCGAGATTTATAGTGAATTTTGTATGTAGGATGAATTCTTATCACCTGATATCAAATACTTAAGGTGTCGGATAAGAATAATCCGTGGAATAATAGGTAGGTACTGCCTCGGGGTAAGAGGTTGAATTATTGAAAGTGTGGAAAATCTTTTTTTTAATCTGATTTATTTATGCCCCTCTTGGATGTTTTTTTTTTGGATTTTTTTAAAACACGCCCGCCTATCTCTAGTTATCAAACCTACCCACGCCGACCAAGTTAAGAGGGAATAGAAAAGATATTTAGGAGATTCTTAGGAAAAAAAGGAAATTGGTTCTTAACTTGTTTTATGGACGAGATAAAATATAGATACCTACCTACCTTTCTTACAAGAAAATAGATCCTTTAATATATATTTTTTGTAGCTACCTAGCTAAATATCTAGGTATCTAGTTAGGTTCCTAGGTACTAGTTGATTCAAACCTAATGCCGTAGAAATAAGATCAACATTAAGAGTAGGTATTTAACAGAAAAATATAGGTAGGGTCGGGTGGGGAGAAAAGTGCCATTTTTCACTTTGAGTCAAATAACATGATGATGCAACTAGTAAAATTGATTCTCTTTTATTATACGTAGAACTACATCATTCCTCTATATTTTTTAGTAAGAAAGATATTTCCAACTCCAAACACAAAAAAGATTTTATGCATTTTGTTGACCCATGTCAACTGGAACTTTTTACCCCACCGATGGGGTGAAAAGTTCCAGGGTATGGGGTAGAAAGTGCCAATGGTAGATAGTGCAAGGAAGAGCTTCATTTGATGCATTTCTGGCGACGATTGCGGAATTATTTGATGTATTAAACGCGTTGGGAGATTCATCGTATTCAGACTCTTGTGGATTGGGATGATCTGTGACATATGATGATGCAGTCACATTCGCTAAAACTATTTTCATTGTATGGGAATATTCCTAGTTTTCCAAAACCTTTGACTATATTATGCGGTGTTAAGGCTAGTGGCAAGGCAGTGAGAACTATTGAGGGAATATTGTATATTGTCATCGTACTTTCAGGATTGTTATTCATCCAAAAAGTTGTTCTGGGGTGAAAAGTTCCATTTGTCACTTTTCACCCCACCCCTGCCTATAAATAAAAACATATCAATATTTTTATTCAATCCAAACAATTAATATTTTTACAATTAGAACCTTAAATATAACAAAATTAACTAGTAAATAACACTTACTTTAAAAACCAATCTCAATACGTCTGTTCACAATCCAAAAAATAACTCAAACGAAAAAAAATACTTTTGAGGCGAAAAAAAAACAAATCATCCGCACAACCGCAATTACTGTCACACGTCAACTGAAATTGTACATACATGTCGCAGAGTGTCTACCTACCAGTAGAGATGACCTAAGTAGTTGTATAATTTTGCTAAATAAGAAATTTGATAGATGGCACTTTTTACCCACGGCACTTTTCACCCCACCCAACCCTACCTACATATGAAGAATTGAAAAAGAGAGGACATAAGGAGACACTGCAAAATAAGGAAGGATATAATTAGTTAAAATGAAAGTAAATGCCCTGAGATAGTTTGGACTCACTGATCTGCAAGAGATGGAATGAATATTAGTACTCGTAGGGGTCGCCCAAGACAAGAATAATGGCACGACCATGTGTTATTTTGAAAGAAGGAAACATAAGAATTTGAACAACCGACGATCATGTAGGTACCTATAAAACTATGCAAGGAAGCCATCAATGTGCCTATGTAAAAATAGAGGCGTATGGACCTCAGTCCTCTCTGCTTACCCCGTTAGGGACATGGCGGGATGGTTGGTGGGTATGTGAAAACTTACATACATAATAGATCATCTATTATGTAGTGTTACTTCATTTAGGAATCAATCTATCTTTCTTTTTATCATAATTTTTGGAAAACTTTGAGTCAATTTATTTTTTACGTAGGTTGGTGTACCTACCTACCTTTCTATTTTCTATTATTTTCTAAATCAAAAAGCAATTTCTCAGTGTGATTTCGAGTTGAGACAAAAGAGATACAAGTATGTAGGTACCTACCTATATAGGTACACAATTCTTATGGACGTGTATGGTAGTCGGTAGGTATATGTATGGTAGGTAAGTAGTTATGTAGGTATGATAGGGTAGGGTTGGACCGGCTGCAATGAGAAATGAACGACCAATGAAGACGATAAGAAATGGCCAATTAACGACCGTAACAATGTTTATTTTATTTCCATCAACACTCAACATCACCATACATTTCAGACACTATCTCAACTTACCTCACAACACAACATTATAATATGTATACTTTAACCTATTTGACAAGGTTCCATGTCCAATTAAATTATTTGCTTTCCATAATGCCGAGATTCAATTTCATATTAATTATAGGTACAGCCAAAACGAACCTATTTTACCTAATCTGTGTGGTATGTCTCTAAAAAGTGATTTAGTAAAGGGACGATCAGATTCCATTAAATATTTGAAATTTCAAGTTTTGTTTTGACTCTAGCCGTTCATTGTCAAATCTAACTAGATTATTTACTTATATAGGTATTTATAAAATCATATACCTACCTTTGAACTGTACTCCATTATATACATAACTAGCTATACAATCATTATAAAAATAGGTAGGTACCTACAGTAAGTACCTAATTATACGGGATAAAATCCCTTTATCCACGCTCGCCCTTTTATTTAGACGTAGGTATTTGCATTTGAAGTGAATCAGAATAGGACATATTATGTCCTATTCTGATTCAGCGCCCTTGAGGTGAGATATTCACGAAAACGGCGCTATATAAATCATCCAAATTATTATTATATAGGTATATGTAGTAGGTACTACCTACGTGGTACCTTTGTATAAAGGTAAAGGATCGAAGCTCGACTGCAAAAACTATAGAGCCATAAGTTTGCTAAGCTCAGTTGGTAAGATGTATGCAAGGATCCTGGATCAAAGAGTACGAAAGGTTACAGAGAGCAAGATTTGGGATGCTCAAGGGGCTTTTGTTGGCGGCAGAGGATGTATAGACCAAATTTTTTCTTTACGTATAGTCACAGAAAAGGTTTTGGGTAAAAACCAAAAACTTTTCTGCGCCTTTAAGAGAAAAGCTATGGAATATACTATCGATGTACGGAGTGAAGAGTAAGCTGATACGTGCAATCGCTTCATTATATGAGAACAGCAAAGCATGTGTTCGTGTTAACGACACAACAACAACTTGGTTCTCTATAAATAATGGCGTTAGACAGGGGTGCGTGTTGTCCCCTTGGCTCTTTAATCTCTACATTGATTTCTGCATAAGAGCCCTTAAGTATGAAAGTAAGGGTCTGAAACTGAGTACTGTAACAGTACGTGATCTGATGTATGCAGACGACAAAGTACTGTTAGCAGAAAGTATGGAAGAGTTACAGTATCTTGTAAGTATGGTATATGAAGGATGCATAGAAAACGGAGAATGAATGGCTTGAACAAGTTGACGAGTATGTCAATCTGGGTAGTATGTTCCAACGGATTGGACGGCCTGATAAGGATATTTAAAGAAGAGTTATGGCAGGAAACAGAGTGAATGGAGCGCTTAGACCAGTTATGAATGATCGCAACATATCAAGAGACGCTAAAGTTGCCATTCATAACGCAATCGTAGTGCCAACCCTGACGTATGCAAGTGAGACCTGGACATGGCAGAAGTCGCACGAAAGCAGAATAAATGCAGTTGAAATGAGATCGCTTAGAAGAATTTGTAACAGAACGATGTATGACAGAGTTCGGAATGAAGATACAAGGAAAGAATGTAAGATAAAGAAAGATGTAATTAACAGAATGAAAGTTAACACATTGAGATGGTTTGACCACTTGGGGAGAATGAACGAAGAACGCCTGACGAAGAAAATATACAAAGCTGACAGGAACGGAATAAGAGGTCGCGGGCGCCCAAGAAAAGGATGACACGACCATGTAAACTGTATTTTGAAAGATGGAAATGTAAGAAGCGTGAACAACAGATGAACATGTATAAGACGATGTATGAATGTTGATGAGGCGATGAATGTGTGTCAAGATAGAATAATGTGGCGTTCGGTTTCTCTGCCTACCCCGTGAGGGACATGGCGTGATTGTATGTATGTATGTATGTATGTACTATCTACAATTTTATTTCAACATAAGCCCAGTTAATTCAACAGACACACAACTATCACAATAACTTAATCATTCAACAAGGTGTGATGATCGTATACGATTATGATGGTAGCTTGACTGGTAGATATAATTTATATCCAAGTCTAAATGTACCTATTGCAAATATTGTATGTGATAGCTTTGAGTAAGGTTTTGTTGATATTTCAGTTCTTAATTTATTTTCATGTTGGGCAGATGGGCATAGGTGTATAAAATAATTATTTTAAAAATATACCTAATAAGTACCTACCGACTTATGTAGTTATATAAGGTTTGCAAACTTTTGAGTAAAACCAATTAGGAATCGAAATAGAATTAAAAATATATTATTTTTCGTTAATTGTTTTCTAACTAGAAAAAAATAGATAATGTACCTACCTATGTTTCTTATAACATTGATATACCTAATTGCCATCATACCTATTTGTTAGGAGTGGGAGCCTACGCCCCCGCACTGCGACCAT
This sequence comes from Molanna angustata, assembly GCA_963576475.1. NCBI lineage: Eukaryota > Metazoa > Arthropoda > Insecta > Trichoptera > Molannidae > Molanna > Molanna angustata. Next base: position 34,471,429 of record OY754976.1, read on the forward strand.
GTATGATCTATTGTACCTACCATCATACCTAAGTATAATATGACATGAGGTAGGTATATAGGTACTTAGTTACATAACTATACCTACACTTAACCTTTATCTACTTGTGATTAGCTGCGTTTTTTAAATATATTAGATAACAAATAAAAAATAAGAATTACATAAGTAGATTATTTTACTTGACTTCGAACCTTTTCAAAATACACAATAATACATAGGTACCTACGTATTGCTTTTGAAAAGCTCACATAAATGGTGATTTTTATTCATATTTAAATATTCTTAAATGGTTATTACAACATTTAAAAGATAGAAATTCAATTACTTAAATATATAGGTAGGTACCTACCTAAGTATATACCTACTTACTCTTTAGATAGGTACCTTCATCTATGAATATAATTTGTTTAAATAAATTGTTGAGAAGTAAATATGTTAAATTTTATTTATAGGTATTTACCTAATTAGTTGATAAGAAAATAATACCTAATTGTGAGTTATTTTAAGTTATTTGACATTTTTTTCAGATATTATCTAGATAGGTATATACCCATCTATAGAAATTAATTTTTCTTAGGTAGGTACATGATGTAAAATGAAATTGACTGAAACAAATGACTACAACCTAGTTTTGGATACATCTATTTGCTACTTCAAAGATTTCTTACGTATGTTTCATGGAGTATTTTTTACTGCTTTCCTAGTAGGTATTTATTTTGTAGTTGATGCTGCGAGATATTCACAATCAAAATATTACAAATAAATATAATTTTTCATCTTATTAAGACGAAAAACTACACTGAAAAAAAAATATGACAACCGAACTGTAGCTACATACCTGCGTTTTAGCCAAACCTTAGTTAACAGTAGGTAGGTAATAAAAGTTAATTGTCCTGAATGGCTGTGTGCATAAAACATTTTCTTACACAACACCAAATGTTTTATAGTCACTATAGTTCGGTTAATTTTAACATGAAATTTTGTTACTATTAACAAAAAAAAATCACTGTAGGTACCTACATTTATTTTTCCATAGCGGTAGATCTTTAAAAAATATAGGTATAGTTACTATTTTTAAAAATATGTAATCAATCAGCTCATGTCAAACAAGTTGACCCCTCTCCATGACCACAAAACACCAAACCCTCGCCTTAATTCAATGAGTAGCTTTCTCAAGTCTCCCAGAAGCAACGCCGAGAGGCGATGTAGATGGTTGACCCCATTTCTTGGATTGAAACAAGCGAGAAAGTAAATATGACACATTACCTGCCATTTCCAATATGGAAAACATTGAAAATTATTAAGGGTGCGTACGAGTGGTTGCAAGATAGGGAGGACTATAAGGTAAGTATCATCTGTGACTGAGAGGCTGTGCAGGTTTTCGATCATCTGTTGTCTTGTCCAAAAATGGACAAAGGATGTTACATGGACGACTTGATAGAAACAAATGACAGAGCGATTTCAGCCACCACACATTGGAGTGGCGAAATCTGAGGTTATAGGTACCTAAGTAAGTGTAAACTCTGAAACTTATCAGATAGAAAGAATTATATCTACCTACTTACTATTTTTTTGTTTTAAAAACTAAATAAACATGAAATAGGTACATAATTCTCAATTCATTTTGTTGCAAGTATTTTTACATTTCAAAATTTAAACCACTATTTTGCAACGAATAGGCAATTGCTCAGCTGTCATCAACTGTGCACCATGCACTTGGAGACTAATTAGTGCAGCTGGTTTTCGCCAATGCCTACTGTAATGGACTCTATATTCGCCAATGAACTTTTGAATTACTATCATCATCAAAATTTCATCTGTCCTGAGAAAAAAACAATCGCTTCGGCACCAGTCGTATATTTTATTCATTCTAACATTATTAGGAATAATAAAATAAAATACGCTACATAGTTAATTCTGAAAAAAAAACAATATTTCTACTATTTCGTCTAATCCACCTCTGCAACTAAGATGAGAGCAGGATTGGATAGAAATGGTAAGCTTATCATTATCAAATACAAACATTTAGAATGCAATGGAACGGACGGTGCAAGAAACAAGAGATGGTTTAATTATTCATGGATGCAGTAGGTACCTAAATGGACCAATTAAAGCGATATTCTAATGTTAATGGATTCATTTGAAATTAACATTGATAATATTATATCTACTGACTATGTAGCTTCTACTTTAGAATAAGATTGCTACAGAAGTTGGTATAGAGACACTTACAAAGAACCCAAGTAGTAATTTCAATAAATATTTTGATATGTAGGTACATAGTTACCTAAGTCAGACATTATTAACAAACCTTCAATGTCCAATGACGTCAATATTAGTGCACTGGTGTATTTTTAATATGCCTGTGACAAATTAAGGCAATAACTTAGGGATTTGGGGGTGATATTTGACGAAATTATTTCAATTTGATATAGGTACCATCATTATTACTAAACGAATCATTTTGAAAAAAATAACCTAGTTAGTTTGGATATTAATAAAGAAAAATATACCTTAACTTTTTGATTATGTTCTGTATATATTCTTGTAGGAAAATAATAAGCATACCCCGATTTTAGACATTTATCTTAAATTTCTAAAAAAATATAAGGTATAGAGCAATATTTTTTTTTATAAATTAAAGAAGTACAAAATACCTGGAAAAATATGATATGACGTTGCATTAACGCATCAGGTTAGGTAAGTAAATAAACCAAAAAAACTTTTATTACGCAATGGCGCTGAATGGAAAATAAATGTTTTTTAGGTTTATTTACTAAACCTGAAGCATTAATGCAACGTCACATCATATTTTTCTAGATATTTTTGTCTTCTTTAATTTAAAAAAAAAAATATTACTCTACGCCTTATAGTTTATTAAAAATATATGATAAACGTTGAAAATCGGGGTATGCCATTATTTTTCTACAAGAATTTATACAGAACATTATCAAAAAGTTAAGGTATATTTTTGTTTATTTATATCCAAACTATCTAAATTATTTGTTTTCAAAACGATTTGATAAGAAATTATGATGGTATATCAAATTGAAAAATAGGTAGGTACGCAGCAGTCCCCCCCTTAAGTAAAAATAGCCTTGTGGAGGCATTGATGTAGCATTTTGATATATATTGACGCTTTTAATAAAAAGCTTTAATAAAAAGGAGTCAGGATAACATATTGTAAACAGCTTGGTAAACAAAAAAAGGACTAAACTCCACAATATCTTATCCTGACATATCTACATGTTTTGTAAATAGGAATATTATTTCATGTGCCAAGTAGGACAAGCAGGTAGGATACTCAAAATTATTGACTAGTTCACAAAAAAATACTTCTAGTAACTATATAAAGTTGGTTATCACTGCTGCATTACGACAATGTTTATTAAATACCGAAAAATAATCGCTTGATGAATATTTAAACGAAAAGTCAAAAACAATGATAATATATTATTAAATAATGTAGATATGTATTTTAATTGCATTTATATTCAAATATTGGAGATAACATTAATTATAAAGTCGGCCATATTACAATATCTCCATAGACTCGTTTTGAATTGAGGCAAAACAAAATATAATTAATTCATTTGACCTTTTGCGAAATGCCAATAAAATGCCTTGGAAGAATTTTTTTGTAAAAAAAAATACAAATTCAACTTCAATATTTCGTTATGAAATCATTGTTAAATTTCGCCGTTGGTGTCCAAATATGTGGATTAATAATATATAAGGTTAGCAGAGAGATCAATGCAACATTTTTTTTAATTTATCTGGTAATCCATTGCTATTAGGAGACCATTAGATAACTCTTTAGTACCTACCTACCTACCTATGTAAAGTTAGGTAAATAGGTAGGTATCTACTTACTTACTTAAAAAAATGTATGTTCCTATCTAAAAGGTCAAAACTGTAAAAAAGGGGTTCATTTTCACAAGCCAATTTCTTCTAATTAATCGAATCAACGTGAATCGGCAACTTAATTAAGATTATTAAAATGTCGTAGTAATGAGGTAGGTACCTACCTACCTACACAATTAAAAAAATCTCTAGAAAAATAGATCGTCGGTACCTACCTATATATTGAAAAATTACCTAAGTACCTACCTGTCTAGGTATAGGTATTACCTATGACGAACAGCCGAGGATACCCATGTAATACCGCAGAGTTTCTGTATGATGTTCCCCGTTTTTATTTTTGCTGCAAGTTTACTGAGATGTTCCTTGAATGATATATTATAGTGTTATGTCGAGGGTGGCTCCCAAATATTTTGAGAAACTAGTATTAGTGAGTGTTTTTCCAACGAAGACTACGTTGAGCTTCTTCTTGGCCTCCTTGTTATTCAAGTGAAAGCAGGTGCAGACCTCCTTCTTGGAAGCATTAGGCATGAGTCTAGTTTCGTAAGTATATATTTACTCATTGCCTTTAGGTCCAATGTAAGTTCAGATTTAACATTTTCAAAGTTGCGATGTTAAGTTGCCAGGGTCCAGTCATCGGCGTATCCAAATTCGCGTGATTTTGTTTCTGGCAGGCCTGCAATGTAAAGACTGAAAAGGAGTGGAGCCAAGACAGAGCCCTGCGGAAGTCCATTATTCAGTTTTTTGATGCCACTTTTTGAGGCTTCCATTGTTACTGTGAAAAGTCTAACTGTTAGAATGCTATATATCAATTAGTGATAGGTATAATTGCTTTACAAGGTAATGCACGAGCCGGTTTGTACCTATATCAGTCCTTGTCTCCAGACGATGTCATATGCAGCAGAGAGGTCTATAAAGGCGGCACCCGTCTTCAGGTTATTTTCAAAGCCACTTTCAATGAATGTGGTTAGTGCTAGTCACAGTGTGATAACAGCTGCGGTTTGGACAGAAACCTGCCAGCTCCACCGGCACCTTTTCCAAGATGTTGGGATCGATTCGGTTGTATGTAACTCTTTCTAACAGTTTACGTAGTGTTTACGAAGGAAATGGGTCGGTAGCTTTTAGCTTCATCAGACGGCTTTCCTGGTTTTAGCAATGCGATAATTTTTGCTCGCTCACTAAAAAGAACAAAGAAAATACTTATATACATCATAGCAAAATAAAGAAGGATTGGGAAAGAACAAGAAGAGGAAATCGAGATCAGATATTTAGGGATAAATATTGTTCCTTTAGTTAATATTACGTACATAGTAAAGGGAAGGAATGAAAAGGAGAAGGATCAGGTATGGACACATGCGTGTACCTACATACTCCCGCATACCTACCAATGGATATTTTATACAGCGCCGTTTTATGTGTTTTCAGCTCAAGAGTGCATCAATAATATAAAAAATATTAAAAAAATAAAAATCAATCAAGGTAATAAATAATCACTTAATCACTAAATGAGTTTTTAAAAAAAATAAGTCAAAAGGCACTACGGTCAGAATGAGTGGTGAACCTCATTTCTGGTCTATGTGAGGTGTTATTTTGCCTGTTGTATTTTCAATCACCTACCCGGCTCTTACCTGCCCCACTAGACAAAGTGTCATTTAGCTCAAGAAAAGATAACTCAATGTATGGAAGTGACAGTTGTTACGTAATTGGCAACTGTCACTTCCATAGTTATCTTTTTTTTCTTGTTTCTTTTCTTGAGCTAAATGACACTTTGTCTAGGGGGGTACCTGAAAACAATGACAATAGAAAAGAGTGGAAGCACTATTCTTAGCCGGAGCCTCACAGCAAAAACTTTACATTATCCCTAGATAAGTGGATAGCTAGGTAAGTAAGTACCTACGTAATTTGCTTTAAACAATCCTTAATGTTCAAAATAACATATTTGTAGCTTTTAAATCGTAAAAACGTTTGCCTATTATGTAGGTAGGTGTCATAAAAATGTGAAAGTTGGGATTGCGCAATAATAGACAAAAATAATAATAAAAGCATTCTCTCCGTTACCCTTTCATGGTGCAATATTATCTCGAATCCTTTTTTTATCACCTCTGTCAACTGTTTCCCAGAACAGACAGTAAAAAAGAAAGTTTTTGGTCCATTGAGGAATGTTTACTTAACGCCTGTTCGATATTTTAAAAGGATTGTTGATAAATTTATTTAGTCCATATAATACTTTAGTCCGGGCAACGCAACATTTATATAATAAAAAATAAAATCGGTGATATTGTGTAACTGAATACCAAGTTTATTTTAATAATTTTATAAAATTGATTAAATTCATAGCTTTGCCATTAAGTGAAATGCAAAAATAGAAGTGTGTAAAATACAAAAGACTATATTATAGTGAGAGCACATAGGTAGGTACCTACCTACTTGTTTGTGGATTAAATCTGCGCTTAATTTTATTTTCTTAAATATACACTTATTTAAAAATTAATTTATTTGTGAAATATCTTAATTAATGGAATGTACCTAAACTTTTGCTAATTATAAATAATAGGTATATAGATATATAAAGTTTTTCTTCATTTATTTTTAAAAAAAACTTGTTGACCATTTATAATAAATTAAGTTAAAAAATGGTGTTAAAAATAATTTTAAAATATTAGGTACCTATAGGTAGGTACTTACACTGGTTAGTTGAAAATTTTCTTTATTTTATTTTATTCTATGTAGGTAGCTTCTCTGGCAACTAACAGGCACCATGTCAAATAATTATTTAACACGCACCCAATAACAAGTTTCCACATTCTGGAGACTTATGATATTAATCATCTCACAGATGCAGACTGAAAACACGATTAAAAACTGTGTCTCCACCGGGAATCGAACCCGGGACCCTTGGATCAGCAATTAGATACACAACCAACTGAGCCATGAAGGCCGACAATTGTACTGTTTGTTTGTTATTAAAATAAAAATTATTATAAGGTACATACTTATGAATAATTCCTTGCACCCTGCTCAAGTGGCTAGTTGAACTAGTCTACAATCTGAATCTACCCGTTTGCATTCTGTTTCCGGTTGGCTCTCTGATTGGTTGAGATCTCGTAGTATTAAGTCAAATGAGCTGTGAAATTTTATATTAAATGCGAAAAATTAAAAGAATATTACATATTTAATTTATAATAATTTATAATTCAATTTATAAAGCAACTCGCTCACGCGAGTCGCTATTATTGTTATACACAAACTTAAACCTAACCTAAGAATGCAGAAAAGAAACTCAGGGGCTAGACGCTACTGCTAGTTGACAACCAATTTCTTCCAACAAACCAGTGTTTTTAATTCTTTAAATAATATTGTTAATTTAAATACATTACAATATTGTATTATTTTTATGTTATATTTTCGAAACAAAAAATATTTTTAACATAGAAAGAATACCTATTTTACTCACATTATTAAGTTCAAAATGACCCTTAGTTTACATGCCTTATCCTTGTTATTAGTACCTATCTATGTTAAATTGAGTTTATCGAGTATAGTACCTACTTATGTCCTTTTTAATCACAATTCAATATTTGTTATATTAATTTTGACATAAATTTTTACAGGTAATTTCGCTAATATTATTCACATTTTGCGCAACGTCATCTGTGGAAATATTGGCGCAACTTTTACCCGAAGTCTCCGTTGTGCAGTTTCCGTTTACCATGTTAGTCAACAAAATTATTAAATTGTCCACGTGAGTTAAGCCATCTGTAGGGAAATGACGGAAGTTTTTTGTTAAGTGTTTACAAGTGGTCGCTTATTTGGCGGCGAGTGGTTTGAATCCGAGGGAGAGGGCGACCGACGAAGTACCTACTGTTCGTGTGTTTTGACGCGATACATAATAATAACCTAGTAAGTATAAAAACAAATCGTAAAATCTATACTCTGTGAAGAATGAGATAATAATAATTCAAAGTAATAAAGTAATTTTTATTCCTTGTAAACAGGTGACATAAAATTGTTTAACTGCGTCATAAAGTTCGACCAAAAGAGCGCGCTTTGAGGAAAGTCGTTATTCTATCACATTGTTTAATATTATTTTTATTTATTACTATGAATTTATTAAGATTTTGTTGTATTCATTAATTAATATTTTATTAATTAATGATTTGTTGTTAAATGGCAACAAATTCAAAGCGTAGGCAATTTACTCCAACCAACTTGTTTTCAATAATATACACCAGTAGCGAACAGTTTAGATCTGTACTAGGCAATCAAGGTCTAATAAAATGATATATTTTTATAGGTCTAAAGTCGATTAGCTTTTTCTAGTGTCCTAAGTTCGATTCCCAGCAAGGATCACATGTACCTACCTATTTTTTAAGTACGTAAGTAGATATTATTTTTTATTGGGTGGGTTGTCGAACAAAAATAAAAAAAAAAACTTATATGGACTGCGAACACATTCGCATATCATTAAATAAAATTGGAATCTTATTAGAATTGGAATTTGACTCTTGAAAACTAATGTAGGTATTTATATAATTTTCAAGTTGGTTTACAATAGGTAACACAATTTTAAGAATTTTCTTTTTTTTGGATGACACTTTAAAAATAAGTAGGTAGGTAGGTACATATAGGTATGTATCTAATGAACATCTTAAAAACTGAAAATGGTAATATTTAAGTAGGTATTCTTCTGGAATAAAAAAAAAAGATTGGTTTGTACCAAGAACTCCTCTCTCCATATACCTATACCAACTAAAAGGTTTCGCAGGATATTTTGTTATATCTATAGGTTCCCATACTGTGTGAGGATGTGTATTTGTGTGTGTGTGTGTGTGTGTGTGTGTGTGTGTACAACTTTTTAACCGCTTGATGCACAATACTCAAAATTTCAGAAATATAAAATTAATAGCCCTACGAAAATTGTATAGGTACGCAGAATATTGACTTTTTTCCAGTCAGGGGTTATCAATTTTTGAATTTTATTTTATTTTTCTATAGGTAACTTTATGTATATTAAAACTCATAAAGGCTAGAACGCTGAAAACTTGTATGAATATAGACAAATCTAATATTTAAAACTTACTTTTATAATACTTAGCTAGGTAATTTAATTTTCTATAAAAATAGACCTAGGTACCTACCTACATCTCAACTTTTCTTTTTGTAAAAAGCAAATTCAGTGACGACATCGTTTTATGCAATTTGTACATAATATCTACGGGGACTTTCAATAGTTTGATACTCAATCTTCATAACTACATAGGTACATAGAATCATTCTGTTTACATATTCGAGATGATAAAAGGAATGACCACCTCAGTAGGTATCCTACTCTAACATACTTACATGTTTTGTAGAGAAAACAAAATATTTAGAAATATTCAATAATATGGATTTAACGGTTTATAGTTCCGTAGGTACCTACCTACCTACGTATAATTCTTCAACTAAAGAAATTTTTTATTTTATTTAATTTTATTTTATGTACCTAGCTTCTCGGGCAACTAACAGGCACTATGTCAAATAATTATTTAACACGCACCCAATAACAAGTTGCCACGTTACGGAGACGATATTAAATTTAAAAAACACAATTAACAACCGTGTCTCCACCGGGAATCGAACCCGGGACCCTTAGATCAGTAGGTACTCAGATACCTAACCAACAGAGCCACGAAGGCCAACAATATAACTATAGATACTATCGTCATCGTCAGTTGGATCTCATGTATCACATGCAATAATACATACCTACATTTATAATAAATATGTACCTACATTATGTTAATATAACAGCAAACATCATGAAACTACTTTCATTAACGGGAAAGCAGTTGAGTCATAAATTATATGACATGAAAATTAACATGTAGTAAAGTTTATTGCTAATGAATTTGAAATCATATTTTGAATATTTTTACATATAAAATGACAACATTCCATAAGTCAAGAATATAATTAATTTACCTACATACTTCATATTAACATAGTCACAGTTACCTACGAATAAATAATTCAAATTGTTAGTTATTATATGCAGATAGTGACCAATCTACATTTTCATACTTAAATCGGTAGATAAATAGGTACCTACTTCGTTTAGGCTCACAATTATTTTAGGATAGGCAGAAAGAACCGAAAATTATGTTTTTTGAAACAGAAAATATATCTTCCATAAAAAGTTTGTACCTATGTTTTAAAAAAAAGTATCTACATGGATGGATACTTATTTAACCAATTAAGATGTGCAAAGAGAACCAATTGATTCTCTGTACCAGACTTAAATATTTTATTATCATTGTGTACCTACCTACCTACATCTATGGGTACAATGAAAATAAATAAATCCATAAAAAGGGAAACTAGTTGCCGAATACATTCAATGATAAAAGTAAATTAATTGTTACTAGAAAAATAAACACAATGTACGACGAAATAGAGTTAAGAATAATGGAATGGAATAATTTAATACCTATGGTAATATGGTTTTAACACATTAAACTGGAACAATAAAGGCATTAAAACAAATGGCACATATTTAAATCACCTCCGTTTTGCAGACGACATAGTAATAATAAGCGAAGAATTGTCTGAACTGGAAGCTATGGTAGCAGAATTATATGAAGCCTCTAGAAAAATCGGTCTGGAAATGAACATAGACAAAACCAAGATTTTTAGTCCAACTCCACACAGTATTTGCATTGAAAATAATAATATCTATTGATGCTGTTGATGAATACATATAACTTGGACATAAAATTAAATTGGGTAAAGAAAACCAGACCGCTGAACTGCCAAGGTTGAGTTGGGCTGTTTTTGAAAAGTTGAGACACATACCTACCTATTCGGTAGCAAGGAAATACCGAATAATCTAAAAGCTAAAGTGTACAATTCATGTGTTTTGCCAGTTACAACATACGGTCTTGAAACCATGTCACTTATACTGCAAGAAGTCTCCACAAAATTAAATGTAGGTACTCAACGAGCATTGGAAAGACAAATGTAGGGCGTATCCTTGAGAGACCGAATAAGAAACGAGGAATTAAGACGCCGGTCAAAGGTCACAGACATTGCAGAAATAGTGGGAAAGCTGAAATGGCAATGGGCTTGTCATGTGACAAGACAGAAGGATAATAGATGGACCTCCAGAATTCTGAATTGGAGACCCTATCTTAATAGAAGAAGTGTAGGGAGACCAGCATAGAGGAGATGGACTGACGATATTGTCGAACTGGTGGGACATGGGTGGAAGCAGAGTGCCCAGGATAGAGAGAAATGGAAAACCCAGGAAGAGGTCTATATCCAGCAGTGGAGTGAAAGGGGCTAAAAAGAAGAAGAATATGGTTTTAATAATTTTGGTGGCAGAGCGGTTAGCGCGCTGGATTAGTAATACAGTGGTCGCGAGTTCGAATCCTGCCATGGACGATTTCGTTCACCTAGGTATTGCACAATAATTTATGCTTTATTTAGGGAATACACTGAAAAAAACTGGCACTGAAAAAAAAATACACTGAAAAAATTTATGACTGTTATAGTGTTTAGCTCAGGGTACAAAATATTTAGCACCAAACGAACTGTTTTGTAGTCACTATAGTTCGGTTAATTTTAACATAAATTTTTTTTTCAATGTATTAGGATGTAAATTATGTACCTTCTTGTTCCAAGGACATGTCATATTCATTCTATTTAAAAAACAAACTACAGAAAATGATTTATCAACTAACGCTAAAACTAAAAGCATTTTTGGCAAAGTTGGGTTAGGACATTGGGTATTTTTTTTTTCATAATGAATGCTGATTAAGACCTTATATTTTACAAGTCTACTACTTTTATTCTAAATAACAACATTTATTATAAGTTCAAGAAACCGGTCAGGAATATGATTCGTCACCAGTGTGTACCTACCTACCTACTTGCCAACAAACATAGACCACCCTTACCAAAGTTGAATTATAACTATAGGTAGAACTATGTAGGGATATGATTTTATTTGCAGAAGAAGATACATGAATGTAGGTACCTATATTTTGGTTTGATATATAGATATTCAGAAACAATCCAATAAAATAGTAACAATAAGATACCTAACAGCATACAATTCTGTCGCTGTGATTTACGATACACATTTGTGATTTACGACATAGCCATGAGGCCCCCTGTACAGATTTAGAAGACACGCTAACTTTGTCCAATGGAAATTATTTAATATAGGTAGGTACCTACCTAGACGCCATTTTTCAATTCTATATATACCCACCTACTTTTTATGTTAATTATATTATATATTTTTAATGCAAATATTCGAACTACCTAAATTATAATTTGTCTAATTGATATTTTTTCTAGACCGGATCGTCATTAACATCAATTTGTAACATCAACTGAGATTTTTTTAAAAAGAGTTTTGTTTTTATCATTTATTTATTTATTTATCGCACCATTTAAATAGTCTTCATTAAAAAAGATAACTGCTGCCCAACTAGGTATACCTGTTCTAGGGCTAGCAGTGTACATATTATTATAATATTTCACAGGAGATATATAGGTTTTACCTATTTACATTTTTTAAAAAGTATACCTATCTAAACAATATATTATGTACTTACACTTGACTATTGTACACAGATTAAAAATGGAATTGGATACATCATGATATGCATACATATACATATTGTGTAGGTATGTAGGTATCTTGTAATTTTTATATGTTAATTGCACAAATAATCTGAAATACTTAGTAGGTATCTCTTGGGAATACTGAACTTATTATTTATCACAGTTACCAGTGTTCGTATACTGAACTGACAGAGCATAGATGTGATCCTCTTCTCTTGAACAAATCGACAGTTGGATTAAGTATATATTTTTTCTACAATTTGTTAAGAATATGGACTTCTATGAATCATCTATACCTACCTATTAATAATTCATGTCTTATCTGCGGTAAATTGAGTGAATATAATATAGAAATTCGTCATTTTATTGAAGCTATAAAGTGACGTTTGGTTATAAGGCGACTAAATTCATTGCATTTATATTATTCTACATTCCACAGTGAGTTAGGTAGGTAGGTACCTACCTTCCTTCCTATTTTTATTATTTTCGACTTCATAGCTTTCATGTCTCCCTGGTACCTAGGTATTTCTTATTTACATCATTTTCAAGTTTGTGACTGAAGACATAACTAAGTTTGTGACTGAGGACATATCTACACTCTTCCACAAAACTCACACCTATCATACCTACCTACCTTCCTGGTAAATATTATTAATCGATTTAATTCTATATCTAAGTATCAATAATACAAAAGTGATTACCAACTCTCCATCTTCATCCTATATATATATATATATATATATATATATATATATATATATATATATATATATATATATATATATATATATATATATATATATATATATATATATATATATATATATATATATATATATATATATATATATATATATATATATATATATATATATATATATATATATATATATATATATATATATATATATATATATATATATATATATATATATATATATATATATATATATATATATATATATATATATATATATATATATATATATATATGTAGATCTATTTTTGGCAGAAAGCTGCTACCTGCATGGTCTTCGATGTCGACATCCAACTGTTCCATTGTTTAGGCGCTCATCCACAGGAAGCCGATCACGTGCAATTTCTTTAGCTGTAATGTAAACGATTCTGCCCCCCTAGACAACGTGTCATTTAGCTCAAGAAAAGAAACAAGAAAAGATAACTCAATGTATGGAAGTGACAGTTGTCACGTGACTGGCAACTGTCACTTCCATACATTAAGTTATCTTTTCTTCTTTCTTTTCTTGAGCTATATGACATGTTGTCTAGGGGGGCAGAGTCGTCTAACTACCCAAGCAATAACATAGGTAGGTACCTACCTATAGGTATTCCTTTTTTTATTATTTACATTTTTTTATTTTATGAGTTTATAGACAGAACAATAAAATTATAATAACTATGCCAGTAATGTTTCCACATGAAGTAAAGAAGGTACCTACCTACATACCTAGGTACATAAAGTAGAGAAAAAGCAATATAATGAAAACATTTATAAAAGATAAAAATAGAATGGAAAGAGAGAGTGAAGATGGAGAGAGATAGGTAAGTGTTGGTATGATATGATTAGGTATTTATTGTGTAATTAATTTTGATTTGATACCTATTATTTATTGATGAGTTGAATATGTCTATTTCGTTTAGGTGCGCATTGAAGAAATGAGAAGCTCGGTATATGAATGCGTGTAGTTTGGCATTTGTGTTACAGTTTACAGTTCTTTAAATAAATATAATATTTTTGGTCAGTTAGATATCTGACTTCTAAACCAAAGGTCCTGCGTTCGATTCTCGATAGGGAGACAGTTTTTAATTGTTTTATCATTCTATATTTCTGTGACGATTATTATTGTACCTAAGTGTCAATTGACCGCGCGTTAAATAGATTAGGTTAACAGCAGTTTTCAATCTGTCGATTGACATGGCTTCCGAACTGTAGAATTCCATAATAATTATGTATGATAAATATTAACACACATATATTCCACATTGAATTTATTTGACTTCCAACGACCGTTTCGGCTTACAAGGCGGTGTTGAGTATAAAGTTTTCATTAGTTTTATACAAAATATACAATAGGTATGGATGCAATAAGTAAATAGATAAAAGTAAAATGAATTTATATGATGTAGAATTTCCCATCATTAGCAACATACCTAATTAAGATTAGGTTATGTTAAGTTCCTGCGTTCGATTTCCGGTAAAAGAAAGATAGTTTTATTTTGTGTGACGATGAATGTAATTATCGATTGACCGCGTGTTAGTTAGGTTAGGTTTAGTTATTTGCCCGAAAAGCGATAGGTTCATAGTCTTCCTTCTTCATCGTCACAATCCTAGGATTGTTTTGCACCAAGCCCTATCTGTAAAATATAAAAATAAATACTATAATCACTTTCTTGTACCTACCATATACAAGTTACAATTTATTGAAGCAAAAGATTTGCATGATGAATACTTTTTATACCTATACCTACCTTCCAACAAATCATTTACCTGTGTCCAAAATCTTTAAATGGAGATTTTAATTATTGTGTAGGTGTGTTCTTTCATTTCAAGTAACATCCCACTTTCTTTTGAATTATTGTCATCTATGTGCAGACTTCAGGTCCTACAAAGAATGGCAAGTGTTTAAAGACAATATAACTGATTGGTTGTCGTCCCTTTTTGGCACATTGTGTTGCATTAATAGAAAAGAGAAATTATGCTTAGGTACTACCTGCTACTGGGGTGTTTCAATTTTATTTGCAAATTTTCGCATGGGTTGTTCCTACCTACCCCCTGTGGATTTTCGCAAAATGGAAGATTG
This sequence comes from Molanna angustata, assembly GCA_963576475.1. Classification (NCBI taxonomy): domain Eukaryota; kingdom Metazoa; phylum Arthropoda; class Insecta; order Trichoptera; family Molannidae; genus Molanna; species Molanna angustata. Next base: position 34,486,722 of record OY754976.1, read on the forward strand.
CATTTTTCAAAAATGTAGGCAAAAACGGGGCGCCATTTAATGTAAGGGGGTAATATCAATCGATATTTGAAAATATCGATTGATATTTTACAATATATTTTTTAAATGAATCAAGCTGAAAAGAACTTGTCATTGGGAATACAAAAATTCTGAAAGTTTCTGAGCTTTAACTGGTCGGGAAGTTAGTTCAAAATCGATTGCAAAATCCAGAAGAAACAGACAATCATGTGTGGTTTATTAAAAGGATGCGTTTGATTTCATACAATATTTCGATTTATCTTAATATTTTTTTTTTATAATATTAGATAAAGAAAATAATAAATTAAATATTCACTTCATTCTTTAGATAGATATTTATTGATGTTATAAGATCTGTTTACTGTTGCAAATTTTAACTGTATCGTTGTCAACTATTAAATCAAATTCACCTTCGCCTTTTCTGTGTTGATTGGAATAAATTGCTTGTATATTTTTTTGAACTTTTGAGATAACTGTTGTACATTTATTAGTAAGTATATTAATATGATTAATCAATAAATATATGCACTGAGAAAATAAGTACGAAAACATTCATTTTATTTATTTATTTCACATCATTTTTATTTTTTTTTTTACTAAGGACAGCACACAGTACATGCATACAATTATTAAAAGTAAATAAATAGATATACAAATATGACATGTACCTCATGTACATGTACCTACCTCTTATCAATATAAGACAGTAAAATAGTGTGAATTAGTGTGGGTGCGTGCAAGAGAGAAGAGTAACAATAAGTACCTACCTACCTACTTATGTGTGTGTAAAAGAGTTAACTAGAAAGAGTGTGAGTGTGTGTACGTGTGAGAGTGGGTGTGCATGTGTGAATATGATAGACGAACATAATATATTGATCATGTATAAAATAATATCTAAAAATAGCGGTTTTATGAAAATAATGATCTGAAAACTTATAAATTATAGAGATTTTTATACGGAGTTTTTTTAAGAAGTAGGTACCTAATTACAATCTATTTTTTTATCCATGTAGGTAGGTACCTTGTTCCTAATTATATTAATGTAGGCATATAATATTTCGCATATCGATATATGAACGACATTGAAGTATTTATTTTGTAATGAACAGATTGAAAGATAAAAGGTTCGAAAGAGAGAAAATAGAATTTAGATAAGGTATACACCTACTACCTACATATATCTGTTCTAGTATATTATTACATTGGTAGATAAAAAGATAGGTAGGTATGTATATAATAATATTATGTAGGTACCTAGGTAGGAACTAGGTAGGTATCTGTTTAATTACAATAAATCATGGAGACTCCCCCAGAAAATCTAGGGTTGAATATATTATTATCAAACAAACATTTCTCAAGGAATTAAATTGGGAATGAAGTGTATAGTAGCTAGCTATAGGTACCTATACCTACATACATAGATCCTATTTAGATAGGCAGAATTCTTTCTACCAGTATTATAGGAATATGTATATTTTAACTCTTTATTCACAATGCTGGTACCTATTTTTTATTAATGAGTAGATGTTAGAAAGAAATTTATTTTTAAATTAATATATGGCATACCTTGGTACCTACTTCATACACATGAAAATCACAGTAGCGGGATTTTTTAAAATAATTGAAATTTAATTTCTCAATTATAGGTACATGAAGTATGATTAGGTATGGATGAAGTTGATTTTTTAAACTTAATTCTGCGTAGTATCAGTATTTTTTATGCATTTTTATTTTTCTCTCTTTAAGTAAAATTAAAATAAAAATACCATATGCCGAAGGTGGTTTGGCCACATATAAAGAATGAGTCATGACTGTCTTACAAAAAAAGTATCCTATAAGGATAGTCTAATATAAATTATGAGATTGGCCATGGAAAAGTTGGTACGATCACATAAATGGAATCTAGAAAAATCGAGACGTTAGAAGTAAGAATAACAGAAGAGCGTGAATCAGACGATGCATGGACGTGAATGAAGCGAAACATGTAGGTATGTCAAGAGAGAGGAATCTGGCGTTCGGCTCTCTTTGCCTAACCTAAATAGGGAAATGGCGTGATGGTATGGTATGATATGTTATTTTTTTTTCTCTCAGTGTAGTGATTGAAGAAAAAAGTAAAATAGGTATCAGAAGGTGAGTAGGTAATACTAGATACAATGTCGAATAAGACTACTTATGTATAAAAGTAGTAGGTACCTATTTTGTATATAATATCAACTACCCAAGTTATTTATCGTTTAGCTAAACAGTCGATAAAAGCAATAACCTTATACCAAATATGTTTTTATTGAATATTTAAAATCACCCAAACTCAAGTTTCCATAAAATTTTATTAAGATGATTCGATCGCTTTAATATAGCCATTTCGAAAATTATTAATATTTAAATTATAATATATTCATTATGAATACCCGCGTAAATTTTCCTGTACATAAAGAAGTATGTATAGGTATAACCATTCCTAACATCCTACACAAAACAAGTACCTACCTACCTACAATTTATAGGTAGGTATAGGTACATAGATAGGTATGCTTTTTAGAGTCAACAATTTATATTACAATTCAATTTATTCATTTATTTATTCATAGAAACACTGATGACATTACATTACCTAATTATTGAATCAGCAATGTCCCACTAGGCAAAAAACCTGTGCCGAGACAAAAGCATCTCGAGACAGTGACTGTATTAGTTGATGCCAACATCAATCGTATATAAATAGTGACAACATCACAAACAACAATGGAAATAAAAAAAAACATTTACAAAAAATGGTATAAGATAGGAATTCAAGTTTGATTGAAATCCTTGAATTAATAAAAATTTGCTAATCAAAATGATGTAAAAAATAAATTAATAATATCTAACTATATTCCAACTGGTGTTTGTAAACCATTTTCACAAAAAAATGCAAAAAAAGAATTTATTTTATTTTGTCTAGAACTAGGTATGTAATATTTATGTACTAACGTTGGTAACGTTGACATTTAAATGAAGGAAACACTTTACAAATTAAATGATAAGGAGAAAGAAGGGAGAAATAATTAAAATCTGGGGGGCATGCCGCGTCAAACGGTGGAATCAAAACCCTCATGATAACCCATATACCTATTGGATGTAATTATCTTATAGAGTTCTATAATACCTTTATTTATTTATTTATAAGTTCAACGCACATGTGAGCATTTTCAAATATTTGTTTAACAAGAAAAAACGAGTGGGCCAACACTAAACTCCTCACTAACAAGTCACTCCATAAAGTATTCAAATTTTGTATGGAAAATATTCAGCATTTTCGTGAAATGATTTGATTAAACTATGTTTTATTTAAATATTTTATTATGAAAACTTGATAACTCTTCAATGCCATTATATGAAAGTGATGTGCCTTCAAATCAATTTGAAAATAAAAATATCCAATTTTAAGTTTCCTGAGATTGGGGTCACATTGAAATATTTGACAGTTACAAAAATTGAGAAGCACTTTTCAGATATCCTTCAAAATCTAATGGGGTCTAAGCGAGTATTAGATATACAAAATTGCAAAATTTGAAAATAATCGAATGAGTACCTACTTTAGTTTATAATCGATAAAGTAAAATAAAAACGCCGTACACAGCACACACACACATATAGATTGTGATGAAACTTTCAGAATACAATCTCAGCATGATACAAGTTGATAATCTGCAATGAAAAAATACCCTTAAAAATTGCGAAATCATAACTCCCCACTATATCCCCTTGGGTTAGCGAGGAGTAAAATAAACATACATGTGCATTAATAAAATCATATCCAAAAATAAAATAATACAAATATAAATAAAACATATTACCAGATGAAATTAGTAATAATGTAAATAGTTCTCTTTTTACAACTCTTTTAATTTTAACGCAACTCTTTTTAATGAAGTCATACTATGAAGTGTTTTAATTTCGAATATTCTTTTTTAATTGCATATACGCAAACATTGGATTTTTTTCCCTTTCGGGAGTCATAATATGATATTTTTATTGACAATAATTTTTTTTTTGACAAACATTTTTTTTTTTATGTTGGAAAAAAAAGTTTGTCAATAAAAAAATGTTTTAATTTCCTTTTCGTTATGTAATTTTTTTGCATAAAATTTTGTTAGTAGGTACCTACCTTATATAAAAATATAGAGAAAGAAAAATAAACTAATAAAAATACTAAAATTAAAAAAAATATATATAAAAAATAAAATTCTTAGAACAAATATTTAAAAACAATAAGTCAAAATCCCGTTAAAAATCTTTATATTTCATTCATTAAACGGAATTCTGTTTTTTAAACATTGACCTATATGTAGTACGTAGTACCTACATATAATTCAATGTTTTTAAATGAATATTTTTTATTTTTCTCTCAATGCACGTGAAATATTTGAATAAATATTCAGAAATATAATGTTTCCAACTAGGTTTTAATAAACGGTTCAAAATAGGTAATAACCTTCCTTCAAAAACAGCATCAAAATTTACATTATTATTTTATATTTTATTCACAAGATGGTTGAATAAAACATTTCTGACCATCAAGACAAAAGTCATCCATACTAGTTTTCTGAATTCCTTTGAATGTCTGCCGCCCGTCCAGGAATCAAGAAAAACTGGTTTCAGTCTCGACCGTCCTGGGCGTGGATTGGTTATACCTCATTTAAGTCACACCAAACTGCCTCTGCCTCGGGCCCAAGAGTCGTCAAGAAACAAAATGGCTCTAGATAACCTGCAATTGAGACGAAAGCAACGACTTTAATTGGGTCGTTTTGGATGCGTTGATGGCTGTCTTTCCTTGTTATTTTTTTTTTAAATTTTAATTACCACTTTTTTGTTGGATCGTTCAGCTTCCGTGGGATAAATGCCCCATGAAAGTATGAACATGCATTAGATGCTTTTCACACAGTAAACATTTTATAAAATGTAATGTTTTTTTGTGATTTACTAAAATCATCCACAACCCATTATAAAATGCACGTATGATTTAGTTACCTACCAACCTGCTTACTTTTCGACAATTTTCTTCTTGAAAAATAGTAAGAAACAAATAGGTATTGTGAAAAAACAAAAACTTTTGTTTCATATTCTATGACAATTTTTTAATATCTCACTATTTTATTTATTTATTACAAAAATATTTTACACAAGAAATTAACAATATAAATGAATTTCATATGTGTATGAAAAATGTATAGTTATAACAGAAATAAAATAAGTTCTGTTTGGGAAAATTGAGTGATTAACTTCATATTGATATTTTACGTGTCTCTATAGACAAGTGTACTTTTTTCTTTCCACTTCTATCTTCCTCAAGGGGTAGGCAATGAGAACAGATCACCTCGTTATTCTATCTTGACACATATACTTACATCGCCTCATCAACTGTCTCTTACTTGATCATCTTTCTAGTAATGCAATTTTACTTAAAATTTCTCAACTGGTATCATGTAGAAAGTGCATACAATGAGTTTCGTGACAATATTTTTGTGTGTTTGGTGTATTGTGAAAAATTTTGTCCTCTGGGAATCTTATATTTGTTTAAGAATCTAATATAAATGTTCTCCATAAAAATACATTTAGAGATTGTCAACCTTTCAAGAAGAAGAAATGAACACTTAAATATGGTGTGGAGAGTTTAGTGTTGGCTACAACCCACTCGATAGGTTATCTGTTTAATTATAACGCAATTTTTATCGCCAATTACCTATCATGGTTTTTGTATACTCATATTTTTTTTAATTTTCACCAAAAGCGCGCGTTATTCTCTGGAAGCACTTTATACAGTTAACCAGATTCTAAGTGCATTTTTTTCCGTACAAATTTGCTGCCTGCTATACAAATGCGGATGGCCAGAATTATTTTCATACAAAAAAGTAACTTTAATTTTCTTCACATGTTGTTGGTTCCTAAGAGGATACATAACATCATTATACGAGTACGTATGTACATATGTGTGTACATACAATAATAATATTATAAGTATGCGTTTTACTACTTATTAATTATATTAATAACATTTACATACCTATGATCTAAGCACGCGTTTCAATACCATACGGGATCATTATGTAACTACTTTTAACGTAAATGTCAAATTTCTACCTGCCTACAAACATTATATTCCACATAATCAAGTTATGATCGTATAGGCACCTACCTACCTATGTATTGTATCTACATATGTAGGTAGGTATCTATAGGTGAAAATCAACAAATTAAAAAAAATCTCTTTATCAAGTATGTATGTATGTTGGTGTGGATCTAACTGTTTCTACTTCAGGTGTTGGTAAGATATTTGAGTTTCATATTTATTATACCGTATCAATAATATCAATAAATTTAATATATGAATTTCGCTTTATTATAATATTGTATGGGATATTATATTTAATATAATACCTATGTGAATATCCGTTCTTTTCAAGGAGTAAATAGATAGCCAGAGATTTTTTTTCGAAAAATACACTTGGGCAAAGTTGTTTAAAAAAAGTATCAATAGTGTAGTTTAACGACATTAGATTTCAATGAAACAACCAATTGTTTCATTGTATTGCTCAATTTTATGAATTCAAAATATTTTAACTGTTCAAGAAACACAGCCTTAGCCATCGTTAAAAAAAATTAAAATAAGGAAATAAAAAATAAGAGCTTCGGTAGGTAAGTAGGTTCAAAAACATGATACTTAGATACCTACATATAATTATTATAAATTAAACAAACTTAATAATAAATAGAACTTTTAATTATGCGACTTAGTACCTACCTACCTACCTACTTAGGTACCTAAATAAAAAAATAAAAAATACCTAGGTATATTTATTTCATAGATTTTCATATATACATATATTATACTTGATCAGAGATTACCAAACTTATTTCTTTATCGCCCCCTATGAAAATCAATATTTTTTCAGCGCCCCCAATTTTTTTTACATTCTTAAAACCACAGTTTAATTACTTTGATTAATGTAGTTATAGTGTGCTATATTAGTCGGTTCTGGTGTTTAAACTTACATACATTCTAAAAAAAATTACCAGTAAGAGCAATTAAAACGCAAATTTATAATATTTTAATCAAATTAAAAGAAACAATATTTTTTTCTGGGCTCCGTAACGCCCCCCTCTAGGTCTCCAACACCCACAAGGGGGCGTTATCGCCCACTTTGAGAAAGACTGTACTAGATGGTGTAGGTACCTACTCCGTGCAATAAGTGAATCATGGTTTATCGCGTGTTTGACGTCTTGGTAGGCAGTTTTCCATACATTTCAACACTTCCTAGATACCTGTTCTCTAAATCTTATTGAATAGAGTGTTTTTTTTTCGACAAATAAATCCGAAAACAATTCAAATTAGTCGTTATTCTGTATAGAAACTCGATGTGGTCTGCCCACCTAGCTGTCAAAAGTCCCGCGGAAAAAAATCCTCACTTTGATTCATACAAAATTTGCTAACTGCGATATCTAGAATTCTGTTTATAAAATCTAGAATAAGATTTTACGGAATTCTGGTATTAATGAAAAATATATATTTGTTTTACTGTTTATGAAATAATTTTTATTTTATGAGTTAATTATCTAAATTTCATAAAAATGAAATTCCACGGTGTCAACTGAAATATGTATGTAGGAAAAGCGGCTTACTACTTTTTGCGGCTTTTGATGAAAGTGGTCCTGTTAAGTGGAATGCACAGCTGCCTCAGTGCTAAAAGATGTCCGCAGTGTTCAAAATAAAGGCATTTTGAAAATAAAGAGCAGTAGGTACCTAGGTACAAAACTTAACTTACTATAAGCGGCCTTGGAATGATTGAATCATTAAACGGCGCTATGAAAATATGTACATATTATAATTGTTATAATAAAATTAAGCTGATGGTAAACTTTAATTTCATACCGTCTATCTGAAAAATAGGCATGGCAAATTATAATGTACCTATATGTATACCTATATGTGACCGAGGTATGAATTCGACATACAAACACGTAAACGCATTTGACGAAATAAAATATATACCTATATAAAACACATTTACACGAATATTATTAAAAGACAAAGCGTGCCTTGAACACTGCCATAGTAATAATTTCAATATCGCCTAAATTATAACGACACCATAAAACTTGTCCGAACATCAGAAAAAATCAAATGGAATTTACATATTATGGAAATTTGAAAAAAGAGGCCGAAAAAGGGGGGAAATTTGAACCTTATCGGACCACTCGCAGGTCTGGGGTAACAACAATAGAATTGTAGGTACCTACCTACCTACCTATCTATGTCTACCGTACATATCCCATGTATACCTACCATCCCCTTTACCGACATGTATAGAAACAAGTTATTAATCACCATAAACATGTCTGGTATGGACATTCCCCTAATGTGAAATGGCCATCCCTTATTCAAAAAAGCTTGTTTTGAGGTGACGCCATTACGAAGAGGAAAAAAAACACCCTTTATTTGGATGTAGAGAATCGTACCTATATAGTCAAGCACAGGGCAGGGTTACCACAGTATATATTTTTAAAAACATTGCATTATTTTATCCAAGGCGATTATTAGTTATTATTTATTTATTTGATTATGGCAAAGTATGCAAATGTATGAGGTGTACAAAGAATGTCAAACACGCGACTACCCACAAAAAATATGGTTTATCACTCAGGAGGTAAAATAAGATTGAGTGACCAAGATTGAGATGCGAAGAATACATACGGAGAGATGCAAGCCCTTAACTGGAGAGCAGCATTTGGAAAAGAAGAAGTTGGAGGAGGCCAAGGCCTTTGAAGAAGATTTTAAAGCACTGAAAAAAATTACAGACATTCAATATAAATCCACGATACAATATAAACATACAATATAAATTCACGATACAATATAAACATACAATATAAATCCACGATACAATATAAACATACAATATAAATCCACGATACAATATAAACATACAATATAAATCCACGATACAATATAAACATACAATATAAATCCACGATACAATTTAAACATACAATATAAATCCACGATACAATATAAATTCACATCTTTTATCACACATCGCCACATTGTCCTCTTACACATGCAAACACACCCTCACCCTCACAAATACACCTTGTTTTTCAGTCCCTTATACTTTTATTTATTATTTATTTATTTATATAATTTATGTACATGTGTACAAAGGCAGGTTTATTGCCATAAGGCAATTTCTTCCAACCAACCCGAGCAACGTGAAGTCTTTTTAACTATTGTTCATTTTAGTTAGGTATATATACTTTTATACTTTTTTTTAATTTTATACTTTAGTGAAAATTTATGTAGCAAAAATGTATTGCATAATTATTGTCAGTATTACCTCATAACAGACTTTGCCTAGTGAAATAATAAATTCCATTATAATTTTTTTTTTGATATATTATGGAAATAAATAAATAAAATAAAATAAAGAAGGATAAATATATAACGTTGTGCTATAATGTAAATTAATCAAGCAAACCAACCACCGAAAATCAAACCCAGCAAGATTAGGTACTCGTGACACGATCTTTATACGTTCTTATCTTGTCTTAATCTTAAAAATGTATAAATTAGTAATTACCTACTCGATATTTATCTGGATCTGTATTAAATTATAAAAAATTCGTTAAAATCAAAGTTTAGTACGATATTCATATAATTTTGTATAAATTAACACAATTAGTTAAATTTATTCAACGATTTCTAAATTCTTCATCTTATCCTAATCTTATCCTAATAAATTTCATGAGTGGTCCTGCTGGATTTAGGAATCTGAGTCAAGAAAATCGATGTGATATGGTTTTAATATTTTAAAAACCTTAAAATTAAAATTGCTAATTCAAAATAAAATGAAAACTCGTCAAATACATCCCTTAAAATCGTTTGCTCCAAAACCTCATTCGTGTGTTTCAAGCACCATTTTTATATTTCAACACAACAATGAGAAATAATGTTTTTGGAATGTGTTAGAGTCAAATAATATGTGAGGTAGGTAGATAGGATCTAAGGTAGGTAGGTAGGTAGGTACTATTGTGGGTGGAGCTATAATAGGTAGGTATATGTACATATGTAGCTATCTTTCTATCTTCAGCAGTTTTGTGTCCTCTTACTAACATAAGTCATTGTAACGTTCTGTTGACTGTTCAAATTCACATCTTTCTATTCACAGAGCGTGAAATTAAAAAGTGCTTTGAAGGGGAAATGGCACCGAAGGACATTAATTTAATGACATCTCTAAGGGCGTACCTATTGTGTAGAAAAAGTTAGGTAACTTTTGATGATAACGTTTTTTTTACATCAACGTTAAATACCCATTATGCTCCTCAAAATAGTCCTTACCCAATATAATCAAAAGATATGACAAATTTTGTCATATCTTTTGATTCTGTAAAATATTTCATAGCAAACGTGCTAAAGCTGACTTGTAAGAAGGCATAATGTTTTAGGAAAAAATTATATCATAAAGGTACTTACCTAATTGTTCTTAGGTGTATTTTTATAAATGAATTCAATTTCATTAAATAAATCTTTAAATTTCAATCGATTACGAAATAAACACGATTTGAAATTTTTGACTGTGTCTTAAATTCTACAAAAATTTTATTAGTTATATTCTACAAAATATTGGTATAAAACATTTAATACAAAATTGAGCCACGCCATTTTGTACGATTCAAATTTGTGACTTTTTAAGTTGTTCTTTTTAAATGTTAAACAAACGTGTAATTATTTTTATGGCAAATATTTAACATCTCGATAGAGACGAAGTTGGAATATTAAAAGAGAACCAGGAAATCGAGGCACCTACAGGGCTTACGACCTGTCATTGGCTAGTTTACGTGATCACTTTATGCTCTTGCTCAACGTTCACCAATAATTACCTTTGCCTTCTTGTCGAGTTACCTATCAATATAATTTTTGAAAGTTCTATATATTTTGATCATGAAAATCTGTTCGTTTGAAAATAAGCTGAAAACACCAACGCAATCTATGAAGTGATGAAGAAACTTTTTTTGCATCTATTGAGAAATTGGTTTGTAAACAATGATAGCAACAGTCCTTACCTATACCTACATTAGGTGACAATTGTTTTTACTCTATTAATTAAAAAAAATCAAATACCTATTTTACTAAAGAATAAGTTCGACTGTCGTATGTTGTTCTAGCTTTGCAGAAATAATTTCATTTTCAAAACTCAATCACATTTGTCCAAAATAAGATTAAAAAATAGAATTCCGTTTTAAAACTTGAAGATAAAGATTTTTAATCAATATTTTATTTCTATGTATCTACTGCTTTTTCTGTGTTCCTATTATTTCTCCATGACTATTGAAGTCAACAACAGAATCCCCAAGGGTACCTTTTGGTACTTTCAAAACCTTTTGCGAGTTATTTTATATTAGGAATCCATAGCTCCATTGGTAGCTGCATGTTGTATGTGTCAGAGATTTGTTGCTTATTTCACAATGGGTATATGAACAATAATGTCACCATTTCAAATTCGATTTCCATTACGAATAGCAAAGCAAACAATAATTGTAATTTTTATTGTCAATACCTATAATTCAGGTAGGTAGGTATCTTTTATATTGAATGTTTCTGCATGGACGAAAAGGTGTTACTCTTATAAATTTCAATAACACAAGGGATGATTTTTAAGCCAGATAACACACATTGAAACTTAAATAAATTGTTATATGCGAGAGTTGAAGGGTTGGAACGTTCGGGGTGATTTGATTAGATATAGATTACCATATATAGTAAGAAGTAAGAATAACATTAGATGATGAACCTATATATAAACCGAGAAATGAATCTCTAAAGAGAGAAACTCTGGCGTTTGGTTCTTACTGCCTACTAAATACACCTATGGCAAGTAATACATATGGAAGCAAATGTCTTTGTAAGATATGTATTAGATTTGTTCTTCGTTTTTATTTTATATGCATTGTTTGATTATATTCAATTTATTCTAAAATTTGATGTTATTATATTCATTTCTGTATATAAAGGATTATCATTATTATCAATTCAAATAAAAACAAAATATATGTAGGTACTTAGTGAAATCAACATGGGTAGACAAATATTTCTTGATTTTTTTAATATATATTGACGCCATATCCTTGACATCTTGACATTTTGTCAAAAAGAAATTATATTATAATAAATATTGTATAAAAAGTAGATAGGTATATAAATATATACCTATAGGTAGGTATATACTGAGTATATAAATATTTCTAAAATATTCAAATTAGTTCCAATCTTCACAAATGATTTAGTACATTCCATTCAGTGGAGAAATTAACAGTTTTTAATGATTTTCTGACCTCAACACTACTTTTTCCGTTAATCTAAAAGCTGTTATTAATTAATAATAAATTATTATTTTAAACTAAAACAAAACACATATGCTTATCTACCTAGGTACCAAGTTTCGATACACTTTAAAATATTATTTTTAAATTATGTCAAATATTAATTTACCATTTTGGTGCTCAATAACAAGTTGTCACATTTAGGAGGTTTATGATATTAATCGTCTCACAGATCCAGACTGAAAACACAATTAAAAACTGTGTCTCCACCGGGAATCGAACCTGGGACTTTTGGATCTGCAGTCAAATATCATACTAACTGAGCAACGAAGCTCGAAATATAGTACTTTTGTAGTTGGCGAGTATTAGTTGGACACTTCAGTCGATCGTTTTGAAATAATATTCAGTAGTTCCCAACAAGCTAGCAAGGATTGATTCAACGCCAAAACTAAAACGAAAAATTTTCAACACCCCGTTTTAAGGGGGCATATAAACCTAAACACCCCATTTTCGAATCAAATTCCTCAAATATGTTAAACAGTGAGTTTCTAGAATAAATAGGTACTACTAGCATTTTACATTTATCTAGTGAATGTTCGTCTTACAATTTTAAAATACAGCTTAAATTCTCCTAAAAAATATCAAATATATCCAGTATTACAGCATTTTTAAATTACTCCATAATTCTATATCTAAGATAAATAAATCTTTTATAACTATGCTCAAGTGTATAAAATTGAAGTGAATGACCGATAAAGTTTTTTAATTTCAAGTAAGATTTGTTCTTAAAATACAAAAAAATCAACAAATTTTGAGTTTCCGATAATTTAAATCACACATAAATCTTTTTTAGATTCATGGTGCATTGGGCGGTTTTAATATATCATATTTTTAATCACTAGTCACTAGATGTGCGTTAAAATGCATTAAATGCGTTAAATCGTTTCCAATGCCACGAATTATATCAAAACTTGATTCAATGTACATACATCTTATATTATGTTTCTTTAACAATATATTTAAGTATTTGTTCAATTTATAAGTGTTTTTGATATTAAGAGAGTTCCTAATATGAGATACTTGTGGGTTCCTTAAAAGAGTTCCATATTAGGAATTAGGAACCACGGGAATCTCGAATGAGGATACCTATTCAGTGAGGGTAAAATGCTTAATATAGTAGCTATCAATACCGACAGTACCTATATTTATTTGTATAATTGAAGCCACCACTAAAAATAAAAACTTTACGAAACCGATTTCGTTCAACTATACTACCTACCTACAATCATTTATGCTAGTTTAAGGGAATGTATGAGAATGTGTACCTATATTATGTATATATTATGTACTTGTTACAAAGACAAATTTATTCTTTTAATTAAAAAAAATTAACAGTAGCGAATCGTATCTGCGAGGATTGACGTGTATGACATTCGGTTCTCTCTGCTTTCCCCAGTTCGGACTCGGCGTAATTAAATAAAAGATATAATATATTAGGTATATTATTTGTAAGACGAATATATATTATATTTCCATGGATGTTACCGCCTATTTTATTATTAATCAAATCAATATTATCAATGTAATCTACGTACCTATGTATGAAAATCTCACGACATAACAGGTATTAACAGTTCGCACTATAGTCAAAAATTTGTGTCAGTGGTTCAAAAGCTGATAAACTGGATTCGAGTGGCAACTTATATATCTACTTCCAAAACGAGAATCTTCAATTTTGAAGAAACTTAATACTCGTTTATTCGTCCAATGGTTCATACTGGGCTTCACAAACATAATATCATATTTGAATGAATATATCTAAAAAAAATAAAACAAGTGGGTTGTAGCCAACGCTATATTCCTAACTACCAAGTCACTTCACAGAGTATTCGGCGTTTTTATGAAATGAGTTATTTTTGATTAAAATATTTTATCATGAAAACTTGATAATTTATTCTTCTATGCCATTTTTCAAAAGTGATATATTATGACCCGGTATTACAGTCGGGTTATCTCATTGAGTTTGTTAAACTCAAGATTAATGTTAAGGGGAGATTTAATCCATTTCCGTATTACAGTGCAATATGACATGTCAGTTTATAAATCTTCAATTATAGACTTATTTTACTTTTTCTGTGGTTATTTATCTGTCAAATTTTAAATAACATCAAATAATACGAACTACAAAACGGGACGCTACGACTTGAAATACCTACTATTGTTTTATTATCCAACATGGTAAATTTGATTTTTTCACCAAAATAATGCTTTTAAATGCCCATGTTCGTTTCAATATGGCTGTCAGTTTGTTTTGTTGTGTGGCGAACCGTCGATACAACTAACGCATCTAGTGATAGAAACTGAAACTACACGCGTTGCCTAGCAAATGAGTTGACTCACCGTTAAGTACTTAATCCGCCAGAAACGTTGAGTTAAATATTTGTCGGTTTTGTGACGTATTTGAGGGAAGATTAGGCCTAAACGGACACTGTAATACGCTATATTTTTGTAAAACTTGAGTTTAGCTCTTAAACTGAGACTGTAATACCGGGCCTATGTCTCTTTAGCAATTTGAAAATAAACATTTCAAATTTTAATTTTCCTGAGGTTAGGGTCACATTGAAATTAATGTTCGACAGTTAAAAAAATTGATATCTTTCAAAATCTAATGGGGTCTATAAGCGAGTATTAGATATGACTAGTTGCATGTAACACATGAGATCCAACTGTCGATAGAGATAGTATGTACAGTTGAAGAATAAGTACCAAACTATAAACCCATAAATACAAATTATTTAATATTTTAAGATATTTGGTTTTCTATACAACACATGAACCTATGTAGGTATGTATGTCTAGATAGGATAGTATGGAGGTCAGTCCTTTGATCCTACCTAGAATGTGAAAACAGCATGATGGTATGTATGTATATTTGGAGATTAGTATCAAATTATTAAGTCTTCTTAGATATTGTGAGTAGGCTACTTCCATACAAATTGTATGAAGCAATGTCGTCACTAAATTCAACTTTTATAAAAATTGTTAAAAAAAATTTGAGATGTGCCAATACAATGTGAATATTTTTTATATAAAATTAAATTTTCTAGTTGGGGTGTTTCGGCTTTTTTCGATATTTAAAAAAAATTGGAAATATAGGCAGTTAAACTCATAAATTTATCATAAAAAAATTTTTTTTCATAATAAAAAATGTTTGAGAAACCCTGGAATTTTTTTAAAAAAAATAATTTGAGACTTTGTATTTGTCTATGTTTATACCAATTTTCAGAGTTCTAGCTGTTACGGTTTCTGAGATATATGGAAAAATAAATCAAAATTTCAAAAATTGATAACTCCTTACTGAAACAAAAATTCACAATTCTGAGTATAAAAGTTTTGTAGGCTTGTAATTTTTTATATATTTTAAAATTTTGGGCTCTGCAAATTAAGCGGATCAAAAGTTATAAGGGGGGGACAGACACACAGACAGACACACACACACACACACACACACACACACACACACACACACACACACACACACACACACACACACACACAGACACACCCTCACACACACACACACACACACACACACACACACACACACACACACACACACACACACACAGACAGACACACACACACAAAACTCACATAAAATATTCTACTCCGAATTCTGAGTAAATCCATGTATGGGAAAATATATGTTGCGAGGCCTCTAGTTGGTGTTAATAGCTTGCAAAAAGTCCACTACACCATACAAAATTTTCCTTCGTACACGCATCTTGGCTTAACTAGTTGCATGTAACACATGAGATCCAACTGTCGATAGCGATAGTATGTATAGTTGAAGAATATGTACCAAACTATAAACCCATAAATACAAATTATTGAATATTGTCAGATATTTTGTTTTCTGTACAACATAATATGTAGGTATGTATGTCAAGATAGGATAGTATGGAGGAAGGTCCTTTTTTCCTACCCAGAATATGAAAATAGCATGATGGTATGTATGTATGTTTGGAGATGAAGTATCAAACTATTAAGTCTTCTTACATATTGTGTATAGGCGACTTCCATACAAAATGTATGAAGCAATGTCGTCACTAAATTCAATTTTTAAAAAAATTGTTAAAAAAAATTGAGATCTTCTACTACAATGCTAATATTTTTTATAGAAATTTAAATTATCTAGTTGGGGTGTTTCGGGTTTTTTCGATAATTGTAAAAGTTTTGGAAAAATAGGCAGTTAAACTCATAAATTTACCTATCATAAAAAAAAAAACTTTTCTTAATAAAAAATGTTTGAGAAACCCTGGAATTTTTTTGAAAAAAACCAATTTGAGATTTTGTATTTGTCTATGTTTGTACCAATTTTCAGCGTTGTAGCTTTTATGGTTTCTGAGATAATATATATGGAAAAATGAACCAAAATTTCAAAAGTTGATAACCCCCGACTAAAAGATAAATTCGAAATTCTGAGTATAAAAGTTTTGTAAGCCTATAACTGTTTATATATTCTGAAATTTTGGGCTCTGTAAATTGAGCGGATCAAAAGTTATAAGGGGGACACACACACACACACATACACACACACACACACACACACACACACACACACACAGACATACACACACACAGACACACACACACAGACACACAGACACACGAAATGTTCTACTCCGAATTCTGAGTAAATCCGTGTATGGAACATATATGCTGCGAAGCCTCTAAGTTGGTGTTTTTTGACTTCAAAGTTGGAAAAGCCGTGAAAAAAGTAGACCTCTGCATACAATTCTCGCGTATCCTGGCTTGAAACATTGTCGATATGTTAAGAGAACAAAGTTCTCCTGAACAAATCGACAGTTGGATTATGTCGATTCATTAAGAGAATTGAATTCTCATGAACGAATCGACAGTTGGAAAATTTGCAAAATTTGAATAGAATCGAATGAGTAGGTACCTACTTCAGTCTGTAATCAATAAAGTAGAAGAAACACGTCGTACATACATAGTATAAAGCACACATAACACAGCACACACTTTTCGAAATACAATCTCTGCATGATAAGTTGATAATCTGCAATAAAAAATTACCCTAAAAATTGTTAATTCGCAACTCCCCACTAGTGGAGCCTTGGAGTAGTGAGGAGTAATCATACTCGTATATTCTCAAGAAAAAAACATAATTTTTATAGTTTATGCTACGGATGTTGACAAGAAAAGAAGCTACTGACAGTGATATTAAATAAGCGTGTCAAGTACCTATCGATTCTCTCCATAGGATATACATATATACCTAATTTTAAAAAAATAAATCGGATTTTTTTTTATAATTATGTATTATCGAGTACCTAATCAATAAAATATTATTCATCCTAATCTTACAGAACGTTTTATCAGTTGCCAAGTTACAGGAAGACAGATTATCTTTGTGTGATGTAAAATGTCACCGGAAACACAAATTAAATAAATTGGTATTTACTTTTTAAATAAATGAAATTATTTTAATTATGTGAATATTAAAATGGGTGGTGGCAGAGTGGTTAGCGCGCTGGATTAGGATCCAGTGGGATCGAATCCTGCCACGAACGATTTCGTTTACCGATAGCACAAGCATTTAGGCTTAATTTTAGGGAATGTATGAGGATGTATTGTATCAAAAACATATTCATTATTTTTGAAAAAAAGATATTTACTTATTTTAAAGTAAAGGTCTGTATTAGTTAACATAATGAAAGTTCGGGACTATGAGATTTGATTCGAAAAATAAATTCAAAATCTTACAGTTTTTTTAAACATGATGCTAGGATTAGGTATCTGCATTCTCAGCTCTAACTCAACAAAAGTCTTGAAAGTAATGAAGATATTGAATGGAAGGTAAAGGTGGCATATTCAAGTACATGAACGTCCATAAATGGAATCTTTATAATATAATAAAATCTAAATGTCAATAATTACAACTAAATTAAAATGAAGTAGGTTCCTACCTTCCTACAAAATGTTGTAAACCAAAGTTCGATGTTCAATTTTCACGTTTCAGTATTTCTTTCAGCTCGTTCAAGCCTCTGTTCCCCTACTTCTTCTCGGGCAAATGATTCTTTCAATTACTTTGTGTAGGTAGCTGGGTATGTAGGTATAACAGAGCAGACCTCCATACATAACCTTCAGCTAACAGCCATGGCTGGTTCCCGCGTTAATGGAGGAAACTTTCCCCTCCTAACGAACTTCGGTAACTTATGATAATTTTAAGCGGGAAAACTCGTATGTTACTAATTGAACCACCCCACTTACACCCCTCACACCCTCACCCCGATTCGCATTCGCAACAACACCATCGTCGTATGGAAATTAAGAAATGTTGCGAAATGCTCTTAGGAAATATAATTATAATGATTCTCACTCCAACGATAAATGGCTAAAAATGGCTAAAAGCTGAACCCTTAGTGCCCCTGGCCTACAATCTAATAAACAAACGGCAAATCCATTTTCAATTAGTTATCTGACTCGACAATGGTTCGTTTCCAGTGTGGTGAAATATAAAAAAAATTAGAAAAAATCTTTCATATAAAAAACAACTTCAAAATTAATGTATGTAAAAGATAGAAAAATGTAGGTTCGCTCTGCCCACCTCATAAGGAACATGGCGTGATGGTATGTTTGTATGTATAGTCTGTTTCTGGAGAGAATTTCCAGTTTTTTTTTTCATTTTCTTAGGGCAGGTCTGCCTAAATAAACGGTTGACTATCACAGGTGTCAGTCATTCGATCTCTGCATCTCTGCATTTTAAATTACGATGGTTTGTTGAAATGTTTTAAAGGTAAGACGGTCTAATGGGCGAGACTAACGAAATATCTAGTCATTCTTTCCAGAAACAGACTTTTTTAATATTATCATTCAAACAATTCATCATCATCATCATATGTAAGCTCGACAACCCTGTGTGGGCTTTGGCTGAATCCAGGAGTCTCCTACATTCCCGTCTATCCGTTGCCTTCGTTCTCCAGTTTCTAATATTAATTGTGGAAGCATCGACATCGACACTGTCCATCCATCGAGTCCTTGGTCTTCTTGGTCTCCTTCGATCTTGTGGCACAGAAAGTGTGAGGCGCTTTGCGGGGTTGTCGTCGTCCATTCGGATTATGTGACCAGCCCATCTAACAATTTGCCTATACAATAATACGCAATTTTTTTGCAAAATGATGAGTTTCATGATTTCTCATGATTCCCATCATCAAACCTCTTGGCTTAGTTCCACCACAAAATTAACTTGATTCATTTATAATGTAAAATGAAACATCGAATACGGACAACGCGGTAGAGAATTATTATTAATTGCAGATTGATATTTTTCTCTCGTGATTTCCATCATCAGAACTCGATGAATGATCAACTCTGAAGCACTCTCTTCCTAATAAAAAAAAATCATTAAAATCGGACAGTATTGTAAAGAGTTCTTATCACTGAAGTGCAATTTGAAAAGTTTGGTGAATTTCTCATAGATTCCACGATTATATCTTGACCAAATTGAAATGGAACCAATAGGTAGATACCATCTTTCGAATGAAAAAAGAATTATCGAAATCGATAAAAGTAGGTAAGCAAAAAGAAATCGCTGAATATATCAACATGAAAAAAGTTCACGTCGAATTGATACCCTCCTCCGCTTTTGAAAGTTGGTTAAAAAATAACACAATCACGATAAGTTTACACAATTTTATTTGGACAGAAAACCTTTGCTTTATCTACATTCATAGAGATTCAAACTTTTATTTCTGTTGATACAGTCTACCTATCATTTATTATTATATTATATGTATAATTATGGTGTCCATCGAATGATGAATACATAGTAGAATGAAATATAACTACATACATATGATTAATTTTGTAATTTAGTGAAACATTGTATTGTGCTTTTTATTTTTCAACTCTTAACAAAACAAAATAAATAACAATTGTATAGAAGATTCTCTCCGAAACTCCTAAACCTCAAAAAATCTAGTAAAAACTTTAGGTGAAAGAGACATGTCTTTAGGTGAGAGAGACCATAAAAGGTTGGAGGCCTTCCAGATGTGGACCGACGATTACTTGGTGTATCTTCTTCTTCTTTGTCAGCCATCTCTGCACTGCTGGATATAGGCCTCCTCCAATGAACTTCATCTCTCTCTGTTCTGTGCTTTCCCCAGCCAACCCTGTCCCGCAACCTATACCTGGTATATCTTGGAGGAACCATATTACAAATGACGTGGTTCTTAGCGAAATTGAAAACCACGCACATATTCAACACTATCAGGAAGGCCGCAAAATGGATAGACGTTGCCACACGAAGATTTCCTACACATCATCTTGAAGGCAATGTTTGGCAGAGGGCATCCCCGCCGCGAGTATCTAGATCAGTTGTGCTAAGACACGAAGTGTACCTACCTCCTACACAGAGTTGGAGAGATTCGTCGAAGTGGAGCAAGAGATGCTGCTAACCAATCCCCAAAGTTGAAACAAAAAAAGTATTGATCTGTAGATAAAAAAACACCGTGAGCTGCACCTTTGTAAACTTACCCCATACTAATCCTGCACTTTCGTAGTATTGATATGAATGAAAAAAATATTCATAGGTATGGTTAATCCAACCAGTTTTGGAATCAAAATTGAATTTTTAGTGCACATTGCACAAATCATCTACTTACTAAGTGTAAGATTTGTCTTGTCCACCCTATAAAGTGTAGTTATCTTGTATAGTGTGTTAGATGTGTAGGTACTGAGAATAGACCCCCAACCCTAGTTATATAATTTGCACCGGGTGTACGCTAGAAAGCAGTAGTTGAATGGATAAGTGAAAGACATTAGTGATAGGGAGATATATTGAAACATATGCTACCATAAGAGGAGGCACAGAGAAACAATAATACCTATATAATATGTAGACACGAAGAAAATAAAACTAAAAAAGACCACTATAATAAAAATATATAACGAATGATAAATGATCAAAATAAAGATAGATACATAAATTATTTATTTAATTTTATATAGAATTTTCAAAAATTTCCATGTTTTTTCTTTACCTAGCTTTTTGCCAAACATTTTGATATTCTTCGGCCTGTTTGCGAACACACGTGATCAAGTCTAGGACACTTGGCTGTGGCCACTTGGCTGCGGGACACTTGGGTGCGGGACACTTGGCTGCGAGACACTTGGCTGCGGCGGACATTTGGCTGCGGGACACTTGGGTGCGACGGACACTTGGGTGCGAGCCCACTTGGGTGCGAGCCCACTTGGTTGCGAGTCCATTTGGTCGCGACGGACACTTGGGTGTGAGCCCACTTGGTCGCGAATTCAAAAATATTTTTTTCTGCCTAGGGCTGAAGTTTTTCGTGCTGATTTTTGTAATGCTCTTTATCATATAAGTAGTTGATATACAAGTAGGTATATACAGACATTAAAAATATAAAAAAATATATTTATTTAATTTATTTATTTGATCTTCTTGAAATTATAATTAGTACACACGCTGGCTTATTGCCTAGTGGCAATTTCTTCCAATTTCTACTTATGTTTGAAATTGTAAAGTAAAAACAAGGTTATTAAGCCAAATTATTTTTTACACTATAAAAATATGAGAATTTTTCATACACACTAGTTGCATGTAACACATGAGATCCAACTGTCGATAGCGATAGTATGTATAGTTGAAGAATAAGTAAGTACCAAACTATAAACCAATAAATCGAAATTATTGATTTTTTTTAAGATATTTTGTTTTCTACACAAAACATGTAGGTATGTATGCCGACCGCCGTGGCACTGTTGGTAAGCCGTTCGGTTTCTGTGCGGGCGCCCTGGGTTCGATTCCCAGTAGAGGAGAAATATATTTAAATTCATTTCTCACGCAAATATTGCTTCTCTGGGCTGGAAACACTGGTTAGTTGGAAGAAATTGCCATACGGCAATAAACTCGCCACTTGCGCATGGTGCAAGGAAGTGTTTATTATTATTATGTATGTCAAGATAGGATAGTATGGAGGTTAGTCCTTTTTTCCTACCCGGAATATGAAAACAGCATGATAGTATGTATGTATGTTTAGATATTAATTATCAAACTATTAAGTCTTCTTACATATTGTGTATAGGCGACAAAACAAAAAATATAACGAATTAGAAAGATAACTTATCTAGTTAAACATCAATTCATACATACCATCACGCCGTATCCCTAATTTATGTGATCTAAACAGTTTTTACTCTCCACACTATGGAATAGTGGAGTCATGATTTCACAATTTTTAAGTGTAATTTTTTTCCATCAATTTCTCAACGAGTATCATATAGAGAGTGCACACTGTGAGTTTCGTCGTGATGTGTTTGTATGTATGGCGTATGGCGTTCGGCGTAAGGAATTATTTTAATGTATCCTCTCTACAGCCCAAACTATAAGTCCGATCGACTTCATATTTACATCATATGTGTATAGTGGATAGATCTAGAGCTGATTAGTTTTCCATAGATATCCGTTAATTTCTTCTCTATGATTTCATCTGTCGAAATTTTCAAAATGCTCTCACGTTATGGAAATTCGAGTTTTTTGTAAACTGATAAAATTTTGATTAAACAAAAATACACTCATTAAAAATGCGTTCAAGGACTGTCAAAATTTAAAGAAAAAAATCTATGGTTTGCCATATCGATGTGAAACAAATTTCATATTTGTATGAAAAATGTATATAACAGTAAAATAGTAAAATAACTTCTGTAAGGGAAAATTAAGTGATCAACTGGCACTTGTAATTGGCTGCCCAGTTTTGTAGTAACTTGCCCTTATTTGATGGAACAACGATGTATAGTAACTTTTTAGCTGTAAGTGGTTCTTTAAATAAAAATAAATAAATAAATATAAAGAGCATTACAAAAATCAGTACGAAATATTTCATTCCTAAGCAGAAAAAAATATTTTTGATTTCGCGACCAAGTGGGCTCGCACCCAAGTGTCCGTCGCGACCAAATGGACTCGCAACCAAGTGGGCTCGCACCCAAGTGTCCGTCGCACCCAAGTGTCCCGCAGCCAAATGTCCCCCGCAGCCAAGTGTCTCGCAGCCAAGTGTCCCGCACCCAAGTGTCCCGCACCCAAGTGGCCGCAGTCAAGTGTCCCATTCCGATCAAACTCACCAAGCAAAATATCTAAATTTGACTTCTGCGCACAGATGTGATTATTCATGATGTTTAACAATAAATGACAAGAACTTTATTCCCAACTAACTCACTTGATTTCATTGTCATTGAGAAATAGTTTTTCTTTTTTTAATTTTTCTTGATATTATATAAATTGAAAAAGAAGTTGTTAATTGTTAACGGGAATTCAGTTTCTATAATTATTATTCTTGATTTTGTAAACGGATTTCTGGTTTTTACAACAATATTTTTCTCTGTGTTGGTATTTCGTAAATTTTTCTTGCTAATATATGTATACACTGAGAAAAACAATAATTGATAACAGGAACTCCTTTTCATTTTTCTTGATTTTATAAACGGAAATTCTGGTTTTATCAACAATATTTTTCTCTGTATAATTCGTAAATTTTTTCTTCGGTCTCTACAAATTAGTACCTATAATATTTTATGTGGTTTTCCTTTTATTTGACATGTGACTTATTCGTATCAGGTGTTCATTTCAATACGTACTTTCCTTGCCATCCCTTTTCTATCACTGTCTTGCATTATAATTTTATTGTTTTCAAAAAAAAAACATGTTTTCCAACAGTGTCTTCATTTTGTTAAGGTTCATCTTATTTGAATCTATTTTACCTTCAACAAAACAGTCTTAATATATCATTTTGTATCATTAAATATATTTTTTACCACCGCCCTTATTTCTAAACACCTTGTGGATGGGATTCCTACATTATAATATATCTACCGACCAAGACAACTGGGGATGAAAAAATACGACAATGGTTTGGGGCGAAGGAGGGGTGAACGGATGGGACGGGTTCGTAGGGAGAAAGGGATGGACGGGGAACTACGAACTACCCCCCCACCCCGGCCCAAACCCCTCCACGGGTAGAGAAATTGGTTATTTAGGGGCAGACTAAAATTTATTGGACGTCTTAGATGGCCTGTGGAGAATTAGAAGGAGCAGGTTCGCTTTGATATAATGGTAAGGAGGTCATAATTCAGCATTTGTTTTTGGGCACAGAAACGCCGACAGAGCAGCGTCTGTGGACTGTTGTTAGAGGAATGAGATTTTTGATTTATTGGAAAATGGAGAAGAAAAAAATTATCGTCGAGAATGGAAATACTTGATGTGAAATGGTTGGAGTATAAAATAAAAATGAAAGAGCAGGTTGTTTCGTAGGTATTTTTTGCTGTTTGAAATAAGTCAGGGATACCTATATTTAATTAAAACCTTTTTATATTTAGTTTGTTACTAATAAATATTCACACATCTTTCTACCTGCCTTACATTCATACCATACCTACCATCACGCCATGTACCTCACGAGTTAGGCAGAGGGAACAGAACGTCACTTTTTCCTATCTCGACACACATCCATCACCTCGTCAACATTCATTCATCGTCTCATACATACATGTTCGTCTATTGTTCACGCTTTTTGCATTTCAGTCTTTCAGAATATCGTTCTCATGGTCGTAAAATCCTTTTCTTAGGCACCCCTGACCTCTTATTCCGTTCCTGTCAGCTTTGTATATTTTCTTCGTCAAGCGTTCTTCATTCATTCTTCCCAAGAGACCTTTTCCCAAACCGTTTCTGTGAATATCTCATCGCAAGAGCGCTGAAAATTGATTAAAATGTATCATTTTGGTTCCGGAAAGATTTACGAAAAGGTTTGTTTGAGATTTTTTCTGAACAAAGATGTATTTTCGTTCTGTCTGAATGTGAGAGCTTACTTAAACACGTGCACGTGCACGTTCAGCAAACGCACGTTCGCTGAAATTAGTGATTGTCTGTCGTTAATTGAAAGTGGAATGCAAAGTTCGGAGAGGTACCTAAGTAGGAGCCATACTGTGAAGTGCTTTGAAGATGATGAGACAGAGCTTATATTCAATTGTTTTGGAAACTTTAACCCAACGTAGATTGCGAAGATGGTGAGAGATGTGAGAAAACCTGGAGGTTCCAGGTTACAGTATACCGTTACAGTAATCCAAACGGGAGACAAAAAAGTCGCTTACCAATGATTTTATGGCTTCAAATGGGATACTCCTTTGGATTGATTTTTAACGTCTTTGTTGAAAGAAATAGAGTACCTACCTAAGTCACTGAGTTTATTCAATGTGTTAACATTTTATTGATTACATATTTCTTCATCTTACATTATTTCCATATGTTCTCGTTTCGTACTCCGTCATACATCGTTCAATTACAAATTCTTCTTTACAACCTCATTTCAACTACATATTCTGGTTTCAATATCATTTCCAGGTTTTACATGCATACGTAAATGTTATTGGCACTACGATTGAGTTATGAATTGCAACTTTGGCATCATTTGATATATTGCGACCATTCATTAGGTACAGGTCTCCATTTGCTTGGTTTTCTGCTATAACTCTTCTTTCGGTATCCTTATCAGGCCATTCATTCCGTTGAAACATCCTTCCCAGATAGATAAACTTGTCGATACTCGAGACATACCTTTATTTGACACTGCTCTGTTTCCCTCCTTTCAAGGACCATTAACTTTGATTTTTTGACATTCATCCTTCTTATACCATAATTATAAGATACTGTTACTCTTCCATTCTTCATGACTTTACATTTAATAAAAGGTAGGTACCTTTTTAAAAAGAAAATTCGTTATGTAGGAATCTAATAGAAAATAGTCAATATATTGTAATTCAATCATAATCATAATATTATTGAATGTACATTGTATATCTTTAATCAAAAACACAAAGACACCTAATAAATTTTTTCATGTACCTACTATTGTATTTTATATGTACTTTTTTATATTTTTTTATGACTTAAAATGTGTACTTTTGTACTTTATTATTTGTATTTTTTATATTTTTTTGTGCCTTAGATGTTAAGAATTCACGTAGCTGAAATTTATGCTTACTTATTGCCTAGTATTACCTCAGAACAGGCTTTGCCTAGTGAGGTAATAAATTCCATTTATATATTTCATGAACAATGTTTTATATTTTATTTTATATTGTATTATGGAAATTAATAAATAAAAAAAAAAATGCATTATATTAGTTATATGTATATAAGTATTTCATAATTTTCATTCTTATGTTATTTTGTTTTCGATTCGATAATTTCGAATATTTAATTTAATAATAATAATATAAACACTTCCTTGCACCCTGCGCAAATGGCGAGTTTATTGCCATATGGCAATTTCTTCCAACAAACCAGTGCTTCCAGCTCAGAGAAGCAATATTAGCGTGAGAAATAAATTTAAATAATTTCTCCTCTGCTGGGGATCGAACCCAGGACGCCCGCACATAAACCAAACGGCTTGCTAACTGTGATTATTTACAAATGATACTTATATCGTTAAAATCTAACAAAATAAGGCACAAAAAATATTAAGCTTCTGATGTTGTTGACTTATATTATTTAGAAAATAATATAAATGTGTTATATTGCATTAACACTACCTTGGATTTAATTCCAACATAGCAGTGTTTTATTTATTAATAATAATTAAACCCTCTATAAACAATAGTGGAGACGTGCAATTTATTCGAGCAACAAAAAGCTGATTTTCAAAATTCATAAACAATAATGAAATTTTTGTGTGAATGTTTCTTTAAAACCTACCTGACTCCATAATATCGATGCATAATAGATTATGTTATTGCCTGAGAACGTCTTCATTAGGTCAATGGGCATAAAACTTACAAAAGGGGGACAAAAAGACAAAGGTTATCCAGAGACATATTTATTTATTTGAAAAGATACGTATTCAATAAATTCTCACATAAATGGACCAGTAAATGCTTACTAGATCACAAAGGAAGAATTCATAGGAAATTCTTGACACCAAGTTTCATGCAGTTTCAAAATGATTTTACATATTATTTTATGTAGATATTATGAAACTGGGTATTATGTATAATAACGTTTAGATAAACTAAAGTGGCATATATAGTTATGCAAAATATGTTGTAATTTTCATGAAATGCATCTTGTTTGGCCTTGAAGATTTTATTTGGTCCTGATAAAAACACAGGTTTCGGAGTATATATATCTTAGATAGGTATCTTGTCAATTATAGAGGCTTTATACTTCTTTGTATTATTCCACTTTATTTAATTTTGTTTACATGTTTCAGAAACAACCGTCGCCTTCCTCGGGTAAGATTGCAGACTCTAATCTTGTTTTAAACACTTTGGATGTGCTGATTTGACACAAAATATGAGTTAGTTCAAAACACGAGTAAATTATATAACACACAATAGGTATAAATGAGTTGTTACACAATATTTTGGTAAATTTTAATTCAAAATTGGTAATTTTGTGTTGCTTCTCAGGTAACTGAAAGGTACCTACCTACCTATTATGTGAAATATTAATTTTACGATGTTTACCGTCTCAAAGTGACAGACTAACAAACACAATTAAAATCTGTGTCTCCACCGGGAATCGAACCCGGGACACTTTTTTAGGAAATCAGATATCTAACGGATACCACGAAAGCCAGCATGCGTAGATATTTATTCTTTATATAATTTGATAACAATTTGTTACCTAATGATGGATATGGATGTTTTGGACATAAAAATAAAAATATTTGGTTTTTTTAATTATTTTTTTATTTAGACATACTGTACATGTTACAATTCATAAAAGGTATTGTTACATACAATTTTATAGGTGTTACTATATTTATAATAATAAATTTCGAAATTTCATGGAAGGTTGTTCACAAATTTTGAAAACTGTTTTAGTTTTTAGAAAATAATAATAAAATCATCGTCCTGATTTTGAAATAGTCACGTGGCCAACACATAGATTTTTTTTTGTTTCGAATATTGCTAAAACTATAATTACTTATAGCCCTTCTAAATATTCTTTTAAAAAATTGATATAGACGGATTTAATTAACAATTTTTCAACTGTGATGCAAAAATATGAAATATATATATTTTTTTATTTATTCATTTTCTTTTGACGATAATAGTTAAATAGATAGAAGTTTTGGTACAGAAAACCATCACGACAAAAATGTGTTTGTTTTTGTTTTTTAATTTAAATTTAATTTAAAACAGTGTTATATGAGAAATTCTATATTATCAATTCTTAAAGTTATTTTTTACGTATATTATTATATCAGTAGGTAAAACTGCACCCTATCTAAAACTAATTTCTACTTTTTTGTGTAGGTAATAATTTCTACAGCGATCTTTTACATGATTTTTGTTTTCATTCTAAAACATAGTTACGCACATTTTTGTTTTTAACTGATTAAAAAAATGAGACATTAATACCAAAATAATGACAAGTAGATAGATATTATGTATGTCTTTTAAAATGTATTTTTAATTGCTACAAAAAATAATGAAATAATATATGAAATAATAATAAAGTATTTTGAAAGTATATATACCCCTTAAATGATTCATGTATACCTACCTACATATCAAAGGTTCCCAAAGTCATATAGGTACATTGAATCCTCAAGAGTAAATTTTGAATTTCGAAAAAAAAACGTGAGTGCGCGACATATTATTACGTAAAATTTGTTCTAAATTCTAATATTAAAATGCATTTTGTGTACATATATTCAATGAAAGCTTACACAAAAACAGCATTTTCATTATAAACAAGGTCGATTTGAAAAATCAATATGAGTGTGGAGCTGAGCAGTCGGTGAAACACATGGTACAAGACTGCCAGTTCGAGAAATTTAGTGGTGGAAGCCTCCCAGACACCCACGAGGCGAAACCAGAGACTGTGAACTGACTCTCGGCGATGGAACCGACACTTTAAAATCTGATATAAAACGATAGGAAAAGAATAGTTAAGGAAACATGATTTTCAACTGTCAAAAATACATTTGAGCTGAGGATGATTACATATTAGATAATAGGTAGGCGGAAGGTATAACTAAAAACAAAAAAAATAAAAACAAAATCATTAAGTGGTGTACCTACGGGACAAAATAGTTTGAGAACCTTTGATACCTATAGGTACCTGCATCGATTCCTATATTAATAAATTGTTAAATAAGTAAATTATTATGTATTTAATACTGATTTTAATGTTCATAATGCGTTATTTATTTTATAGTGAAATAAATTTTCATTTTAGTAAAATAAAAATTTTGTTACAAACATTAGAGTGAAAACTATTTATTTATTTTTTTTTGTAATACATTCCGTGGTTTCATTCCAAAATATAAATCATAATTTTTAAATGTGTATTTTAGTGGGTAGATTGTTACCCTATCAATTATATTATTATTGCTTAAACTGGTTGAATATGTGGGTAATCCTTTGACTCAATAGTTTATTTTATACGAAACTTAAATTTGACAAGTAGGTATATCTACACTTAGTGAGTTCAATACGAGTTGAGTAGATACTTACCTACCTATAAACGTTTTGACTTGATAAATAAAATCTCTATAGACGTGTATAGAAAATATTTAATATTGAACAAAGTAGGTACCTACATACTAAAAGTATCTTTAGTCATATTCTAAAAAAATATGTAAAACAAATATCAGATCATTTTTAATAACTTGGATATGAAAAGGCGTTTAGTTCTCTTTGCCTATCATATCAATGATGTACTTACTCAACAAGCTATGTATATTTAAATAGATAGGTACTTATATATTATATACCTACTTGTAGGTATAGGTATGCATAGAATCAAATTCAGGGGTAATAAGATACATATTATGTAGATAAAACAAAACTCCGTATGCAACATACAAATAAAAACGTGATGAAAAGGTAAAAAAATTAAGGAATATAAACAGTAGATCTATAGAAGAGAAAATAAAATATTTTTTTTATATAAATGTCGTAATTTGCATGGATTGGCTTTTACCATAATGTTTTAGTTTACATAATATAATATATTTAAAAAAATTATTCTAACGCAATATTTCCTACGTTTATCTAAACACATTGTTTAATTCGGTTCTGAGAAGTCTTCCTAAAACAAATTAAAAAAAAAATTAATACTTATCTAAATAAATCTTACACATCGATTTGTTTTGAGTCTCGATAAGGAAAATAAAATTTTATTAAAAAAAATTTTTTTTATTGAAATATAAAAATCAATAATAAATGATACCTAATAGTTTACAAAAAAAACTATCATAATGTAAATATGCGAATAAAAATATATTTTGTAAAATGTTAAATAACGAAAGAACAAAACAGTTTTTTTAAATAAAATATTATATAGTACGGACTTTAAGAAGTCCAAAACAAGAATTCAAAGATAAAAAATTCTATTGCGCTAATAAGTGAAAAAATACAATAATTATCTATCACAGGTATAAAATATGCTTACTTGCTATCAGCAAAATTAATCGAACAAGAAAATATCAAGCGATGAAATCGAACAAAGTAGTAAAAATACAAGAAAATAATCGAACAACATAATAATAATAAGTGATAATAGGTAATAATTAATAATAGATAATTACAATTATATAATAAGTAGGTAAGAAAAAATAATGTCAAGCAAAAATAATACACCGATTTTTATCGCCTAGAAAACCGACCTTAATAATTTAATCCCCATCAATATTTTAAGCTAAATAAGTGAAAATAAAACATTATAATTTTTGCGCGTAAGCGAACAAGCAAAAAAAATGCGTGTTCTATAAATAAATAACGTCTGTCACACATTTGCAAATTTGCGTTTTTTCCGTAGCAGTATATAATTATTGCGAATTTATTTAGTAGCATAATGTTACTGAGACAGATCTACAATTAATTGAAGTACCTTTTGAAATCACCATGAGAATCATTTTTACGAGGCGAATACAGAATAGTGTGGCGCTCAGCTGTCTTTGCTTATCTCATAAAAGGAATGGTGTGAAAAAAATATTGAATTTGATAGGTACCTACCTACCTATCAAATTTAAATTTAAAAAAGATTCGTCAAAAAGTTATGAAAAATGATTTTATTGCTACGTATGTAAACTCTCATACAAATGTTGTTTTTTTTTTCGTAGGTACGTATAGTTTTTTTAGAGCCACTCATGAACATTCGACATAAAATCGACGAAAACGCTGCGTCCTGCGGTTATTCACGCAATTTGACGCAGGATAGGCATTTGAAAGCGTTTTGTTAGGCTCAAATGTGGTCATGTGTGTGACTAGCCTTAAAATAATAATGATGGTATGTATATAATAAGATGATTTAAAAAAAAATAACATGTAAAAATATTAAAAACTATTCGTAATGTACATATTTATATGGCAAGATAATATTTAATGAGTAGATTGTTGAGATAAAGCGTTTTCAGTGTAGATAATACTCATTTGTTTAACGGTACCTAAATCAAGTTTACTATATCAAAAACTGTAGATATGGTAGAAAATTTCAACGTTGAACGAAGCTACATTCATAACTTGTTGAAAAACGGAAATATTTTTAGCTACTAAGATTCGAATTTTAAATGGATCAGTAGATTCATTAAAAAATATTCTAATCTCTCAAATAATGAATGAAATTTGAGACTATTGAAACAAAAATGAAGTAATTTGTCAAGTTAAATAAATATAGATAGTAGAATAAATAGATAATAAGTAAAATGATATTTTAGAAAATCCACAGTGAAAGTGACGATGAAACAAAATTTGAAAAAATA
This sequence comes from Molanna angustata, assembly GCA_963576475.1. Classification (NCBI taxonomy): domain Eukaryota; kingdom Metazoa; phylum Arthropoda; class Insecta; order Trichoptera; family Molannidae; genus Molanna; species Molanna angustata. Next base: position 34,518,905 of record OY754976.1, read on the forward strand.
AGATTGAATGGTTACTAGTTTTCCCATTTTTCGGTGAGTATGTTTGTAACGTATTTTTTGTAGTAAGCACATACCATTTTTACCCTTTGAATCTACAAATTGAATGCCAATTTATAAAAATTAATAATTTGAATCATTTTGTTTGTAAATTGTATTAAAAAATGTGTCGAATTACACAAAAAATGTGTCAACTAGGCACCTATATTAAAATAATTTAAAATTACTTAAGTTGCAAATACCTGAGTTTTCCTTGGGTTGCCCAAGTGTTTAAGCATATTTTATATATTTTTACATATTATATTTTTTACATTTTAAAAACGACGGGAAAATATGACAAAACAAAAATAAAATGAATGACATTTCCAACTGTAGTTATCTATAGGTATTTAATTTATAGACATCTTTACAAACATATTTATCGAACTAAGAAATCAATTATTTCATTCAACCTGGCATTGAAAATGAAAAACTCAGAAACTTGTGCATTTAAAAGGTAGGGTCCTACATTTTTTTTTTCATAATAGTAGGTAAGAAAAGTTTTCAACTAAGATATTTATTGTGTTCATTTACCCCAAAAATTATTTGTGAAATTTTCAAACGATACACGCAACATTGTTAATAGAAAAATGACCATTTATTTTATACGAAATCTTATATATAATAATAAATTTAGAAATACATAGATAAGGTAATGAATAGCGCAGATAATTTGTAGTTATGGACCGTATACAACATCATTAAAATATATAAAACAATACACTAATTCTAATAATTTATCCGCAGAGATTTCTGCCAAGCATATTAATCTAAGCAACATAAAGGTAGATAATATAAAAAATGAACGAAAAATATAAAATATGAAAATATATAAATAAATTAAGTAGATAACTCAAAAATTTCATTGAGCTTTGTTTTATGAAAAAAAAGAGTTATGTATGAATACAACAAGGATTAATAAAAAGTAAATTGAGAATTAATTTGAGAATATTGATTAATTAAATAAACTGTAGATTCCTACCTATATCTAATGGAGGGTAGGTAGGACAGTGTGAAAACAATTGACTTTTTAAATGTTTTTTTTTTATGTAGGTGTAATAATTATGTAGTTTGACTCATCTATAAAAATATATCTAAATGTGGATTCAAATCAGAAATATGTTTGTAATCAACGGTAGATATTAATTATAATATGTATTGTGAAATCCAAAATTATTTATAAATATTTTTACAAGATACAAGCTAAGTAGATTTCTATTGAATTACGTGTTTTTTTTATGTATAATTTAGATTTTTATTTAATTACACGACAATATTTTTTTTATTTCCAAAATTTATCCTATTTTAATTTCTACCCTGACAATAATTTACGTATAAGATTGAATAAGATTAAAAATCATTGCTTGAAATATACTTTTTTTCACAATTTCAACATTTTATTCATATGTAGTTACATCAAAATCATGTTCAAAAATATTTTTAATGTAATTTTTACATGAACCATTTTTTTATTAAATAAAATCTAAATGAAACATATATAGGTTATAAACAATGATACGAAGTGTTTTGAAGATTTGAAATACTCGACTTATATAGTCTGAAAATAGGTAACATTTTAGCAAAACTATCTCGATGAAATTGGAATCTGGGGGTCAAGTCTGGTCCAACCAGCGAAATCAAATCCCTCGTGATTACCCATGGAGTTCTATGACATCTAAAAATATTATAGAACTCTATTTTTGATTTCGCTGCTTGGACCAGACTTGTCCTGAACTAATAACCTAGGATTTTTTTATTCAATATGTTACCTGCATCAAAATCTCATACAATTATTGCTCGACTAGATATATAGTAATGTTTCAAAGACCATATATTTTGACAACTGCTAGACTTTTTACACCAAAATGATGGCAACAAGTAAAAAATACTTTTTTTTCAATTGAAAACTGTTGTAGCTTATTTGAAATAACTCAACACTTTTGCGTACATTTCGTCATATTAATCAACAGATAATAATATAAAAAAGACACTTTTTTTTTTCAATAAACGCGGCATAGTTGTTTTACTAATAAAAATTTGAGGAAAAATCTTTTTACGCACAATAACGACCACAACATAGAAAACATGAACCAACTAAAAAAAATATCTTAACTACTTAAACACTAAATACTAAATACATGTTGTAAAATCAAATATTTTATATTCAACAAATATTTTTATAACAGTCATCGGTCTGTTGTGAAAAGTGTAAGAAGGTACGAGATTATTTTTATTAACGAAAAATACGAATTATTACAATGAAGGGGGAATTAAATCTGCAAAAGATCTATTCTGAGGTTAAGAATACTGTTTAATTGTGTTTAATTCTGTGTTTTTAAATCAATATTTCTTTAATTTTTTCCGGGTATCAAAAATGACCTACCCCATTATTCTTCAATTTTGGGGTAAGTACCTAGCTATATATAATATATGAAGTATTCATTAAGTGTCAAACATTGATAAGGAATTTTGTAAGTATTCTGTTAGTAAAATATTTCTGTATTTAAAAGACAAACGTAATAATATAAATGCACGTACAATGACAAAGAATATAAACTAGATAATTTCACCTAATATTTTATTTTCATCCTTAAATTGTTATTAATACAATTTTGCACTTTTCAATGTCCAATTCACATAGGATGACTTTCACAGAATTCAGATAATTTTACCTATTTCTACTTAATCTACTTAAATCTAAAATTTTGACGTTTTTAAACTTACAACTAGTACGTATTTGAGACGATTTGTGTGTTTTTTTTATATTATCATAATATTATATGCCTAGTATTTATACAGTAATAATAATAATAATAATTAAGAACATAATATTAATTAATTAATAATTTTAATGTAATATTTTTCTAATAGGTACTCTTGTGAACATACCGCAAGAAAAATTACTACAAGAGGATAATTAAAAAATAAATAATATTCGTGTGATATCAACTGGCAAACACATCCACTCAGAATAAAATGATTTTTAAGGAAAATAATAATAAATGCAACGTAATAATACACATTAGTTAAGTGTCAATAATACAATAAATGTATCCCATCGATATCCAAAATATAATTAAAAATGGACTTTGAAGGAAAAAAAAACACTGCAAACACTGATTTAATAAAACCGGTAGTATTTATAGGTGATTGGGCACTGTTTGCTGACTTTAAGCTGTATTTCAATCTAAACAGGACAGTAATGTAAAATTTTATAAATACGGACTGTAATTTTATATTGTCACATTGTAGTAAGTCCAGTGACGCCATTTTCTTGATTTGAACAATATGTTTCTACAGTTTTCTGATTAATCAATGTGTTTATTTGATTTCAATATCATCATTTTGTGGACATCACTTTTTATTGCAACTCTAAAATTATAATTGTACATACAAACTCTTGAAACATTTGATTATTAACTTATTTAAATTGCGTACTGTTTGATTGGAGTCTTGTTTTCAGCATATTCCTTTGATTTTCCATCTCGAGTAGGTACATTTTCCTTTTCTTTTTTTTGTATCCGGCAATATTTTCCCTCGCAGTCCTCGCACGGAAAATCGACATAGAATGGCAACAAATACATGCTTCTTGAAGCTTTACTCTACGACGGCGGCGGGCGAATCCGCTACGATTGTTAATTAATCCGGAGTATTAGGGTAAATATTTAATAATAATTACATTAATGGATACATTATTACTTCATCTGCATTCTCTCTGAAACTGGGATGTATTTTTTTATGTATGTATGTTAATAATTATGTTTTTGCTTCACGCAAAACACGGACGAATTAGGAATTTTTACAATATGCCGCTGAAATGCGACACAGTATGTTACTTTTGTCCATTCGCTATTATTTTATATTTAATAATAATAATAATAGTAAATATATTATATAAGTTAATCCAAGTGCGCGCCACAATTCCCATTTCATTTTAAAAAATGTCCAACACAAACTTTTTTTTTATAAACATCCGATGACACAGCGACGCACGATGATGACTCCGAAACTCTGTTCTATCAATTTGTTTGTTTTATTAATTCTATCTGTCATTTCCTTACGTCGGTACTTTATTTACAGTTTTGAGGAGATCTGCGGAGCCCTTGTCGAGGCTCAGTTTTAGAGGATCGTGGTGATGTGAGCCGTGGTGTCCGTGGTGCTCCATCTTGGACTGTTTCTCCTGTTGTTGCTGCTTCATGCGATCCTGTTCCTCCCTCTCGCGCCTGGCCTGCTCGTTGATCTCCTTGACGGCTCTGAGCTCCTTTTTCAACTTCATCCTCCTGTTCTGGAACCATATCTTGATCTGCCGTTCCGTCAGGCAGAGCGCGTGCGCTATCTCTATCCTGCGCCTGCGCGTCAGGTAATGATTGAAGTGAAACTCTTTCTCTAGTTCGAGGGTCTGGAATCTGGTGTATGTTTGGCGGCCCCGTCGCCTAGGACAGCCGTTTGGCCCTGAAACAAAACATCAAGAGTTAGATATAAAGGAAGAAAAGTCAGATATTTTTGTATAAAAATGAAGATATTCTACACTGAGAGATAAAGAAGAAAAAAAAATCCAGACTTAAAATTAAGACAAAACAAGAATTCCCTTTTATATATTATAAAATACTAGTGAACCCGACAGACGTTGTCCTGCACCGAACGTTGGCTTGCCTGCTATTAGCTGGTTTAGCAAACACAAAAATAACCACACACCATCAATGTGACCAGCTACCTTATAAATAAAAGGAAGCACGACACGTGTGTGTATACCCATACATCAGTCTTGTCTCACCTAAAAAAGGCAACACAAATGGGTGGTGAACTATTTAAGATATTATTTTGTGTGCAGTTTTTTCGATTACCCGGTTCTTACGGGATATCAGAAAACGATTAGGTATAGAAAAAAAATATCACCAAAATCGGTCCAGTCGTTTAGGAGTTCAGTGACATACACACGCACAGAATAATTAAATACTTATAAGTGTCTACCTATATAAAGATAAGATTTTTCAAACGGAATTTTGTTTCTTTAGTCTAAACTTTATCCTCAGTGTTAATCAAAACCACGATTTAATACCTGCAATTTCTTAAAATTTTATCCAAGCTTGTAAAATGTAAATTATATAGGATGTGTAAAACATTTGAAAATGTGATTATAAAAAAAATATGGGTAGGTACCTACCATACCTACCCTTCATATAGTATCTAGGTACCTACACAAAATTACATACCTACCTAAATATGTAATAAATAACATTTAAAAAATGACAGTGGTTACATTAAAAAAACTAAATTAAATAAATATTTTTGATATTAAATTGTGCATATAAAATTTATTTAATGTAGTGATAATAAATAATAAAAATAACGTGCTTTGTTTTATTTTAAAGAATAAAAAATATAATATATATATATATATGGTAGGTACCTATTTCCTACATTTCAACGTGTGGGATATTGTTCATATCTTTGTAATTAATTTATATTTTCATTATCCTGTCAAAAAAGTATTTGAATATGTACCTACCAAGTAAGGAGTGAAATTAAAATTTATGACACCAATTAGAATAATTAATATAGTCACATATTCATTCCGTGGGCTGTGTTTGCATTAAATATTGCTTTTGTTTTTGATGCTAACCTATACGAATTTTCGTTGATGGCGTTGAAAGTCTTTGATATTTGCATAGATTTACCATGAAAGGTAATATGGTAAATATGGTAACTGAATATTAGTTGTAAAAATATGTGTACGATTCACTAATCTTACATTATAATTAGATATTAGATTACTATCTGGCCTGAAATATGTAACCATCTCTACAGACCGACGACGCCCTTCTATACAGAATTGTGTTTGTAAATATATATACAAAAAAGATTTTCCTATCCGATAGGTATGCTACAGTTGACCTATGTACGTCAAATGCTTTACATACCTTAGTACCAAAAATAAAAATTTAGATTACCCAATAATGATATTAGATACATATTCGGTAGAAAAATTCAAGAAAACACATCGTTCAAGTTCTTTAGAAATCAGTCAGAATATAATATACCTACATATTGTACCTACCTATAAGGCAGATGTACTGAAACTTTTACAGTCAGAAGTTGCGTTGTAACAAAAGGAGAATTTCAAATTGGTTTATAGTAAAATAGCGATTATTGTCATCAAACTTACATCAACTTATGATGGAATTCATGTAATTTTGTCAGCAGGTTTTCTTTATTCTAATAACCACCAAATTCGATTTCTTGAAGGCAGTGACTGGTAGGTACCTACCTACTGATCTATCGGAAATCAGGATAGAGTACCTATATAAATATATTTTTTGATTCATGGAGGGATTGGTTTAATAAATAAACGATATAACAAGATATTTATTGTATTATTTAAAGATATTAGCTAGCTCAGAGTACCTACAAATGAACCAATGTTCAAACGTATATATTGAAATAAAAGTAAATTAAACAATATATTTTAATTTATAACGCAGTTCTACAAAATATAAACACATTTTTCAAACATGGACGTGGCAAAAGACGCAGAATGAAATTAGAATAAATGCTGTAGAAATGAGATCACTAAGAAGAGAAGGTATGTATGTATGTATGTAATAGAATGATATATGATGAAGACATGAGAGAATACAAGATAAAGAAGGATATTATAAGTAAAATGAAAGTGAATAGCTTTAGATGGTTTGGACAGATTGAAAGAATGAATGATAAACGGCTGACCAAATAAACACACATGGGTATAAGAGGTGGACTGAATAGCAGGGTACACCCCAGAAAGATATGGCATGACCATGTGAATTATATTTTGAAAGAAGGAAACGCAAGAAGCTAAAACAATCGAGAGCATGTATGAGATGATGCATGGGTGTAAAGGAAGCCAGGAATTTGTGCAAAAAATGAAGAGTATGGCGCTCAGTTCTTTCTGCTTACGTATATTTCTGCGTATGTATGTTTGATCAAATCCAATATATTTCTAAATTTATTTTTTTGTAACAGTAGGTACGCGTACCAATGTGATTGTATCACTGTTCACAACAATTCCTTAATGTGAAAATGTGTGAATAAATTGTCGTTTTTTTTTTATTTTCACAATCCATTTACGCAGTTTGAAATATCTTTATTAAGTGAGCTTGACGTAATAATGAAGACATTATATACAAAATATATAACTAATACCTACCTGAGTATATGTACCTACATAGATAGGTATGTGAATAACAATATAGATATGTAGGTAAGTAGATACTAAAGTAGAAATTTATAAAAAAACCTTGGGCGTATAATGCCTGTAATAGGCAGTAATGGATTCATAAATAAAAATAACAACAGAGGAGAATGACACTTAAAGAATGTTTTATTGTTTATTATAAATTATTTCAAAAATTGGTTTCATTAGTTTTCATATTCGCTTGCTTGTGAAATAACCAGATTGCATTATCGAGGTAATAAGTCAAAAGGTCAATATTTAGTATATAGGTATCTAGGTATTTTTAAGTTTGATAGAAACCAAAATAATTAATGTAGGTACCTACCTAATATATGCCTACCATGACTGAATGTTGCGTAACAAGATAGAAAATGTGTCGTTTTATTCTATCTGCCTACCCCATGAGGGACATGGCGTAATGGTAGGTAAAGTTATCGGAAAATTACTTGAGCCAGTCACGTGGGTGCGCAGAGCGCAAATTTTTTTGTTTGTGCTTGGTTGGTAGGTACCTGTATGTGCAAAGCGCCCCCCTCCACGGCGAAAAGGCTCAAAAAGTTTGACCGAAATTATATCTAAATATGTATCAATGTAGGTATGTATAGGTACCATAACAATCGAAGGTCGTAAAATTTACTGAAGAAATAATTGAGAAATAATGAAAAAAGAAATTTATTATTATCTCCCAATTGTAAAATACTTCGGGTCGTAGGTACCTTTTGACAAATAAGTATGGCTTTTAAAATGAATTAATTCCGACACAAGCACTGCTTAGTGGAATAGTTCTTATTCACTGGACGTTGGTACTGATAGATTGAATTCTTTTTGTCAGTGCCAACTGCCAACATATTATACTAGTTGCATGTAACACATGAGATCCAACTGTCGATAGCGATAGTATGTATAGTTGAAGAATATGTACCAAACTAGTTGCATGTAACACATGAGATCCAACTGTCGATAGCGATAGTATGTATAGTTGAAGAATAAGTACCAAACTATAATCCCATAAATACAAATTATTTAATATTTTAAGATATTTGATTTTCTATACAACACATGTACCTACATATGTATGTATGTCAAGATAGGATAGTATGGAGGTCAGTCCTTTGATCCTACCCAGAATATGAAAACAGAATGATGGTATGTACCTATGTATGTTTGGAGATTAGTATCAAACAATTGAGTCTTCTTAGATATTGTGTGTAGGAGATTGCCATACAAATTGTATGAAACAATGTCGTCACTAAATTCAATTTTTATAAAAATTATTGAAAAAAAATTGAGATGTGCTTATACAATGTCAATATTTTTTATATAAAATTAAATTGTCTAGTTGGGGTGTTTCGGCTTTTTTTGATATTTTTAAAAAATTTGGAAATATAGGCAGTTAAACTCATAAATTTATCATAAAAAACATACTTTTCTTAATAAAAAATGTTTGAGAAACCCTGGAATTTTTTTGAAAAAATTAATTTGAGTTTTTGTATTTGTCTATGTTTGTACCAATTTTCAGCGTTCTAGCTTTTATGGTTTCTGAGATATATGGCAAAATAAAATAAAAATTCAAAAGTTGATAACCCCTGACTGAAACAAAAATTCAAAATTCCGAGTATAAAAGTTTTGTAGGCCTGTAACTGTTTATATATTCTGAAATTTTAGGCTCTGTAAATTGAGCGGATCAAAAGTTATAAGGGGGGGACGGACACACACACACACAGACACACAGACACACACACAGACACACAGACACACGAAATGTTCTACTCCGAATTCTGAGTAAATCCGTGTATGGAACATATATGCTGCGAAGCCTCTAAGTTGGTGTTTTTTGACTTCAAAGTTGGAAAAGCCGTGAAAAAAGTAGACCTCTCCATACAATTCTCGCGTATTCTGGCTTGATACATTGTCGATATGTTAAGAGAACAAAGTTCTCCTGAACAAATCGACAGTTGGATTAAGGTACTAAATTGTCTATTTTTCATATTTTTTGTTGTACTAACTATGTTTCACTGTTGTATTGTTGTAATTTTTTTCCTATTTCTATTTAATTTATACTTAATTATATTTTTTCACATATTTTGTAGAAATTAAGGTTAGGACTTGCGTCACAGGCCATTTATTATCATTTCTTTTAAATACCTACCAATGGAATACTTCTTTCTAAGGAAAAAAACTGTGTAAATAATAAAATTTAAATTAGTTAGTAGGGATCTATGACTAAGTATTTCTACATTCCAAAGGCATCATCTATAAAAGTAGAAAATTATTAAGGTAAGGTGTTCTTTGTAAAATATATAAAGGTGGGTAGTTGAGTAATAATATTTTTTACTACCAACCATTGCAGATGTTATTATTGTCTTACTTAAAAAGGAAACGGTCGCCATAACAATGAAAATAAAAGGGTTTTTGCGAATTGTGCAAAACTTTCTAATTATTATTATTGTTATTGTTACCCATCGCACAGTGGTGAAAGTTGTCCATTTGTTTAACTTTTTAGAAAGCCCTTTCGTCCGCCTTTGTCTGCCTCTGTGTGCGAATGTTTTTTTTGCATTTTTTTTGCGTAACGATTTTTTTCTTCTCTCCTTTTCTCTATTGTTGTTTGCGAAATTGTTTGCCCAACTCTTTCGCAAAATACAAAGAGGTTTTATTGGTTCCATTGAACATTACCGAATAAAGGGGGTTATTTTGGATAGCAATTTGAAGGATATTTAAAACAATCAAAGACTTTATTTTTTTCCGAAAAACAGCTTTCGTATTTTTTAAGAAATGCTTTGTTGGAATTTGGTTAGAACCGTAGTTAAATAAGTATATCGACTTCATAGTTATAACGAAGATAAAATAAATATGTTTTTATGTATGAAGTGTAGGTACCTACCAACTTTAAATAAGCAAGTCTAAAAATGAAACATAAAAAAATCCAGTTAATAATAAGATGATGATAAAATGGTTATGTATGGTTTGTGTTGTTAAATGGCTGTGAGACTTGGACGCTGAAGGTTAACACCATGAATAGGTTGGAAGTTTTTGAGATGTGGTTGCATCACAGAATGCTCAAAATCCCTTGGACAGGTTGAGCCAGGACAACTAGGCAACTCTTGTCTTCAATAAAGGTCCGCAAGATCGCATTATCTGAGCCATACAATTAGGGGAGAAAAATACCACTTTCTCCAATTAATACTGGAGGACAAGATAGACGGTCGCCGAGGGACTGGAAGGAGACAGATGTCCTGGCTGCGTAATATTATATAGGGAATGGATGGGCTTCATAACTGTGGAGCAGATATTCCGGGCAGCACAGGACACAGAGGGATTCGCCAGAGTGATCGGGGGTTCCTGACAAGGCACCAGATGAAGAAGTTTATACTTATCTACCTACATAGCTCAACATGATAGTAGTAGGTAAAAAAAAATAGTAGATATTCTCCTAATGTGGTTGGAGTTTAAAATACAAGTATAAGAGCAGACTGTTGGGTGTTTTTTTTTGCTATTTTTAATACTTAAGTCAGAGATGTACCAAGGTATTTGATAGGAATAGCTATGATGCACCGGCTTACAATAGCTATAAGAGAAGGGTAATCGAAAATACAATAGGCAACATCTCGCATAATTCAGCAATGAGATTCACCTCCCATTCTGACGATATGGGTGTGTGGGGATACACACATGTGTCTCGCTTCCTTTAATACGCACACCCGCACTCCTGTCATGATGGCATGTGTGTATGTATATAACATAGATATACCTACCTATAGTATTAACCCTCAGATACCAACGTAGTGATTTTTTTCGGTAGGAACCTAATACTTAGGTAATCTATAAATTTTGATAATAAATAGATGTTATGTGTAACTAGATATCAACCCTCGTGATGTTATTTTACCTACAATCCCAACAAACGATCAAAATTATTCCAAGTTTAAAAAGAAAAAAAAAGGAAAAAAATAGTTTTGTTGGTATCTATAATGTAGGTACCTAAGTCTGAATAAAACTAATGGTCCGTAGATAAAATCGGTACCTATTAGAAACCTGTCGCATCCCAAATACATAGGTTCAATTTGAGATTCCCTCCGGTCCCGTGACTCTTGCACAGGAATTCCATAACTAAATATCAGCGGTCCTCAAACATATCTCGCCTAGTTCATCCTACCCTGTCTAGTGTGTCGACCCCTCTATAATCTTTGAGCTTGGTGATTTCAGTCTAAACATGGCTACTTGTTATTTGAGAAGATAAGTAAATACATATCTACTATAATCGCCGTGATTTCAAAATATTAGTTGGAATATGCTGTATGTATTCGTTTTTAAAATTAAACTTTAGGTAGGAATACCTACCGATTCTAAAGATAATGGCGATTTTTTCTAGATGAATGTAAACATTTGTAAAGAAGGTAGTTAGTTATTTACCTAGTAAAAAAGTAGGTACATGCATTATACCATGGCAGATGTGCGCCGTGTGCGGGTATGTAATTATAAAAGAAAGCACAACACATACGTATATTCCCACACACTATAGTCTCGTCTCACCTAAAAAGTCAACTTTTTTAGAGGCAACAATAAATATATGGTGAATCTCATCGAAGAACTTTGTGAGATGTTATTACCCATGCATGTTGTATTTTCGATAAGGTAGGTACCTACCTACCCGAAAACGATGATAGTAAAACGAGTGGAAGCACTATTCTGCATCTTTGTATGCGTATCAACTGATAAGAGCCGAAACGATTGTCATGTGAAAGAAAATTTGATTATTATTTTCAATTTATTTAATACTTAATGTTAATGTTAATGATAGTAAAAAAGATAGATTTTTTATTAGTGCCTGCCTTACTATAATTAATAATAATAATAAGTTATTTGTATAGCGCCGTTTAATGATTCGAGATCATACCAAAGGCGCTGATAGTTTAATGTTGTGTTGCTCTCTGAAACAAAGCTGTTTTTAATCCTTTAGTGAAAGTGCTCTTGCTTTGAGCACTGCGGACATCTAGAGGCAGTGAATTCCACTTAATAGGACCACTCACACTAAAGCATCGGCCATAGTAAGCCGCTTTGTTGACTCTGTCCAACTCTGTCCAAGGATTACTACCTACCTATATCTCATTTGATGAAGAAGATAGGTAGGTAGGTAGGTACTTACCTACTTTATATACAAAAAAAAAATAAAAGCCACCAAAAAAAGAAGAAAAATATAGTAAGTAGGTAGGTAATAATAACAATCAACAACAATAAATATTTGTAGAACCTGAAATTTGATTAGTTATATAAAATTCTAAAATAAAGTTCTACAATGTACCTAAGTGCCGTCAAAATTGAGGAAAAAAAACAAAAAAATGTACGACATTAAAAGTGCAGTCAGCTGTTCAGGACCACTGTTCTTTAGGTGCATAGATACCTACCTATATTAGTAGGTAGGTACCGTCCCGCCATAGATAGGTATGTAGGTATGTATGGTGGTTAACCCTCTCTTTCTACCCCATGTGCCGGTGTCCTTTCATAATAGCGATGGCGGATGCTGGTTCAAATCGTCGTTGCCATGGCGACCAACCAACCCTACTCCGTACGGCCTGACCACGTCGATCCGATGCAGCGGCCGTCTCGCACCCCCAAACCGATGAACGCTCGGGCAGAGCGAGACGGAGATGGCACGGTGCTGTCGAGTCTGACAGTGTCGGCGGGAGAAACTAACGTGCGACAACGCCCAGTGTGTGAATGGAGCGAAATTGCTTTTATTTGGTGCTGTGAGGGAATTAAGTTCCGTTTGAATTTGAAAATAGAATACGGCATTTCTTGATTGCGAAATCAATTGTTATTTTAAATTCAACAAACAGAAACCTACCTGATACCTACTTAGGTAGGTACCTACTACAGTAGTGTATTTAAAACTATGTTTAAAAATAGAATTCGGCATTTCTTAAATAGTTATTATTTTTAATCAAACAAAAAAGTGGTTAGGTACCTACCTACCTTCCTTCTATTGATTACTTAAAACGACATTTTAAAAATAGAATATGGCATATCACATTCTTGCGAAATGAATCGTTCTTTTAAATTCAATGTTTTAAAAATAGAATTCGGCAATTCTTAACTACGAAATCTATTATAATATAAGGTAGGTACATCTGAAATTGTATTTAAAATTACCTACTACCAAATATAAAAAAAATATTACAATTTTGTTTTGTAAATAATTTAAATATGAAAACTAAAAAAAATCACTGAATCAGTGAATGTGAATCGAACAGGAAAACACGGTTGATGATGATGATGATGAAAATCAAACGCAATTTTTGTATAATATTTGAAATTAGGTAGGTACCTACATCCAAATAACCCAGATAAGAATTGTGGAAAATTAATACCTATATTTTGGTTGTGAAATATATTTTCACAACCAAAATAACAATGAAATTTCGAGAGATTAGTGATAAACACAAAAACTCAATTGATACCGAATAAATCTTTCGGCCTTCGTGGCTCAGTTGGTTAGGTATCTGACTGCTGATCCGAAGGTCCCAGGTTCGATTCCCGGTGGAGACACAGTTTTTAATTGCGTTTTCAGTCTGGATCTGTGAGACGGTTAATATCATAAGTCTCCAGAATGGGGCAACTTGTTATTGGGTGCGTGCTAAATAAATATTTGACATAGTAGGTACCTATTACTTGCCCGAGAAGCATATATGTAAATAAAAAAATGACGATACATGACGGAATAAATCAAAATGCCAGTATGGGAATGTGTGGTATTCGGTTCTTTGTACTTTGTACTTATTAGGTTTATTCGAGTGAATTTACACAAGATATTCATTTGAATTTTGTACCAGCTTTACTTACTATTCGAGTGAATTTACACAAGATCTTCACTGGCTAAAAGTGCCAGAGAGAATCAAGTACAAATTATGTTTGTTGACTTTCAAAGCGATCCATGGCATGGCTCCCACGTATCTTTCAGACTTCTGCATCCCTCTCACCGTAAACGAGCGACAACAAACACTTCGGTCAGCCACCACATCCGTGATTGGCAAGTTGACTGAAATAAATAGAGTCAACACTTCATCCTTCGGTGATCGTGCTTTTGCTGTGGCTGGACCAGCCTCGTGGAATAAACTACCACCTGAACTGAGGCAAATCGACAACTTAGCACTATTCAGGAAACACCTAAAAACTCACTTCGCGAGTCTTACAAAAACCCCTAATATATTCAAAGCGCCCTTGAGGTGAGGTTATCACAAAAACGGCGCTATAAAAATAATCCAAATTTATTATTATTATAAGATATTCATTTGAATTTTGTACCAGCTATACTTACTATCACAAGACAAAAAAATCCTCAACCACATATTTGATCTGCTCGGTTAAAACCGGTTATAAATAGGTATTCTCACCTACCTAATATATCATTTTTAATGGTTTACCTTGGACCAATCACACACAAGACAGACAGACTGATAGCTGTGTATATTATAGGTCCTACCTACTAAAATGAAGGTAGGAAGGTATATGTATATTTATGTACATACATATACCGACCCATGTTTGGACTTACCTACATAGGTCTGATTTATTACATTTAAATTTAAATATATACCGGTCATGATAAAAAAAGACATTACCATTTCTTGCCCAGCGATTTCACACGGTGAGTACTACGTGAGTTAACATTCGGGTATAAGTTGAGTTAACATTTTTTTAAAGCTATTTTATTTTTATTTTGGTTTGCTTATCGAGCAACACTATCAGGTAGGTACCTACTATGCCAAATATTAATTTAACACGTAGGTATGTACCCAATAACAATTTTTATCATCTCCCAGATTCAGACTCAAAATATAATGAACATCATGTCAACCGGTAATCAAACCAGGGACCTTTCACTCAGATGTTAGATTCCTATCTCACCTTCCGAGTCATGAAGACCAACATAATTATATAAGTAGGTAGGTAGATATCTACCTATATGTAGGTAGGTAGGTACCTACCTATGTTCATATAAATATTTGAAGAGAAATTTTGAATCCTTACTTCGAATAATATCTTTGAAGCTAGTAAAAAAAATTGCAATAAGAAATTAATAAAAAAATGAATGCGGAAAGAATCACTATGGCATTAAAACATTATTTTTATAAATTACGATATCGATGAATCATTATTAACCCACGACACAAGTTTATCTTAAATCTTTCTGAAAAAAAAAAAAAAACAAATAACTTAAACTAATTTGTAACATGTCGGCCTTCGTGGCTCAGTTGATTAGGTATCTGACTGTTGATCCAAAGGTCCCGGGTTCGATTCCCGGTGGTGACACCTTTTTTTAATTGTGTTTTCAGTCTGGATCTGTGAGACGATCAAAATCGTAAGTCTCCAGAAAGTTGCAACTTGTTATTGGGTGCGTGTTAAATAATTATTTGACATAATACCTATTAGTTGCCCGAGAAGCTGCATAAAATAAAATGAAATAAATATGGACCACAGATTTATAAAAAAAAAAAATCATGAATGATGACGTCTCCAAACTGTTTTTACATTATGTGGAGGTAGAAATAAATTTTTCAATGCAAATTAATTAAAATTGTATATGTAGGTACTTCAGGAGTGTTCTTCGTTATATTAAGCCGACCATAATACGCTGATGAACTTTAATTATTAAATAAGTTGTTAAGCGGTAGAATAATTAAACCTGTTAATGACGGCAGTAATGTTTATAAAACTAGTATTTAAAACAATGAAATACATAGATAATTGACAAGGATAACTATCTGCGTAACTACGTTGCAACATAAGTTGTTTTTTAAAGAACTTTGTGAACACGCTGTGATTGGATAGATGATATCAAATATGTCCAGTGATTGAATTTATTTGTATAGAAGCAAACCTGACCGACACTTATGTTTTAAATAGGAGGAAAATCGCTAAGTCACCTTAGTTAGGCTTGTTGTACACAAAGACACTGGTCGCAACTGTGTCGGACGCAATTCAACTGATCATACAACTTGCCTATTTTAACTTTCGTACCTATGTGATTTTTTTAAACGAAATAAAAGAATTTTATTACTTTTATTACCTTTCATTTTTTTATTGAATTTGAATGTAGGCACAAAAAAAGGTGTAAAAAACATAATTAAGCATGATTTTATATACATAGTAGATAGGCAGGCCTCATGGTCTCATTGTTTTGATATTATGTAAATTGTTTATTGTATATTAACCGTGTACCAAATCTTAAATAAATAATAGTGTGAAAATATATGTTTTCTCTTATATAATAGATACATATTTAAAACATAAGAGTACCTACCTATATGTAAGTATTCAATAAAATAAATAAAAATTATAAGAACTTAGATACTATTGCAAGAAAATACGTGATAAATAAATAAAAATGAACCTATAAGTTTCCATTATTATTTTATGATACCTACTATATGTATACTCAACAATACTTATCCGCAATATCGCGGGTGTAGGTATATCAGCAATGACGCAGTGATATGAGGCATATAATACCTAACTCCTTTATCTCTCCCTGCCCCCCCCCCCCTCACCCAATTCCTACGTTTCCCTGCATCATTTGTACCTATGTTTATAATTTTGACTTAATTTAAGTAGGTACCTACCTATACATGTGTCAGCCTTCGTGGCCCAGTTGGATAGGTATCTGACTGATCTAAAGCTGATCCAAAGGTCCCGGGTTCGATTCCCGTAGATCTGTGTGACGATTAATATCGTGAGTCTCCAGAATATGGCAACTTGTTATCGGGTGCGTGTTAAATTAATAGGTATTTGACATAGTACCAGTTAGTTACCCGAGAAGTAGGTAATAAAAAATAAAATATAGAGGCAGTGACCATTCAGTGTCTTGGTATTCACAAGCTTTAGAGGAATTATATTACATATCTATATACCATTAAGTATCTATAATGTACTAAAACTAGATAGACAGCAGTCCATTTAATAGATTTATCGATTCTATAATTTTTAACGCCTATGGATAATTTTGAGGAACCCATTTTATGTGAAAATAATTTAATTTTATTATTATTACTGTATTAGTAGATATATTATTATGATACAAAATAAATTGTTAGAATCGATATAAAGAACCATCACACCGATTCCCTATTTTTACGAAGATTATTGCAAAGACAATCGCCACAAGATCTCCTTTTTAGACCCAATATTCATATGATTTGGTACGTTTCGACTTCAACGATCAAATTATTCATAATTTAATTTATTTGATTTGATTTGCATATTACCTATGTATAGGTACCTATATACATACATAACTATAGATAATTAACAGAATGAAAGTTGACATATATGGGTTGAGAAGAATGAATGAAAGAACGCTTGATGAAGAAAATATAAAAAGTTGACAGGAACAGAATAAGTTGACAGGATGGTAGGTACGACCATGTGAATGATATATTGAAAGACGGAAATGTAAGAAGCGTGAACAACAGACGAACATTGTATAAGATGATGTATGAATGTTGACGAGGCAATGAATTAATAATAATAATAATCAGGACAATAAATAAAGTGCCGTTTAGTGACAACCGTGGTCACCTCAAGAGCACTTTCAGTTTGCGAAAAAATAAATTTAAATGAGTAGGTACTATACCTAACTAACACATTGGAAATGGTGAAATATAAACTTAAAAAAATACATCACAAATTAATCTAGTTAGGTATATATATTACATAATCCAGATGAAATTAATTATAAAAAAATAGTCGATTCAAAGTGTCAAGATAGAAAAGTGTGGTCTTTACTTATAATTGAAAGTTAGTCCGTTTGTAGGTAGGTACCTACAGTTTTGGATTTTTCCTTCATAGTACAAATTAATATATATTTTTAGGTAATAAATACTTTACATTTAAATTTATTCAAATTGCTGAACTATTTAAAAAAATATTGGGTAAATAATTAAATAAATAAATATTAACTATTGAAGATATCCCAAAACCATAGTTCTAAGTTTACATGGTTGATAGTTTTTCACGAATAGTTTTGCTATTCAGAAAAAAAAGTTGAGTAGGTAATTTTATAAATGTTTTTTTTTGTATTGATTGTATGGATAAGAAAGATTATTTCGTTTTTAATATTGGTAGGTGAAAATAAGAATTATTTTATTTTAAAATGGTACCTACCCAAGGCTCTTGTGTACGGTCCGAATTCTAAAAAGACAGAAATAAATTCCTATTAAAAAAATATCATATCCAAATGATAAAATATCGGGTGAAAACAAATAAATTGTAAAAAAAAAATACATGAAAAATGATGAATAACAAATATACCTAAAGATTTTTTTTGGTAAAATTTTATCGAGTACTTAAATATAAAAAAAGTTTGGCATTCCACCCATGATAGTTATTTATGTTATTTCTATACAGGTAGGTACCTACATTGTTTTTTTCAAAGAAAGACCATTTCACCTGGTTTTGCTTGTACACTAATATAATGAGTTTACCTAAATATAAAAACCAGCACTAACTGTAAGGAGTGGGGTGATATCTTTAAATTGGTGGTAGGTATAGGTAGGTACCTAGTATATATTTAAATAAAAATTCAATAATCTAATTATAATTGTTTCTTGTCAAATACCATTGATTCTTATCAGCCTTCTCAACGGAATTGAACGTGACAAATTTGTATTATGTATAATTTATAGTTAATTCTGTCAAATTAAGTGTCATTGAAAATTTATATACCTATCTTTGTATTAAAAGATGCACTGAAAAAGATTTGATTCAAAACCGGAATAACATTAAAAGAATATTTTTTCATTATTCTCTTTTTCGTATAAACGAAAAATAATCTTAGATAAAACATCGCATTTTGAAATCAAACATAAATTTCTAGGCAGAGAGGACCGAACGCCACACTCCTCTCTCTTGACTATTTCTTATTAAGTATATACATAGTAAGTAGGTACCTACCTACGTTCTTCTTTTATTTACAGTCTCATTCTGCTTATTAGTATAAATATAAAACGACTATTATCCAACTAGGTAACCCTGTTCTAGGGCTAGCAGTTTACAATTTTACCAAGCCAAATGTTTGACATTTCGGTTTAACATAATTATTGTGTCATTTAGAAAATATTAGAGCGGACACTAAACATCACAACATAATAAAATACAATATTTATATAGTTACATAGGTATAACTTAACATAAAAGTATAAACCGACCAAGTAAATTTTGACATGTCATTATTCTATTATTATAATTTTTATCATAATATGCACACCCGTTGTTGTGCATATTATCTATGCGCTCCTGGTATTTGAATCCCGTATTTCACATGATTCAATTCATATATTCTACCTCTTGGCACCTACTTTATGTGGCCGTTAATAATTTGACGTTACCAATAGGTATTATTTTTAATGATTCGCCACTGGTGAAAAAAATCATCTCTAAGTAGGTCATTTTACATTTCTCGCTTCATTCACGTCCATGCATCGTCTCATATAAGCTCTTCTGTTATTCTTACTTCTAACTTCCCCATCATTTAAAATTCCATTTATGTGATCGTGTCAACTTTTCCTCGGCCTACCTCTACTTTTCGCTCCTCTTATTGTGGCCAAACCACCTTAGGGCATTTATTTTCATCTTACTTACGACATCTCCTTCAAACATATACCTACAGTGCCTGCATTATACCTACACACTTATGCATAAGCATACTTATTTAAGTAAGTATATGTATTTGTATTGAATGTTTGTTTTCTCAGAGTAATGTTGTTATGTAGGGTGAGTGTAGATAGGTGGGTTCCAGCGTGATAATTTATAGGTACCTACCTAATATAAAATTGAATAGCGCTTTTATGCTCTCACGGCCCATTATGTACATCTTCACAAAGGAATGATTACATTATATATCACAGAAAACATAAATATTCCGACCAGTCAAAAATATACATATATTATTATAGTAGATACGTACCTACCTATCTAACTGTATACAAACAGAAATCTAAGGTTGATGTATGTAGGTACCTAAACAGTGTATGACTGTGATGTCTGATGGATTTATGAAGCGAGTGTGAAAAAAACATCATTTTAATGATATAGACACACTTTCATCTGAAAATCTACGTAAATAAACGTTAAGAAATATCTAATATAAATAAAGAAAATAGCATGTTAGATGGATACTCAAATCTGCTATTTGAAAATAAGTAACTACATTATAATAATCTATACCGATGAAATATCTAAGGCAATAATGTATCGGTGGCAAAGTGGATAGTCCGCTGGATTAGTATGATATTCAGTGGTTGCGGGTTCGTATCTGACCTCGACCGATTTCGTTCACCTAGACTAGAGTAGGTATAGGTAAGCATTTTTGCTTATGTTATAGGAAACGTGTGAAAAAAATGTTTTTAATTTATACGAAAGGCTTTGTTAAATTGAAAACTAATTGCCTAAATTTTTAATTTAAAATGTAATAATTATTAAAATTTACATAATTTTACGAAAAAAAATTAAAAATAGTAAATATCTATATGAAAAAGAAATCGAGATATAAGTAAGTAGGTACCTTTCAATAAAAATATATCAAATGGTTTTCCATTACTGATCAATAGGTACCTACCTAGACAAGTGTAAGTAGGAAAATTAAAAAGACTCTGTCAAATCATCTGTCTGTCCAGGTTTGATTTGTAACCGTGGTTAAGAGTGATTAATAGATATGGTGTCAAACGAAGCTGTGATCTCATCTTGATGATTGACTACAGTTTCACTTGAGAGGCATCTTCAAGCGCAAGAATGATAAGTACTATAATGTTCAAAATATAAGGTACTATAATATTTAAAATATTGATACACAAGTGGTTGATTTAGGTACCTACCTTCATAAAAATTGGGTCTTAATCGGTTTCTATCTTATTGAAAATATGGGCTAACACATTTTCAAAAAAGAAAAAAAAAATAGGGCACTCAATTCAAGGATTTCTTCGCGTTGAAATAGAGGGTAAAAAATATTTCACGTGTTGGAAATTTATTTTTAATTTCATCCTTCCATATATTTTCATCAATAATAGATATTTAAGTAAAATGTATAATTTTGATTGTCCTACCAGATTTACTTATTTTCCAATGAACCTTATTATTGGCTTTAGTTTAACTATAAATATTTGATCTTGGCATTGTAAAAAATAATCGCAAATGAATGTTGATAAAAGCCCCTATGAGGAGGCCAGGGCCCATAGAGGGCTGTAGTGTCAATGATGTTGATGAAAAGCCCCTATATAAAAATGAATTAATGTATTTATCTTATATCTTTATATGTGTGGTAATAATGAATGACGTTTGTTATTGTAGGTACCTACGTGTCTATCAGTAGCGGAACGTCATGTAAAATAATGGAGAAGCCAAAAAAATATATCATAACTAAATGACAAAAAAAGAGCCATAGGTAGTTACTATATAGGTACATGAATATATGTAGAATCTGTGTTGGATGCCTACAATATTTTTATCGAATTCAGATAATTTTACATCTTAAAGGAATGTGTGTATTATGTCGAGCGAATTAATAGGTAAGTCATTAATAGGTTACTTAAAGTTACGAATAGCTGTTGAATTTTTTTATTCACTTACTATTGGCGCCAAATTGAAACGCACAAGTGGCTCTTATTCATTTAATTAATTAGCTAGGTAAGTATAAGTATAATCTATTTGAATAAGGACAACCTGCTTGTAATCGATATAATTTGGGGGCTCGTGGCTGGTATCAATGGACACCGAATAATTCCCGGCAACAAATCTTAAATGATAAGATCATGACGGTTGCATGGTGTTGAATACAAAATAATGCCATTTAATGAATTACTTTTATGATTAATGGCCTATGAAATAGGGATTCCATAGAGCAGCTTTATTTTTTTATTTTTATTTTTTTATTTATTTATTTTTTATTTTTTTTATTTTTTAATTAACACATACAACATGAGCTAGTTTATTACATGGATTAATACATCAATTATCTAAATCTAATGTCAGTTACATGTGTCAAATACATTTTGGTTTGTGTGTGTAGTGTAAGTAGTAAAGTATTTTTATTATTATTATTAATGCAGTAAAGTGATAGTTACCTTTGTAAAAAACAGTTATCATAATAATTATTATATCAAAATAATAATTGAGATTTTCAAAACGCCATTTATTGGTTTGGGATCATCTTAAGGGAAGTTATTTAAAGGTAGCTCGTGTAAGTTTACAAGCTCAATTTTCTTTTGTCTTGAATTTACCAACAAAAGGAAGAAAACGGTGCAGAGGTATTCAAGTGATTTAAGTAGGTAGGTAGGTATTATATGCGTGTAATATACCTACGTACATTATATTTACACAGAATAAACGAGTGGGTTGTGGCCAATGCTATAACACTCTCTACCAAGTCAATCCACAAATTATTCAAATTTTCTATGGAAAATTTTCATGAAATGAGTTTGTTAAATTATTTTGATTTAAATAGATGTTATTATGAAAACTTGATAATTCTTCAATACCATTTTATGAAAGTGGTTTGCCTTTTAATCAATTTGAAAATCAAAAAAACAGAGAACATTGGGCTGAAACTGGAAGGTGTGACTGTATGTGATCTAATGTATGCGGATGACAAAGTATTAATGGCTGAAAGCGTGGAAGACTTGGAATGTTTGGTTAAAATAGTATTCGATGGATGCATGCAAAATGGATTGAGAATGAATGCAACTAAATCTAAAGTGATGGTATTTGAGAAGATCGAAAGACGAACAAAATGCGAGATACGAGTGGAGAATGTACAATTAGAACAAGTCGATGAATATTTATACTTAGGAAGCATGTTTCAGCGTGATGGAAGATTTGAAAAAGATATTGAAAGGAGAGTAACGGCAGGTAATAGAGTGAATGGTGCATTAAGACCGGTAATTGCTGACCCAATTATTTCGAGGCAAGCAAAGCTCGCGGTACACAATGGTATCGTCGCACCGACTCTAATGTATGGTAGTGAGACATGGACATGGCAGAAGACGCATGAAAGTAGAATTAACGCGGTTGAAATGAGGTCACTAAGACGAATGTGTGGTAAAACGATGTATGATAGAATAAGAAATGAGGATATTAGACGAGAATGTATGATTGAAAGAAATATCGTAAGTAAGATGAAAATAAATGCACTAAGGTGGTTCGGCCACATAGAAAGAATGAGTGATGACCGTCTGACAAAAAAGTACCTATAGGTACATGATAAAAGAGGAACGAAAATTAGAGGTCGGCCAAGAAAAAGTTGGCACTATCACATAAATGGGATTTTGAAAGATGGTGATGATAGAAGTAAGAATAATAGAAAAGCGTGTATGAGACGATGTATGGACGTGAATGAAGCAAGGAATGTATGTCAAGAGAGAGGAGTCTGGCGTTCGGTTATCTCTGCCTACCCCAATAACAGGGACATGATGTTTAACACTTTTTTATGGGCGAACGAAACATGCAGATTTGAAGAACGTACATACATACATACAACTCTGACTTAATTCTTCCCAGATATACCAATAAGGTGTGTCATAACCAAATAGCTGGTTGTTCGGACTTGAAAATTACGACACGGTGCGGTGTTTTGTATTTTTGTGCAAAAAACTCATAAAGCATGTGTCGCCGTACTGGCGCCTTCAAAGCGACAGAGCCTGTAAGTGCCAATAATAAATAAAGGCATTCGGGTCCAACTCGCATGGGCACCTACATACTTACCTCTGTATCCCCAACTGATATGACCAAATCCGCAAGACATATCGGTATAAAAAATGAATGTACATATAAATATCTCAAATAACGTCAACAAACAAACACAAGAAAAGCTTGTATCTACCAAGAAACGCGGATTTTTTAACGATAAAGAGTTCATTTGTAATACCCAAGAGTCTGTTATTATTTATTAGTTTTCTGAAAGGTGCTTACAAATGTGTTTCTGTGGATATTATGCTCACTACAAAAATATTTCAGAACAGCATAGGTAGGTACTAAACACCGAAGGTTTTCATAACAAATCCATCGTGGGAATGTTTACGATTGTACGTTAGGAAGTACTTATCGTACATACAACGGGGATTATTATTAAAAAGTTCAAAGTCACGACGAACAATAATGTACCTACATACAGAAATATAGCTTATGAAAAATAATACCTACGACTTATTACAAAGGTTAATTTTTCCGCCTTTATTTATGATAATAAACAAAAATAAGAGTCTCTTTATGTTGTTTCCTTGGATAATAAATGATAGTGTAGAAATAAATATTTATTATTAGATTGTTTGAAAACACGGTTAAATAGTCATACGCCTAATAACCAAACGTTGATTGCGAGCAATCTCCTAGGATTAAAAATAATATTGAATATTTTCTTAATTGATTTATATGAAAGTACATATAGTTCAATGAATTAATGTTATTTATTTGAAATATAAAGGCCAATTGAATCAGATTATACTAAAATACTTAATAATATTATTTATTTATTTACTAAAGAAAATATACCTACTGCATGAAGATAACTGCTTCACTAATAGACAAAGTATGTTCCGATTAGACAAAAATATAGATTCAAAACATCCAAGACTTTGCTAATTTACTATGTTATGTGAAATCACAAAGAAACGAACGGCTTTAATTGTTAAGATGTATATTTTAAGCTCTAACAAAAGATAAATACCTAAAAATAGGTACCTAACCCAGTGGTCGCGAGCTCGAATCCTACCACGACCGATTTCGTTCACCTATAGCAAAAGCATGTACCAATGCATGCTTAATTAAGGTAATTATGGTATGAAGATGTATCTATATACATAAAATATAATTGTTACAAGAACATACTTATTAATTCTTTAAAAAAATATTTAGTAGGTAGGTACCTTCTTACGTTTTACTTCACAATCTAGGTACTTCATTTTTGCGAATCTTTTTCTTCTTCTCATCCATCTCTCCACTGGATCTAGGCCTTCTTCAACCTTTTCCACCCTTCTCTATCCTGAACTTCCATGTACCACTTATTTTCCTCGACTGTAACTATAATGAATCTTTCCAGAGCCAAAATGTCGAAATTTTAACGATTTTTCAAGTCAAGACTCATGAAAATTGCGCTTGACAAATTATTTTAGTAATATTAGGTACCTACTATTTCGTACCAATTTGTCTCCCTCAAAATATATGAATGGATTACCTTATCCCAGTAGCAGAAACAGGGTGGACAAGATAAAAAGAAGTGGAAACACATTAGAAAATGTTTCAATACAGCGGTGAAGGGATATCTTGTAAAAAAGAAGAAAATTTGCGAAGATCATCTTATCCAAGATCAAATGTCATGCACCGATACACCTGTCATATAGGCACCTACCTACCTTATAAAATTTTTGATTATTGATGTGTACAGGAGTTACAATTAATTTCAAAGATCTTTTTGTATTCAGAGTTTGTTTATAGTACCTATGTAGGTATGTCCATTTTTTTCTCAGTTGCAAGTTATTTATTAGTTGGTAGGCAGGCAGGTGTATGAATGTAGGTAGGTACTAATATCGTATTATGCCTAGGTTATGTTTTGTCTTAAAGTTATGACGAATGCTCAAGACGGGTGCCTACACAACCAGCTTTGTTAACTTTTAACAGTCACGCCAAATGCAACATTGTCATCGTCTCAAATAAAATGTTTAATTCATTGCTATGTCGCTATAGACCGTAAACTATACCTACAACAACATAATATGGGAAATGCTAATAGTGCATAATGCGCAGTTAGGCGTCGACGTGGATGTTTACATATAAATAAAGAAATATCTACCGAACAGTTGAGGAAAATGAAAAAAATGTAGAAAACCGAAAAAAAAAACAAAAAAAAAACTTAAAATATAAGTAAGTTGTCATATAAAAGAATGATTGACAATGGTTTAACAATCCATTATCAATTTTTTACTGGTTCATGATGATATAATATATTATAGACTTAACGTACACTGGAGTGTCGACCGAATATACTGGCCGTAAAAACATGGTAAGTATGTAACTTTATTTTTATTAAATAAATGACACCCTTTTTTCATGCACTTCATATTTTATTGAAATTCCAGTTATAACCCGTCGAAAACGATGTTATTCAATTATAAGTATCTATGACCTCTTCCGCGCTATGTTTACCTGGTAAAGAAAACTTATTCCTTATAATATAATATGGTAGGTACCTACCTGAGTTGTTCTGTTATTTCTCGTCTCATTCTATTTCTTTATTATTTTTCACACCTTTATAAAACGACTATTATGAAGATTACTGCTACCGAACTAGGTAACCCTGTTCTAGGGCTAGCAGTTTACAGTTTTACGAAGCCAAATATTTGACATTTCGGTTTTACATAATTATTGTGTCATTTACAAACAAATATAAGAGCGGACACCAAACATCACAACATAACAAATTACAATAGATACTTAATTTTTTTATCATTATATGCACACCCGTTGTTGTGCATACCTATTATCTATGCGCTCCTGGTATTTGAATCCTTTATTTCACATGATTCAATTCATATATTCTACCTCTTGGCACCTACTTTATGTGACCCTGATATGTTAATGATTTATTTTAGCAACTAATACGTGGATAAACAAACATACAAAGAGGCATGATAAAAGTTGACGTTACCAATATTTTTTTAATGATTCGCCACTGGTGAAAAAAATCATCTCTAAGTAGGTCATTCTACGATCAAATAAAGCAAAACGAGTAATCAGTGGCGGTCACGTTTGTCAGTCCGACAGTCAAAGCTTACCTACATTAAATGTGAAACTCTATAAAGAAAATGATCGCGTTGTCATATTTGCATAGTTTACATTATTTACAAAGACAACAGTAAATAATTTTCTCCGCGGGTACCCAGACAACAATCTCTTGACAACTTTGCGACAGTGCTCATACAAATTTATCACCATTCACGTACGTAAATTGACAATTAAACTCGGAAAATACGGTAATTAATTATGCATTACTACACATGTCTGTATGCAGTTTCGCTACTAACTAATTTATTAATCATATATTTTCACAAGCCACCTACATAACATTGGTAGGTACCTACCTACTGTAAAATCTAAAGTACCTACCTAGTGAGATATAGTACCTCCATAAAATTAATTCAACAATTCATTAGTAGGTAGTTATTATTACTCTTTTGCCAATTATAAATTTATTCATTTATTTCAATATGTATTATTGATGGAATCGATTTGATTTCAGTTGAAACCACACTGAGAAAAAAGTTTTAATTAAAGAAAGATATTATAATTAACTAAATATTTTAAAAAGTGGGAATTTTTGCATAGGTAGGTACTTGTAGGTATCATCTTGCTAAAAAAAGAATTTACGTAGAAACCTAATAAAAAAAAATTGTGACATATTTTCCCATCTGCATAGTGGATTGTTTCTTGATAATATTTTTTCTGAAGCATGTTTTAAAAATCATCTTCAGATCGCTTAGTAGAATTTGTAACAGAACGATGTATGACAGAGTTCGAAATGAAGATACAAGGAAAGAATGTAAAATGAAGAAAGATGTAATTAACAAAATGAAAGTTAACACATTGATATGGTTTGGCCACTTGGAGAGAATGAATGAAGAACGCCTGACGAAGAAAATATAGTTACAAAGCTGACAGGAATGGAATAAGAGGTCGGGGGCGCCCAAGAAAAGGATGGCACGACCATGTAAACGATATTCTGAAAGATGGAAATGTAAGAAGCGTGAACAACAGACGAACGTGCATAAGACGATGCGATGAATGTGTGTCAAGATAGAAAAATGTGGCGTTCGGTTCTCTCTGCCTACCCCGTGAGGGACATGGCGTGATGGTATGTATGTATGTATGTATGTTTTAAAAATACAGTAAACTGTGAATGCTATATATGTAGTTACCTATTTTAATTTTATAGGCTAATTTAATCGATTATGATTTAGTATCGTAAACACCTGATCTTGGAGCATTGGAACTTTTTTTTCTGGGTCACAATCCTAAGTCACCGATTATCTGGTCTATATAGTTGTTTCTGAGGCGACTTCTAAAGTTACCCTCATCAATTATTCCTTCGACGATGGTAAAAAGCAGGTCTGGGTGCCGGATGTTGTGGCCTATCCAAGTTGTTCTCTGTTAGGCATTTCTTTTCATAAGTTGCCTTGTCTCTCCAACCCTACTACTATGAACTACCATGGAACTACTATGCTAATTCTAAATGTATAGGTATTTGTTTTATATGTGTATTCCTATGTTCTGTTGGTGTGTAATAGATAATTATTCAAATAAATAAATAAATAAAGCAGGAAAGCAGGAAAATATTAACGCTACAATTTCTAAAGAAGCTTATGAAATACACGTTTTTCAAGACATAATAAGTACCTACATAATTTACCTAGATACATTATGAATAAAAAACGCTTTCATGAATTTAGGCAATTTTTCCGGGCAATTAATTTTTTTAATAATGAGATATTTAGTAGGTAGGTACATTTAGATATCAAGCTGCATGTAATAATGTTTCAAGAAAACAGAATGGAATAACACTTTTGTGAAATGCACCTTTGACCTTTAGGCGGATCTTTTGATATTATTTTAAATTTAAGGTCATCCACCACCACCGCAACACCTGCCTTCCGGTGCAAATTCTTGGCTCAACTCAAAATAATGAAAATGACTCGTTAGATAAGAATCATCATTGTCTTAAGTATTTCTGAAATAAATTAACTATTTAAATACCTTTCGCCTATAGTAGGTACCTACCTATATAAGGTATCAAACAAAAGATTAGATTTTTACTCATCAATAGGGTTAACAAAACTACAAAAAACTTATTAATACTTACACATCATGTGTAGTTAGGTACCTATGAATATAAAAACAGATTTTTATACAAAATAATGATTTAAAACAGATTTTTATACAAAATACATGATAAAACTATAGAATAGGTACTCATTCCCATACAATACCTCGCTGAAAAAGTGAAGTCGTTTTATTGGCCGGCTCGTGTCAATCAATATATGTATGTACCTATGACTCTGCTGGTAGACATTGTTCATAGAGTAGGTAGGTACTACTCGTAAAATAATTTTGCAAGCAGTTAATAAAATCCCTATTTGGAAAACGTATCACGTAGACGGCCAAATGATTACTGAATGTTCGTAGCAAAATGTTGACCAAATTAGTCAACATAAAGCAGTCGCGTTTACTGCAGGCTATCTTCTATAGGTACTATTATTATTCTATGACAAAATAATGATTTAAAAATAGAGATTTATACAAAATAATGATTTAAAAACAGATTTTTATACAAAATAATGATTTAAAAACCTGAATTCCTTGTCGATACCGGCTTAGAATAGTGCTTCCACTCTTTTCTATTATTGTTTTCGAGTGTCCCGTAAGAGTCGGGTAGGTAAATGTAGTGCCTTTTAAGGTGAGAGGAGACTGGTGTGTGGGTATACCTACACGCGTGTGTTTTACTCCCTTTATAAGTTGATTGACACCCTTAAACCTGTCGTTGGTTACCCCACATAGTGGGATATGACGTGATGGTATGAATGAATTTCATTTAAAATCGCGTGATATTTTGTAAGAGGGAAAGATAAGGAACTAGAACTATCGACGAGCATACCTATATGAGACGATGAATTAATGTAAGGGAAACCAGAAATGTGTGCAAAAATAATAGTATGGCAATCGGATCTCTCTGCTTACCTCGTATGGCGTGATGGTATAATAATAATAATAATATTTTTTATTGCGCTGTTTAGTTATTCGGGATCATTCCAAGGGCGCTCATATATTGGTGTTAAGTTGCTATACGAAACAAAGCTTTTTTCAGTACTTTAGAGAAAGTGCTCTTACTTTTTGCACTACGGACATCTAGAGGCAGTTTATTCCACTTTATAGGACCACTCACACCAAAGCATCGATCATAGTAAGCCGTTGGTAATCTGTGATCCAGAAGACCTAAGTGTGAGATAGTATGTAGGTATTTTTTTCTCAGTAGATAGACCTACATATCAAAATGCGCCAGTCAAACTGTTTGACGAAATTAGAAGAAGAGGATAGCCACATAATCATTTCATAGAACTAAATATTTTGCTTTATTCGTGTTAACGCATCGTTTCATACAGGCTCTTTTATTAGTATATAAGTAGGCATACTGTCTTTGATGAATCTTATAATATTATACTTAGACCTGACTACTGAACTATAGGTCATGGTAGAAATACAGTTTTTCTATATGTCTAGAATCTAGATTTACGAGAGAATTTACCTACATCTTAAATCTATAAAATATTATTTTGTCAGATGATTTGAAAGACAAAGTGATTGAGCAAAAATATTAATTATTTTTATTTGATAAAGTGATAATATGAAGTTCAATTAAACATTTTTATGAATAAGTATGAGTTCATACCAACCTATATCTTTACCCTGTGAATATATATGTATGTACCTAATATAGATAGCTATGTAAGTATCTATATACATACGTCAGACCTCCCAAAGCGTCGATTTCGGAAGTCGCCACTCTAGAATATTCCTTAACGGTCCGAATTTGTCGGAAGATTTCAAAGACATATCTTCATAAGAAATCCAACGCTATTTACCAAGACTAAATAATTATATATTATATTATATTATATGCTCTCAAATAAACCGGTCACTATACTAAACACATTATCATCAGAATACATATTACCTACATACCTACATTATCTTCATTATAACATATCTAAATGATTCCTTGATTAAAACATAGAGATTAAAATAACAACATGAGACTATATCCACATAACCATTATCATAATGATTATATTAAATAGTTTAAAGATACATACCATATGTTGGTAATTTTTAAAACAGCAAATTTTGAAAAGCGTATAAACTTTTTCTTTAAAACACTAAAAAAAACAGAATAGCTAAATTGTTTGGCTCTCGATATTCTATCCAAACTTTTGTTAGCAATCGCTAACTCAAGTTAAGCTATTTAAAATTGAACAGTTTTGATATGTGTACAAAGCATTTATATAATATATTAACTAATTTTCAACTATAAGTATTGAAGAAATAATTTTGACCGGCTAGATTAGCCATTTACCGCTATGTGCGACGTAGATAGTTATTGGAATCTGCTTCAATTTATCTAAGGATGATCATGAAACCGTGTTCGCAATATATACGTAAATTATGTGCAAATATTAAAATATAGGTACACTTATTGACATAGCTGTGAGGCACCGGCTTAGGATAGTGCTTCCATTCTTTTAAATCATTGTTTTCGAGTGTCCCGTAAGAGCCGGGTAATCGAAAATACAACAGGCAACAATAACATCTCACATAGTTCAGCAATGAGGTTCACCACCCATTCTGAATGCAGTGCCTTTTTTGGTGAAACGAGACTGGTGTGTGGGTATACATAGATGAGTTGTTCTCCCTTTTAAAAGGCAATGCACACCCGCACACCTTTCGCTGGTTACCCCACATTGTGGGATATGCCGTGATGGTATGAATGAATGAATGAATACAAAGCATTTAGTTAGAGTAATCAAATGTTTAGTAGGTAGTTACTATTATTTGGTTACTTTTAACATGAAATTTTTTTACTCTTAACAAGAAAGATACAACGCACAACGGTCTCTTTCGAAGAATGGGTAAAATTAACAACAAAAAACACGAAACCTCGGATACGTAATGCAAAATATCTATACACATTTTCACACGTCATATTCGGCCTTCATGGCTGAGTTAGTTAGATATTATGTAACTGCTGAGTCAAATGTCCTGGGTTAGATTCCCGGTGTAGATACTGTTTTTAATTGTGTTTTCAGTATGGATCTGTGAGACGACTACAGAATGTGGCAAATTGATATTGGATACGGGTTGAATGACATTATTAGTTGGCCGAGGAGCAATAGGTAGGTACTAAAAATAAATAGGTACCTACAGGGTACCTAGTCAACGTGTAAATTTAGCGATGGAAACGAAAAGAAAAGTCAATGTAAGGTAGTGACATTTATCAGTCACGTTTCTCTTCTAGCGAATATTCGCCACTGCTAGGTATACAGGTGCTTAGAAACTTTGTTAGTTGCTAGATAAATAATAATGCTTAGGCAGGTACCTATTATATTATTATCTGCCCATGTTGGCATAATTTCATATACTTATGTATATTATTTTCTTCTAAACAAACACAAAGTGAATAGAGAATGAAGGTAAGAGTGGAGTGCACTTGGAATATGTTAACTATGGAGTAAAGAAATACAAACGAACCACAAACAAAATAATGTATGTAAGTACCTACCTAGACTACAGAGTATGGAAGGTATATTTTGCATTATGCATACTGCAACAATAATAGGTAGGTATACCTATTTATCTTTCTACAGGGTGATTATGATATTCTCATAAGTTTGTTAGGCTATGTAGATACAATTATTAAGAATAATGATGTGTGACAGGATCAGAAATGAGGACATATAAGGAAATAGTGTAATATAAAAAAGGTTATAATTAAAAGAATGAAAGTGAACACATTGAAATGGTTTGTCCACATGGGGAACGAGGATGGCACGTCCGTGTGAACGGTATTTTGAAAGACGGAAATGTTAAAAGCGTGAACAACAGACGAACATGTATAAGACGATGTATGAATGTCGACGAGGCGATGAATGTGTGTCAAGATAGAAATAAGTAGCGTTCGGTTCTCTGTCCCTACCCCGCTAAGGATTTGGCATGATGGTATGTAAGTATGTAGATACAATTTATTATTCAATAACTAGGTATTTATTGGTAGAACTCCATTATAAATTATTAAGAGGTAGGTAAGTGTTTTATGACTAGGTATATATTTGGTAGAACTCCATTAATACATTAAAAACCTATACCTATCTATATAGGTACCTACCTAATAGGTACAAATTATTGAATGATTATTTATTGGTTGACATCCATTATTAATTATGTTCAATATGTAGATAATTATTGGTTGATTAATGCATATTTTCTTTTTAATGCATATTTTCGTATTAATGCATGTTTTTCTGCGT
The DNA here is from genome assembly GCA_963576475.1 of Molanna angustata. NCBI lineage: Eukaryota > Metazoa > Arthropoda > Insecta > Trichoptera > Molannidae > Molanna > Molanna angustata. Next base: position 34,552,259 of record OY754976.1, read on the forward strand.
TCCTCCATTCATATTGGGTGCATATTTAATTAATATTTGATACCTAACTATAGTAGTTAGGTATTTACCCGTTAGTTACGAAATAAGCTATAAAATACTATACCTACCCACAAACAGTTTTGAGCAGCAAATCATTGTCATATAATATATGAATAAACGATTTAAAAACCGAAATTCTGTTTAAAAATAGAATAAAAATCGTTGAAACGAAATAAGTAGATACTTATATCTACAAGTTATTTTCAATATTCAAGATTGAAAATAAATATAAGTGAAGATTGTTTTTAGTAAGGAGGTACCTACCTCTCTTAGGAATATAGGTACGTAAGGCATAGAATTGCATAATATTTAGTTGTGTGTGCAGGCATCGGCAATATGCAGGTACCTTGGTTAATCTGACTATGGCCATCAAAGGAAATGCAACTGTAGAGATAGCAAGTATGTAGACTTCTAGGATAAGTAGGTAGGTACCTATATAATATAATAGTTTGTACGCAGATATATACCTATTATGTACGCAGATATATACCTATGTGTACCTACTGGAAATCCCTTATCTAGACGGAATAGGTATACAGGTAGATATAGGAGTAGATACATATTGCTAGCATACAGGCAATTTGATATAAGCTAAATACATAGGTATATACCTACCTTCATCGTAGATAATGTTATATTAAAATAAAGTGCTAAATGTAGGTACCTATAGTTACTGGGTTTGGATGCATTGAGAATATTTAATTGATACCTAATAGATATCATCATATTATATTCAAAGTGGATATGAATAATATAAAACACCTTATTGTGTTATATAGGTAGGTACCAAAGTATTTATAATGATTATTTTATAATTGAATATAAATTTATAATTATAGCCTATAGAACGAAAGTTTTAAATCGCACCAAGGAATAGAGAACGGTTAAATATTTGATTAGGTATGGAAACTTGATAATTCTTTAATGCGATTTTATGATAGTGATGTGCCTATTTAGTAATTTGAAAATAAAAATATCAAATTTTAAGTTTCCTCAGTTTGGGGTCATTTTGAAATATTTGACAGTTACAATAAAAGAAGCACTGTTCAGATATTCCTCAAAATAACATGGGGTCTAAGCGAGTTTTCGATATACAAATTTGAAAAATTGGAAAATAATCGAATGACTAATTTCATCTATAATCGATAAAGTAAAATAAACAAGCCGTAGGTAGGTACATAGCACACAGCACATAGGCACACACAGATACATTGTGATGAAACTTTCAGAATACAATCTCAGCATGACACTAGTTGATAATCTGTAATAAAAAATCTTAAAAATTACGAATTCATAACTCCTCACTATATCCCCTTGGGGTAGTGAGGAGTAAAAAAGAACTTTAGAAATACTACGCTTATAAAAATGAGAAAAAAAGTGGTTCTACATAAAATAGCAATGCCTACCAGTTAAATGATTTATAATTTTACTCAAAATCTCTTCTGCTATAAAAAGGTGTTGGAATAAAGAGAAAAAAATATAAAATACTTAATTCAAATAACAATACATTAGTAGGTTACTATGGATAAAACCACGGAGCGCCCACATAGATTAGATACCTACCTAGATAGGTATGTCAATAGGTATAGTTTTAGCCCTCAAATTCAAATTCTCATTATTTATTCTAACAAAATCCTTTATTCCGCTTTCGCCGTTGATCCTGTATTAGAATAATCCTGATTCCAAAACCCGAGCTATTTACTTTGTGACGCAACACTAGTGACATCTGCATGTGGAATCGTGAAGATTGTTCAACAAATAGGTAAGTATTTGCGCAACGATAATAGTTAATTTCGTCTTTAATATAATATCAACCACAAGCCTTAAGTAATATTGCAATATAGATAATTAGTTTTTGCCTTTACATGCGAGATGTAAAATGAAATGATTGCCTGCTTACTATGAGTAAAAACAATCTTTGGGTAGATGATAGTAATATGACGTACAAAGAATGAATAGAAAGATATCAATATATTTGCTAACATATATTGTGGTTACCTACCTATACATAGTTATATGTAAGTATAGGTACATAAAATATAATTAGGTACCTACTAACAACTTCTTATGGACGTATTCATATTTATTTAATGTCATATTGCACTTACTAATTACAATAAGTGTTGTTCAATAAATAAAATAAGTTACTTTTGATTATCTGAAGTTAGCGTCAATTGAGTGTGAAATGAAAAATGCTTACCTACTTCAAGAGGTAGGTACTTATTTTTACCCACCCAACTAATATTCATTAGAAACGAATGGATTGTGGCTAATAGGTACAGAACCCATCAACTTTGTAGTTAGTGTAGGTACCTACCTAGGTTTATGTTTTTTTTTCAAAAATGAATATGTGTCGAGACAGAAAAAAATGTCGAGTTCGCTTCTCACTGCCTACCCCATGAGGGACATGGTAATGTAAGTACGTGTTTGTGTAGATTACTGAGTTAACGAGTTTTGCGATATTTTTCTCTTGAATTCTATCGTCTGTGGGGGGTAAGTCTGGTCAATTAAAACCATTCATGTTTACCCATATCATGGATATAATTATCATATGGAGCTCTATAATATCTTAAGATGTTAGAGAACTCCATAAGATAATTATATCCATGATATGGGTAAACTTGCATGGTTTTGATTACGACGGTTGATCAGACTTGCCCCCCCAGAAGTCGATGAAACTAAGGTATGTGTGTGAACTGTATATACTCCCTTCCTTTTGAAAAAAGAATCATTAAATTCAGATAATGCGGTACCTACTAAAATAAATACTATCCCTGAAGTGAAAATTGAATAATTTGATGATTTTCTCATGGATCTCATGATCAGATTTGATAAGGATCAATCGAAAAATATCCCTTTTCTAATGAAAAAAGAATCATTGAAATCGGATAATAAATAATAAGTCATCACTGAACATGCACAGCAAAATTCACGTCAAGACGATAAATATACAGGTAAGGAATATGAAGAAAGGTCGAAAAATTCCTTGTGTCGCTACGGTGGTCAAGTACCTAGGTATGGCACTTCTTTACCAAATTCCAGTTGAGAATAATGCTATAATGAAAATGTATTAGATTCTTCGTGTCTCAAGTGCGTATTAAAAGTCATTTAGCGGCAGTTTGCATTTCAAGTATGGTGTCTTTTTATTCCATGGCATACAATTTCCATTCGGAACGGTCAACTGTATACCCATCGTACGGCAGTTATGGCAGCCAATATTCACCCTTATTACCATTTCACCCAACAACTGCTATGGCATGTCCGCCATTATTGTATTATACAGACATCAAAACAGTAATATTTGCATATAAAAACGATCCCGCGCTCGATGAAGTCGCCTCCCAGCCGAGGAGCAGTGTAAATATGAGTAAATGAACATCGTAGGGACACGAGAGGGGCAAAGGATTAAATGTGTCCTTTCTTTGCGGGGGCTTAATGTAGGATCAAAGTCTCGACACGCTCGATACAGATGTATAATGAAATTACGAAGACATTTTAATACAAATATCAGGATAAGTACATATCAACTTCTTATACAGAAAATATTAATTCCATGTTCAGAAATATTCGATAAAATTCTAAATGAAATAATTCTTAATTGATATCAAAATTATTTCACATTAAAATTTACAGTTAACTACGTAATTTCATAAATTTACATGTAGGTACCTACTAATGATCACGCAGAGGTTAAAATTCGACCTTAGTTCATTTTTTTATGCATTCATACCATCACGGAATATACCACAACGTGGGGTAACCAACGACACGTGCGCTGGTGTGTATTACATTATAAAAGGAGGATCGACACGTGCGTGTATCCCCAAACACCAGTCTCGTCTCACCCAACAGGCACTGCATTCTGAATGGGTGGTGAACCGCATCGCTGAACTATGCGAGATGTTTTTTTACCTGTTACCCGCCCTTACAGGACATCCGAAAACGATGATTATAGAAAAGAGTGGAAGCACCATTCCAACCCGGTGCCTCGCAGCAAATTTTTCATTAAATAACTTAAAAGTTATTTAAAAAAAAATCATATAGGTACCTACTTAGGTATTGCCATATATACCTACCTTTACCTTATTGATTTTATTTATTTAATTTAATTTAAATGTAATTTGTTAAAATAAGGAGTATGGCTCTCGGTTCTCTCTGCTTACCCCGTAAGGGATAAGGCGTGATAGTATGTATGTATTATTTATTTATTTATTTATTTAAACACTTTATTTTACATTACTTAATAGCTAGTACAAATGGCGGACTTATTGCCTAGTGGCAATTTCTTCCAGACAACCATCTGTGACAGTTATGAGACAAAATGGTACATGTACAAAAAAGAAAATATATATAAAACCATAAACATATTACATTTAAACACAAGAAAGTTTATTTTAAGTTTATCTACGAATCATTTATTTTATTCAACCGATTTAAAAACATTCGACTGAGCCTTCCTCAGGACGAATAATAACTTCCTGAAGAAGAAACAATCAAAGAGGTATGAACAGTCAATATGATAAAATGATTGACCTTTGGTAGGAATAATTCAATTTTATTTTTATTCATTATATTATAATACCCTATCTTATTTGTTTATTTATAGGTTGTGAGTAGTGAAAAAAAAACTTTTTTGTTTGAGAATATCTACAGTTGTAATCTGTTTTACTAAAGACGACGATCGTTATAATATTATACCAAGAGACAGCGATTGCAAAATTAAAACTGCCGAGCGAAAGAAAATCACAGCAGATAACGATTGGATAGTGCCTTTCGAAGATAACAGCCTTAGGTATACAAAGCTTATTGATTGCGAAGATGGTGAGAGATGTGAGAAAAATTGGAGGCTACAGTTGTGAGCCTGTCTGCAACATTGCAAACTGATGGGATTCAATAAATTTCTTTAAACTATGCATGTAGTTACATCCATAATACATCTATGGATACGCAGCACCAATTGCAGTAATTCTGTTGGGATATAAATTTTAATTTTAATCTGGACTAATTGGATTTCCAAACAATCTGCATGTGAGGCTATAACACAAACATGCTATACACTATACCTGAACAGGTGACGTTCAACACAAGGTAGGTACATTATGATTGGTGCTTGCACATCCCTACAGCCAATGGGGAGTATTAAATTCGTACACACTATTGGGGATGTACCTTGCTATTTCCAATTTGGGAAACCGACCATATAAATTGCATTATTACCTACGGATATAATTTACATGCATAATTAAACTATACCAATATAACTGCCTTTAATTCGTATGAAATTTGGTAAATCCGTGGGTATTTGAGTAAATATCTAATCATTTTAATTTTGTATTTCGAAAAAATTCTCTTTATTTTAAATTATTTGTTTATTTTTATGGTTTATTGTATTTTATCCCCCCCAGGTTCTTTACAGAACTCTTGGGTTCATCGTTACATGGTTCACAATTCACAATATTATGTTCACAATAATTGATAAAAAAATGAAATAAAATAATACATTGAAATAACATGACATCTTGGTTTAACAGAGTACAGATATAGCATTTTAAAGAGTAAATAAAACGAGTGGGTTGTGGCCAACACTAAACTCTCCACACCACAAATATTGACAATGAAATATTTTATTCATTCTAAATTTTACTACCAGGAATATAAATTTTCTAACGATAGTATATTTTCATGTTAAGATAGACAAACTATTAATGCCGTATAGTGAAGAATGCTTATGTTGTATGAAATATTTTAAAAAAAGCAGATAAATTTTGATTTAAAGAACGCGAGAGCATTTTCAAAATTTTGACACGTGATATCATATGAAGATTTTTTTGTTATTTATGGAAAGCTAATCAGTTCTATGTTCAAGCTCTTTACATTATAACATGAAATCAAATTACTGAACGTTTCCATACATAGAAATTTATCTAATTTCATTTATATTCATACTAAATGTTACTATCAGGAATATAAATTTTCTTCCGATAGTATATTTTTATGTTAAGATAGACAAACTATTAATGCAGTATAGTGAAGAATGCTTATGTTGTATGAAATATTTTTAAAAAAGCACATAAATTTTGTTTTAAAGAACGCAAGAGTATTTTCCAAATTTTGACAGGTGATATCATATGAAGAATTTTTTTGTTATTTATGGAAAGCTAATCAGTTCTATGTTCAAGCTCTTTACATTATAACATGAAATCAAATTACTGAACTTTTCCATACATAGAAATTTATCTAATTACATTTTTATTCATACTAAATGTTACTACCAGGAATATAAATTTTCTTCCGATAGTATATTTTTATGTTAAGATAAACAAACTATTAATGCAGTATAGTGAAGAATGCTTATGTTGTATGAAATATTTTAAAAAAAGCAGATAAATTTTGATTTAAAGAACGCGAGAGCATTTTCAAAATTTTGACACGTGATATCATATGAAGATTTTTTTGTTATTTATGGAAAGCTAATCAGTTCTATGTTCAAGCTCTTTACATTATAACATGAAATCAAATTACTGAACGTTTCCATACATAGAAATTTATCTAATTACATTTTTATTCATACTAAATGTTACTATCAGGAATATAAATTTTCTTCCGATAGTATATTTTTATGTTAAGATAAACAAACTATTAATGCAGTATAGTGAAGAATGCTTATGTTGTATGAAATATTTTAAAAAAAGCAGATAAATTTTGTTCTAAATAACGCGAGAGCATTTTCTAAATTTTGACACGTGATATCATATGAAGATTTTTTTTGTTATTTATGGAAAGCTATTCAGTTCTATGTTCAAGCTCTTTACATTATAACATGAAATCAAATTACTGAACTTTTCCATACATAGAAATTTATCTAATTACATTTTTATTCATACTAAATGTTACTATCAGGAATGTAAATTTTCTTCCGATAGTATATTTTTATGTTAAGATAAACAAACTATTAATGCAGTATAGTGAAGAATGCTTATGTTGTATGAAATATTTTTAAAAAAGCAGATAAATTTTGTTCTAAAGAACGCGAGAGCATTTTCCAAATTTTGACAGGTGATATCATATGAAGATTTTTTTTGTTGTTTATGGAAAGCTAATCAGTTCTATGTTCAAGCTTTTTACATTATAACATGAAATCAAATTACTGAACTTTTCCATACATAGAAATTTATCTAATTACATTTTTATTCATACTAAACGTTACTATCAGGAATATAAATTTTCTTCCGATAGTATATTTTTATGTTAAGATAAACAAACTATTAATGCAGTATAGTGAAGAATGCTTATGTTGTATGAAATATTTAAAAAAAAGCAGATAAATTTTGTTCTAAAGAACGCGAGAGCATTTTCCAAATTTTGACAGGTGATATCATATGAAGATTTTTTTTGTTATTTATGGATAATCAGTTCTATGTTCAAGCTCTTTACATTATAACATGAAATCAAATTACTGAACTTTTCCATACATAGAAATTTATCTTATTACATTTTTATTCATACTAAATGTTACTATCAGGAATATAAATTTTCTTCCGATAGTATATTTTTATGTTAAGATAAACAAACTATTAATGCAGTATAGTGAAGAATGCTTATGTTGTATGAAATATTTTAAAAAAAGCAGATAAATTTTGTTTTAAAGAACGCGAAGGCATTTTCAAAATTTTGACACGTGATATTATATGAAGATTTTTTTTTGATTTATGGAAAGCTAATCAGTTCTATGTTCAAGTTCTTTACATTATAACATGAAATCAAATTACTGAACGTTTCCATACATAGAAATTTATCTAATTACATTTTTATTCATACTAAATGTTACTATCAGGAATATAAATTTTCTTCCGATAGTATATTTTTATGTTAAAATAAACAAACTATTAATGCATTATAGTGAAGAATGCTTATGTTGTATGAAATATTTTAAAAAAAGCAGATAAATTTTGTTCTAAAGAACGCGAGAGCATTTTCCAAATTTTGACAGGTGATATCATATGAAGATTTTTTTTGTTATTTATGGAAAGCTAATCAGTTCTATGTTCAAGCTCTTTACATTATAACATGAAATCAAATTACTGAACTTTTCCATACATAGAAATTTATCTAATTACATTTTTATTCATACTAAATGTTACTATCAGGAATATAAATTTTCTTCCGATAGTATATTTTTATGTTAAGATAGACAAACTATTAATGGAGTATAGGGAAGAATGCTTATGTTGTATGAAATATTTTAAAAAAAGCAGATAAATTTTGTTCTAAAGAACGCGAGAGCATTTTCCAAATTTTGACAGGTGATATCATATGAAGATTTTTTTTGTTATTTATGGAAAGCTAATCAGTTCTATGTTCAAGCTCTTTACATTATAACATGAAATCAAATTACTGAACGTTTCCATAAATAGAAATTTATCTAATTACATTTTTATTCATACTAAATGTTACTAACAGGAATATAAATTTTCTTCCGATAGTATATTTTTATGTTAAGATAGACAAACTATTAATGCAGTATAGTGAAGACTGCTTATGTTGTATGAAATATTTTAAAAAAAGCAGATAAATTTTGTTTCAAAGAGCGTTAGAGCATTTTGACAATGTTGACACGTGATATCATATGAAGAAATTTTATGATATCTATGAAAAGCTAATCAGTTCTAAGTTCAAGCTATTAATATTCTTATATCAATATGAAATCAATGAACTGAACATTGCCAAATATAAAAAAATTCTCTTGTCACATATAAGTTTCATACAAATATCCATTAAATAAAATATAATTTTTGAAACCGTTGAATATTTTTCTTTTAACATTGACCAACTTTGAATACAATTTTATGAAGATTCTTGGTGTTGTATAAATAGTTGAAACCAAATTAAAATATCTCTAATTTCCAGGTCGTGAGAGCATTTTTTCAGTTTTAATAGATGAAATCATAAAGAAACATTGGGAAAAAATGAACCGTTGTCTATGGAAAACTAATCAGCTCTAAGTTTATGGACTTAACACATGTGATATCAATATGAAGTCAATCGGACTTATAGTTTGGGCTGCAGAGAGGACACAAAAAAAAAACAACGTAAATGATGAATTCATAGAGAAGAAATCAAAAGTTGTCTATGGAAAACTAATCAGCTCTAGGTCTTTGCACTTTACACATATGATGTTAATATGAAGTCGATCAGACTTATAGTTTGGGCTGTAGAGAGGACACAAAAAAGATAAATGCTACGGCGTACGGCGTACAGCGTATACGCCATACACACAAACACATCACGACGAAACTCATAGTGTGCATTCTCTACATGATACCCATTGAGAAATTGATGTAAAAAAAATACGCTTAAATTTTGCGAAATCATGACTCTCCCCTATTCCATAGTGTGGAGAGTAATAATAATAAACTGTTTTTTCTAGTATATAATTTTTCTTCCGATAGTATATTTTTATGATAAGATAGACAATCTTTTAATGCAGTATGGTGTAGAATGCTTATGTTGTATGAAATATTTTAAAAAAAGCAGATAAATTTTGTTTTAAAGAACGCAAGAGCATTTTCCAAATTTTGACAGGTGATATCATATGAAGATTTTTTTTGTTATTTATGGAAAGCTAATCAGTTCTATGTTCAAGCTCTTTACATTATAACATGATATCAAATTACTGAACTTTTCCATACATAGAAATTTATCTAATTACATTTTTATTCATACTAAATGTTACTATCAGGAATATAAATTTTCTTCCGATAGTATATTTTTATGTTAAGATAGACAAACTATTAATGCAGTATAGGGAAGAATGCTTATGTTGTATGAAATATTTTAAAAAAAGCAGATAAATTTTGTTCTAAAGAACGCGAGAGCATTTTCCAAATTTTGACAGGTGATATCATATGAAGATTTTTTTTGTTATTTATGGAAAGCTAATCAGTTCTATGTTCAAGCTCTTTACATTATAACATGAAATCAAATTACTGAACTTTTCCATACATAGAAATTTATCTAATTACATTTTTATTCATACTAAATGTTACTATCAGGAATGTAAATTTTCTTCCGATAGTATATTTTTATGTTAAGATAAACAAACTATTAATGCAGTATAGTGAAGAATGCTTATGTTGTATGAAATATTTTAAAAAAAGCAGATAAATTTTGTTCTAAAGAACGCGAGAGCATTTTCCAAATTTTGACAGGTGATATCATATGAAGATTTTTTTTGTTATTTATGGAAAGCTAATCAGTTCTATGTTCAAGCTCTTTACATTATAACATGAAATCAAATTACTGAACTTTTCCATACATAGAAATTTATCTAATTACATTTTTATTCATACTAAATGTTACTATCAGGAATGTAAATTTTCTTCCGATAGTATATTTTTATGTTAAGATAAACAAACTATTAATGCAGTATAGTGAAGAATGCTTATGTTGTATGAAATATTTTAAAAAAAGCAGATAAATTTTGTTCTAAAGAACGCGAGAGCATTTTCCAAATTTTGACAGGTGATATCATATGAAGATTTTTTTTGTTGTTTATGGAAAGCTAATCAGTTCTATGTTCAAGCTTTTTACATTATAACATGAAATCAAATTACTGAACTTTTCCATACATAGAAATTTATCTAATTACATTTTTATTCATACTAAATGTTACTATCAAGAATGTAAATTTACTTCCGATAGTATATTTTTATGTTAAGATAAACAAACTATTAATGCAGTATAGTGAAGAATGCTTATGTTGTATGAAATATTTTAAAAAAAGCAGATAAATTTTGTTCTAAAGAACGCGAGAGCATTTTCCAAATTTTGACAGGTGATATCATATGAAGATTTTTTTTGTTATTTATGGAAAGCTAATCAGTTCTATGTTCAAGCTCTTTACATTATAACATGATATCAAATTACTGAACTTTTCCATACACAGAAATTTATCTAATTACATTTTTATTCATACTAAATGTTACTATCAGGAATATAAATTTTCTTCCGATAGTATATTTTTATGTTAAGATAGACAAACTATTAATGCAGTATAGGGAAGAATGCTTTTGTTGTATGAAATATTTTAAAAAAAGCAGATAAATTTTGTTCTAAAGAACGCGAGAGCATTTTCCAAATTTTGACAGGTGATATCATATGAAGATTTTTTTTGTTATTTATGGAAAGCTAATCAGTTCTATGTTCAAGCTCTTTACATTATAACATGAAATCAAATTACTGAACTTTTCCATACATAGAAATTTATCTAATTACATTTTTATTCATACTAAATGTTACTATCAGGAATGTAAATTTTCTTCCGATAGTATATTTTTATGTTAAGATAAACAAACTATTAATGCAGTATAGTGAAGAATGCTTATGTTGTATGAAATATTTTAAAAAAAGCAGATAAATTTTGTTCTAAAGAACGCGAGAGCATTTTCGAAATTTTGACAGGTGATATCATATGAAGATTTTTTTTGTTATTTATGGAAAGCTAATCAGTTCTATGTTCAAGCTCTGTACATTATAACATGAAATCAAATTACTGAACTTTTCCATACATAGAAATTTATCTAATTACATTTTTATTCATACTAAATGTTACTATCAGGAATGTAAATTTTCTTCCGATAGTATATTTTTATGTTAAGATAAACAAACTATTAATGCAGTATAGTGAAGAATGCTTATGTTGTATGAAATATTTTAAAAAAAGCAGATAAATTTTGTTCTAAAGAACGCGAGAGCATTTTCCAAATTTTGACAGGTGATATCATATGAAGATTTTTTTTGTTATTTATGGAAAGCTAATCAGTTCTATGTTCAAGCTCTTTACATTATAACATGAAATCAAATTACAGAACTTTTCCATACATAGAAATTTATCTAATTACATTTTTATTCATACTAAATGTTACTATCAGGAATGTAAATTTTCTTCCGATAGTATATTTTTATGTTAAGATAAACAAACTATTAATGCAGTATAGTGAAGAATGCTTATGTTGTATGAAATATTTTAAAAAAAGCAGATAAATTTTGTTCTAAAGAACGCGAGAGCATTTTCCAAATTTTGACAGGTGATATCATATGAAGATTTTTTTTGTTATTTATGGAAAGCTAATCAGTTCTATGTTCAAGCTCTTTACATTATAACATGATATCAAATTACTGAACTTTTCCATACATAGAAATTTATCTAATTACATTTTTATTCATACTAAATGTTACTATCAGGAATATAAATTTTCTTCCGATAGTATATTTTTATGTTAAGATAGACAAACTATTAATGCAGTATAGGGAAGAATGCTTATGTTGTATGAAATATTTTAAAAAAAGCAGATAAATTTTGTTCTAAAGAACGCGAGAGCATTTTCCAAATTTTGACAGGTGATATCATATGAAGATTTTTTTTGTTATTTATGGAAAGCTAATCAGTTCTATGTTCAAGCTCTTTACATTATAACATGAAATCAAATTACTGAACTTTTCCATACATAGAAATTTATCTAATTACATTTTTATTCATACTAAATGTTACTATCAGGAATGTAAATTTTCTTCCGATAGTATATTTTTATGTTAAGATAAACAAACTATTAATGCAGTATAGTGAAGAATGCTTATGTTGTATGAAATATTTTAAAAAAAGCAGATAAATTTTGTTCTAAAGAACGCGAGAGCATTTTCCAAATTTTGACAGGTGATATCATATGAAGATTTTTTTTGTTATTTATGGAAAGCTAATCAGTTCTATGTTCAAGCTCTTTACATTATAACATGAAATCAAATTACTGAACTTTTCCATACATAGAAATTTATCTAATTACATTTTTATTCATACTAAATGTTACTATCAGGAATGTAAATTTTCTTCCGATAGTATATTTTTATGTTAAGATAAACAAACTATTAATGCAGTATAGTGAAGAATGCTTATGTTGTATGAAATATTTTAAAAAAAGCAGATAAATTTTGTTCTAAAGAACGCGAGAGCATTTTCCAAATTTTGACAGGTGATATCATATGAAGATTTTTTTTGTTATTTATGGAAAGCTAATCAGTTCTATGTTCAAGCTCTTTACATTATAACATGAAATCAAATTACTGAACTTTTCCATACATAGAAATTTATCTAATTACATTTTTATTCATACTAAATGTTACTATCAGGAATGTAAATTTTCTTCCGATAGTATATTTTTATGTTAAGATAAACAAACTATTAATGCAGTATAGTGAAGAATGCTTATGTTGTATGAAATATTTTAAAAAAAGCAGATAAATTTTGTTCTAAAGAACGCGAGAGCATTTTCCAAATTTTGACAGGTGATATCATATGAAGATATTTTTTGTTGTTTATGGAAAGCTAATCAGTTCTATGTTCAAGCTTTTTACATTATAACATGAAATCAAATTACTGAACTTTTCCATACATAGAAATTTATCTAATTACATTTTTATTCATACTAAACGTTACTATCAGGAATATAAATTTTCTTCCGATAGTATATTTTTATGTTAAGATAAACAAACTATTAATGCAGTATAGTGAAGAATGCTTATGTTGTATGAAATATTTAAAAAAAAGCAGATAAATTTTGTTCTAAAGAACGCGAGAGCATTTTCCAAATTTTGACAGGTGATATCATATGAAGATTTTTTTTGTTATTTATGGAAAGCTAATCAGTTCTATGTTCAAGCTCTTTACATTATAACATGAAATCAAATTACTGAACTTTTCCATACATAGAAATTTATCTTATTACATTTTTATTCATACTAAATGTTACTATCAGGAATATAAATTTTCTTCCGATAGTATATTTTTATGTTAAGATAAACAAACTATTAATGCAGTATAGTGAAGAATGCTTATGTTGTATGAAATATTTTAAAAAAAGCAGATAAATTTTGTTTTAAAGAACGCGAAGGCATTTTCAAAATTTTGACACGTGATTTTATATGAAGATTTTTTTTTGATTTATGGAAAGCTAATCAGTTCTATGTTCAAGTTCTTTACATTATAACATGAAATCAAATTACTGAACGTTTCCATACACAGAAATTTATCTAATTACATTTTTATTCATACTAAATGTTACTATCAGGAATATAAATTTTCTTCCGATAGTATATTTTTATGTTAAGATAAACAAACTATTAATGCAGTATAGTGAAGAATGCTTATGTTGTATGAAATATTTTAAAAAAAGCAGATAAATTTTGTTCTAAAGAACGCGAGAGCATTTTCCAAATTTTGACAGGTGATATCATATGAAGATTTTTTTTGTTATTTATGGAAAGCTAATCAGTTCTATGTTCAAGCTCTTTACATTATAACATGAAATCAAATTACTGAACTTTTCCATACATAGAAATTTATCTAATTACATTTTTATTCATACTAAATGTTACTATCAGGAATATAAATTTTCTTCCGATAGTATATTTTTATGTTAAGATAGACAAACTATTAATGGAGTATAGGGAAGAATGCTTATGTTGTATGAAATATTTTAAAAAAAGCAGATAAATTTTGTTCTAAAGAACGCGAGAGCATTTTCCAAATGTTGACAGGTGATATCATATGAAGATTTTTTTTGTTATTTATGGAAAGCTAATCAGTTCTATGTTCAAGCTCTTTACATTATAACATGAAATCAAATTACTGAACGTTTCCATAAATAGAAATTTATCTAATTACATTTTTATTCATAATTAATGTTACTAACAGGAATATAAATTTTCTTCCGATAGTATATTTTTATGTTAAGATAGACAAACTATTAATGCAGTATAGTGAAGACTGCTTATGTTGTATGAAATATTTTAAAAAAAGCAGATAAATTTTGTTTCAAAGAGCGTTAGAGCATTTTGACAATGTTGACACGTGATATCATATGAAGAAATTTTATGATATCTATGAAAAGCTAATCAGTTCTAAGTTCAAGCTATTAATATTCTTATATCAATATGAAATCAATGAACTGAACATTGCCAAATATAAAAAAATTCTCTTGTCACATATAAGTTTCATACAAATATCCATTAAATAAAATATAATTTTTGAAACCGTTGAATATTTTTCTTTTAACATTGACCAACTTTGAATACAATTTTATGAAGATTCTTGGTGTTGTATAAATAGTTGAAACCAAATTAAAATATCTCTAACTTCCAGGTCGTGAGAGCATTTTTTCAGTTTTAATAGATGAAATCATAAAGAAACATTGGGAAAAAATGAACCGTTGTCTATGGAAAACTAATCAGCTCTAAGTTTATGGACTTAACACATGTGATATCAATATGAAGTCAATCGGACTTATAGTTTGGGCTGCAGAGAGGACACAAAAAAAAAACAACGTAAATGATGAATTCATAGAGAAGAAATCAAAAGTTGTCTATGGAAAACTAATCAGCTCTAGGTCTTTGCACTTTACACATATGATGTTAATATGAAGTCGATCAGACTTATAGTTTGGGCTGTAGAGAGGACACAAAAAAGATAAATGCTACGGCGTACGGCGTACGGCGTACGGCGTACGGCGTACAGCGTATACGCCATACACACAAACACATCACGACGAAACTCATAGTGTGCATTCTCTACATGATACCCATTGAGAAATTGATGTAAAAAAAATACGCTTAAATTTTGCGAAATCATGACTCTCCCCTATTCCATAGTGTGGAGAGTAAAAATAAAGAATATAGAGAAACAAAAAATATGTATACAAAATAAGCAATTTGGGAAAAATAAAAGAAAAATTGAGTGCTAGAAGGATGTAAAGGGTTCTACTAGCACCATGTCCAATAAACAGTTATTTAAGATAAAAGTAAGGTACATAGCATTTAAAAAGCAGAAAGAATACAAGCTTTATTTATATACAACTTAGCAGTAGCGGAATTACTTATAGAAGCCGAAAATCTTAGCTAAGGTACCTATGAATATTATGTTAAAAAATTATATAATATTTTTTGTGTTTTATTGAAACCAAGATTACAAGATTAGAAAATTGAACCATTTGTAGATACGATGCTTGACAGGGCCAAAAATGTAAATATTATATTGGCATGTGATTTTAAAATATTTTCATGGCCACTCAAAGGAATAACGACGCTAAAAAAACATTAAATTTTCGACAGTTCCCAAGGGTTTTATTTCAGGGTTTGCCTTGTGCGAAGGTTATAGGCACGCCTCTGACACTTAGTTACAAACTTTGATTTCCCTACACCCCCCCCCAAGATTTTTTATATGAAAAAGGGGCTGCAATTAATTTATTAGTTGTGTAAGCTTTCAATAGATGGCGATATGAAACAAATCAAATCTGTATTATGCATCCAGAGGACACACCACACTCAAATGTACGAATAAAATTTGGTAACATAAAAATGAGGTCTACATATAGAAGGGTCTGTGGTAGAACAACGTCTGCCTGGGCCCGCTTTTTTTTTAATAAATGAAATGTTTTATTTTGATTTGAATTACTTTTTTAATGAATATCTTATGCTGTACTTCTACTTACGACTACTTACCTTAAGATAATAATTGTGAAGTGTATGTAGGTACCTATATTGTGCATTCACTGTTAACAATAAAAACTTCTCGATGTTTCGTTAATTTGCGTTACTTGAGACAATTGAGTTTCATATTTCTATTAGGTAGGCATATTGTTTAATCATTCTTATCGCACCGGTCTCATATTAAGGAATTTTAGTGTTGCCATAATTATTTTTTTTATATCATACAGATTATGGTATCACTGGTGTCGTGTAACCTTTTGTCGTTAAATAGCAATTTCAAGCGCGATGGAAGGATACCTAATATTATATTATAATACTTATTTATACAAAAGAGTCGTAAGACCTGCAATGTTATACGGCTCTGAGTGCTGGACAATACAACAACTGCACACGTCTGAAATGAAGATGTTGCGCTGGGCAGGTGGCGTGACACGCCTTGATAGAGTTCGCAATGAGTATAACGTCAGAGGATCTTTTAAGGTAGCCCCAATAGAGGAGAAATTGAAAGAGGGCTGCGAAGTGAGGACACCTTCTCCGTCAAAACTGTGCTCGGTATCCCCTTAAAACACACGAGAAAGAGGCAGACCGCCGCGCCGGCGACATGGTGGACGAGTATCGAGAGGGAGCTGGTGGCACAAGGTGTCCCACAGGAGCCGACCCAGAGTCGCAGATCATGGCGACTGATGACTAGGAGGCCCGAGCCACGATGAACTGGGAACTGGGATAGAGGAAAGAAAATTATGATGTTTATAATACTTCGAAGTACAATCAGCAATATTATATGGAATAGCCTTGGTCAGGATATTGCGTCGTCTAACTTACTTTGTTTTTTCAAGAAAAAACTAAAGAAGGAATATTTATCTCTGAACACCTGATCCCGATTTCCTTTCCTTGTTCTTATCCTATCCTTTTTTGCTATGAAATATTATTATTTAATTAATAGTATCTTAGTGATATATAGGTATTAATTTTTTTGTTTTCTTTTGCTCTTATTCTTTTGTTGTTGTACATAGGTACACAATTTTGTCGTACTTTGTAATCTGTTTGGTTGGAATAAATTACCTAATGGCAAAAAGCCCGCCAGTGTACAATTATATTTGTTTATATTATGTACAAAGAGATCAATAAATAAATAAATATCTATCTTTAGGTATCTATCTAATTTATAATCAGGCCATTTTCGGGAAAGCACTCTTGTCGTCGACATAGGTATCTGAATTACAAAAATCTAGATATTATAAATAGTTCACTACCTTCCAACTTACTTACCTACATTAAAAAAAGAATGCTCAGTGGTCAGAAGACAGGTAAAGGAACCTATAAATTCTGCCATACTACCATACCCACACTAAGGTAGTGGTCTTCGTAGCTCAGTTGGTTAGATGCTTGATTATTGAGCCAAATGTCTTGGGTTTGATTCCCGAGTCGAGACACAATTTATAATTGTGTTTTCAGTCTGAATCTATGAAACAATAAACATCGTAGGTAGGTATAGGTATCACCAGAATGTGGCAAATTGTTATTGAGTGCTTGTTAAACTTATACCTATTTATTTATTTATTTGTCTATACCTACTACTAGAAGCCTTTTACAATAATAAATAATATGTAGGTATGTAGGTAGGTACCTACATACAGAAAATTCATAAATTAAAAAAAATAATATGTAAATAAAATTAAAAAAAAAGTAAGAAAAATAAGATTTATATAGATACACTAAATAGGTAACAACAAGAATTACAAAAAAAAACCATTAATATAAAATTGAATTTTCACAAAATATGTTAATTTCAATTTTCAGGTATAAGTGTGTATGAATACAGATAATTTATCTATCTGTGTAACCACTTATCTTGCCTATCTATATTTATTGTTAAAAAAAACATGCAATAAAACAGTGTAATATTCATTTTACAGCGCATAAAATTGTTGAGATTACAATTAAAAGATTGCGGTATTAAATTTATATACGCCTTAAATTTGATACCTACTTAAAAATTAGAAATATTTAAAGTGAAACGATGAATAAAATTTGATAGGTCGTTAAAATGACCATAAAACATCGTGTTATTTCATTTTTAATGTGACCGGAACAAGAGCATCGCAATTTTTAACATCGTAAAGTTAATCTTTACCTGATCGCACAAATTTTAATTTTCACAAAAATTAAAAGTAGGACGACAAATAATACGATAAATAACTTTTTAGAAATCATTTTCTGTCCTCAGTTATCAACAAACTGGATAATTCCTCGAAATCAGGACGAACCAAAAAAAAAAAAAAAAGAAAATAGAAGATACAAAGATTGATCCAATATAATATGATATTTGTATAAAAAAGTTTTGAACTGTTGAGACATATTTTACGAGTAGTTATATTAAAGGTAGGTATCACACAAATAAATTAATACTTTACTAATTGTTGTTCTATGAGAGATCTCGATTTTACATTTCGATGGGCTCCCACAGCCTAATTTTATATTTACTTCAACATGACCATTTTTGTATTAAAAACACCGAGAAATAGAATTATGGTTAAAAATCTATAATAATGGGTATTTTAAATCAAACAAATGATTTGGTCTACATATATATTTTTGAATCCAGGACGACCGTTTCAGCTTATTAGGCCCTTATCAACTGGTAAACAAATAAACTCTGCTTTTTCTTATATACTAAAATTCGGTACATTTTTGCAATTATGAATTGTTTAAAACAGTTGTATTATAGTTTATGTTAGGAATTACGTCGATGCAGGTGTTTAAGTAATGAAAAAACCTACAGTAAAAATAAAAAAAAAATCTAGTTTATCATATCTCATACTTACTTGTCTCATACTCTCACACTGCGGTTATTAATAATTGCGAATTTAAAAACAATTTAATTGAAATATCATTAGACATCCCTACAATTTTAGCTTTCATAAATCCTAACACAATAACATTTCTATAGCATCTTTTCCACGCAATTTCTCACATTACATGATACGGATAGATACCTAATGCTAACTTTATTGAGAAATTTGTGATTGATTTTGACTCAAACACCGATGAATTATTTGGTCAAAAACCACCAAATCTACAAGGTAGGTGCCAATTAAAATAGAACGCAATGTATTCAGAAGCTGAATTAAATTAAGGTATAGGCATTACAGCAAAACGCAAAATTGGCGCGTTGCAAATCGCATCCATAAATATACGACAATGGCCAACACAGACTCGTAAAAACACTCGTAAACCTAATTGAACTTTATTCAAATATAGTGACAGTTACAGCCGATGCAACAGCGTTCATTATTTGTATTTGTATCAAAGGCGTTTCGCACAATCGTATTTCAAAACTTACAAAACAAACGAATGGATTAAATCAGCAGAAAGGTATGTGGATACAATTATTGTAGGTAGTTTCATTGAATTTCTTCCTACCCGCCTATGTGTGAATGTATATGTATATCATGATGTTATTGGCGTATCGCTTTTCCCTTTCACATCTACCTACATAATAATATAGCATAGTGTAGTCAATAAAATACAGTTGAATTGATGGGATCTTCTTCCCGAGTTTTTATATCATTTTTATGTCCGTGTTAATGTCTTGTTTAGTTGACGATTTAACCAATTCAATTGTCGCCGAGTGTATTCGAAATTTATGGCGTTATAGGACAACATAATATTGTACGTTGAGTCCTATTTTATTGACACCTAGTATGGAGATGGTCTGGTTCTTCTTTATAGGTAGGTCGGAACTGTTACAGGGAAATTCAAATAAATTGAAGACATCAGAGATGCTGGGTTTGATTTCAGACGCAGACCACATTTTTTTACTATCCTAACTAATATCATACGTATTCTTCAAGGAGTAATATTGCATAATGCCAAATAACTGCAATGATAAAAGTCTGAATAAAAATGATTTACCAACCAGAATTTCGTTTAAAAAACCTAGAATATATATTTTGAAAGGAAATTTGTTTTTTTTTTTATCAATATTTTTTCTCAGTTTGGGTGCGAGCAAAATTATTAAGCAGGTACATATTAAATATTGAGAATAAAGAGATAAAAAAAAAATGGAATTTTCATTTAATCTATGTTTTTGCTTGAGGAATTCTGTTTTTCTCAATCAGTATAAGGGATACATACAATTTTATTCTCGTAGTAGGTAGTATTTGCCCATACATAAAGTACCTACAACAACAAAAGTCAGTTGTAGTACCTACTTACAATTTTTGAAGTAGTTAACAATCTCTAAATGCATTTTTCTGCAGCACATTTCGAAAAAATGTATTTCACAAAATTCACAATGAAAAAAATAAATACACTCTACATACTAAGTATCCGGATACTTAATATAAAATGTGCTTGAAAATAAAGTGAAGTTTCATCTTTTTGTAACGTTGCTTGTTTGTAACTTGGAAAGCTTGTTATAAAGTGGTGTCGTTTCCATGCAAATATAACACGTAATTTTCATGGCATTTATAATTCACAAGTTGTCTTGAAGTAGCAACAACCCCCTTTCACCACAAACACCACCACAACATTCTTAAAGAGGTCAATAAACTTATACTATGTTCTCTTAAAAATTATTTAAATTGTACTTGAAAAAACTGTGAAAAAGTCATTCAAAATTACACGTAATTTTAATTAGTGCCCTGAGAGAAGACTGAAAAATAATACTGATTTAAAAATCACATTAATAAAAAAAAATGTTAAAGAACCAGAATAACATTATTAGGTAAAATCTTTTTTCAAGATTTATAATCAAAATAAACTACAAGTTTTCGAAAGTTGTTTTCATTTATTCCCTTCGAGTAGAATGATTAAGATTTATTTAAGATAATTGTGGTTATTAATACATTTAAATTTTAAAAATAGGTTTTTATCCCAATATACAGTGTTATATCCCAATATACCTACAGGTTTCTATCCCAATATACAAGTTTTTATCCCAATATATATAGTTTTTAATCCCAATAAAAAAAAAATCAGTTTGATAAATCGATAAATACCTAGTTATATATTTTTTTCAATTCTGATTGTTTTATCATTTATGAGTCCAATTTGTACATTGAAGATTTGCTCTTGAAAATATCAAGTAACCTTAGCGAAAACGTTTGTGACATTCAGAAAAACACCGTTATTATTATTTTATTAGTTGATTTCTTTATTTGAACAATATCTCGAGGATATCCAATCAAGAATGTTTATAACAGTCGAAATCAATCTAAAACGGTAAAGAAAAAATAATAATATTAATGGAATATTAATATTTATGTTAAATTCGTTAGATCGCCGTCATTAAAAAGCGAATAATTTCGCAGATATTTGCAAATAATAATTCGCAGACTCAAATATTTTTGATTACACTAACAAATCAATTCATGGATGCGATATGACCTTTAATTTGCCAATTTTCACCTCAAATATCAATAAGATATCCTAATTATATATTCGCTTTCGCATGCACTCAAATCAAATAAACATAAATTGAATTTATAATGATCATTCATATCCATATATTCGCGGTAGTAAATTTTATTTTAATGAAGATATCTACATAAAAATCATAGATTTATTTCGTGAGCATGTTTATTTAATATATATTATTATTATTATGAAAACTGACTCGTTTGATTTATCAATATTGGTGTCCAGTTATGGATTTTGTCTGCCTATAATTCCGTCAGGGATGAGAGAAAATAATGTAAACTTAGAATCCATTAGAAATTATTGTACCTACCTTCAACCAATCCTTGTAAATAAAATGAGTGGGTTGTAGCCAACGCCATACTCTTCACTATGTCACTCCACAAAGTATTTACATATTTATTATGAAAACTTGATAATTATTCAATGCCATTTTATGAAAGTGATGCGCATTTTTAGCAACTTGAAAATAAAAATATCAAATTTTAAGTTTCCTGATTTTGGGATCACTTTGAAATATTTGACAGTTAAAAAAATGAGAATTTTTCATTTGACAGTTAAAAATATTCGGATATCCTTGAAAATCTAATGGAGTCCAAGCGAGTTTTAGATATACAAATTTGCAAAGTTTGAAAAGAAACCAATGAGTGCTTTAGTCTATAATTGATAAAGTAAAATAAACACGCCGTACTTAGCACACAGCACATAGCACACACACACAGATACATTGTGATAAAATTTTCAGAATGCAATCTCAGCATGATACTAGTTGATAATCTGCAATAAAAAATACCTCAATAATTGTAAATTCATAACTCCCCACTTTCCGCTGTTAGTGAGGAGTAAAAAAAACATTCTTAAAAGCAGGCTATACCTAATTCAGTTCAGTATGTACTATAAATAGTCAATTATCTTTGATTATTAGTACCTACCTAAGTAGAAAAAGCTACCTAAGTTAGATTGTTTTATTTAGTATCTCTTTTATCTAGGGTCATGGTTTTATGATCATTTGTATGTATTATTGTTTGTGTATGAGCAACGATACATTGTTGTAATTCAACACAGTGTGTCACAGAGTGTCAACGTACGTTTTCATTGATGCCAATATAAAATGGTCCATTAAATTCAGCACGAATCAATCTCTTTATTATTCGCGCGCAATTGCATTCTCGTCATTTCTGCAATAACACTCCATCCAGACACACATAACCAAATTGCCGGCGTCCTTTATAATGTCATTAGATCCGCGGGATGGCTTAAGGACGTGCTAAGCCACTCAAAAGATTGTAAAATGGCGCTGATCCCATTCGAATTTTTTTACCCCGCGATATGCGAGGCGGACTGGAGGGTCTCCACCCTAAGCCCGAAGTTTTGGAGGTTAATATAATTCATGGGGAGGTTGCAGAGGGATTGGAGGCAATATATATCTTGTTCACCCCACTATGCGCAGCGGGATCCGCCGATTGTGACTTGGAAAACTAATAACTTCAGATAGGGTTTTCTGTAGCTATTACAAAACATCATGTAATTACATTAATTTTAACTTAATTTTAACTTAATTTTAACTGATTGTATTTTTTTAAGTTTTGTTTCACCATTTTCAATGTGTTAGCTATAGGACTAATTTTAAATTATTTTTTGCAAACTGAAAGCGCCCTTGAGGTGACCACGGTTGTCACTAAACGGCGCTTTATAAATTGTCCTTATTATTATTATTATTATTATTAAATGTAATAACGTAAGGATTATTGAATATCAATTATCGTTCGTACCTACATAGCATGTCATATCATAATAAAAATTGTTACAAGAAAGACTTTTAATTATGGTAGGTATTAAAAATAAGCTTACGAATAATTATATTTCATAAATAAATATTTTGGTGATTCAACCAAAAAGAAAACTGATACACCAAAATGGTCATCAGAAGACGAAGCAGAAACCATCTATACCTGGCTCACGTGATAATTTCAATATTTAAATCATACCTACAATATCAAATAGACTAATACAATACTTTTTGAATTCATGTTGTTATTTAGGAAAAGTGCTTTCCCTGAGTTGTTACTTAGGAAACAAGGGCATTAAGGAAAACTGATTAAACCATGTTTGCCTTTTATGTTTTATAACTAATAAATTCAATTTTTTTTAAATTTATTATGTAAACATACAGTTAAATTTACTTATTTTACTGACATACATAATATGACATGTGAACCAATTAAGTTTACAAGTAGGTTTTATCGTTATTATATTTACAAAAAGAAGTAGTTTTGAGGAAGGGAGTAGGAAAGAAATGTTGGAAAATAGGAAAAGGGGAACACACGTACACCACCTAACCACGAAGCAGTAATCTAAAAAGTGAACATTTAAACCCGTTTAAGGAGTTATTGAAAAGGTCTATTTCATTAAAGAACGAGTTATAGTTACAACAAGTTCTATAATATAGGTAGGTGGCCTAAATGTATGAATCTTTCTAGTAAGCCTATTTGGTGCATGAAAGTTTAATTTAGATAATAACTCTTCTATATATTAGGTATCTATTTCATATATTTTGGATACATTGCTCTATAGATATTTTGTAATGTTGTTACATACATAACATATAAGTTTTTCTGGTATAAGATTTTTTCGTTTTTTTAGTTTTTTAAGAGTGACAAATATATACCTACAAAAAATCAAATCATACGACAAAATACATACCAACCATGGAGGTAGATAGGTAACTATTAACATATTCAGTTAAAAAAAATTAACTTCATAACATTTTAATATTTCTAAAGTAAGTTTTAACGTCACGTTACGTACACAAAGTAACATACCTACAGATAACATCTGTTTTTTCTACAAAATAATGCAACTCTGATATGCACAAGTGTGCAACACGCCTGCCTTTTCCCGCTTCAAAATGCAAATTTTCCGGATTGGGGAGAGCAACGGTGGGTGAAAAACATCCTGGCATACTAAAGCACCACCTACCTACACCGTCTGCAGACGAATAGAGGAAAAAAACCACCCCAGAACACGCCCCAGCACCAGGGGTATATGGAAATATATTGTAGGCACCTACCCTGCTGCGACGGGCTATCTAAATTACGTCTGCATAATATATAATAATAATTTATTGCTTATTGCAACCCCCTTTAGACATTTGCGAGGGTTGAAAAAGAGAGATTTTAATATTCTCGTAGGTACAACAAATAGTTTAAAATAATCCTCTAATTCGGTGTTATAGGTAGGTATGCGTGCATACATCAAAATACAGCTATGCTTTACAGATTACGATTTCAATTTTAAATTTAATTTCATATAAAATTCAGATACCTATTCAATTAGGAAGGGAAATTGCAGTAGAGCAAACTGTTCAAAAGATACAAATTAAAATCACGTGTCGTATACCTACAGTTTACACATTGTCAAATTTAATTCGACAGTAGGTTAGTACCAACATAAAACATTATACCTAATAATAAACTGGGATGACTTGTATAGCGCCATTTTTGTGATAACATCATCTTATATAATTTTTTTTTGTTTGCAACTAGAAAGCTCTGCATTCTGCAATTGATAATATCATCTGCATTTTATTTGTAATTTATTTGCTATCTGATTTATATACATTTTAAAAAGGTTTTAGTTTTAGAAACCATAGATGGCCAATTATGGGACAAAACGGAGAAAAAAGTTGGCATGACTAATGAGATATTAAAAGGTGGGAATGTTCCAAAATGTCTTGATAAAACGATAACATACCTGCAAGAAACGATGCATGGATTTGAATGTAACAATTGTGTTCAGTTTCGTTTATTTTTTTCCTAATATGTACGTTGGTATTTACAAACAGAAAAATAAATTCAGTAAATGATGATTTAAAAAGAAAAACTCTGATAAAAAAAGGAAATAACAATATATTGTTAACTATTTTTTTGCTCATGGATTGTGTTTTTCATTTTATTAACATTACTGAATATTTAGTTTTATTTTCCTTCTCTTTTTCATTGCTTTATTTTTTTTTCTTTATACCCACCAAGAATAACAAAACTTCTTTTTAATTGTTTACTTACTTATTGGTTTTCTAGTTTGAATACTATCTTTTTCATTTAGAAGTACCTATTAGAAAAACTTTTTATTTTTCATTTATTTTTTCAATATTTCATGTAGGTATGTACCTAGGTATGTAGCTTGAAGTAGACGTATGACTATTGTGACTAAATTTGTGATAAAATTGTCCTTTAATAAAGCATGAATTATTCCTAGTTAGAGAGCCAAAAATTGATTGAAGGAATTCAAATAAGGTACTTACCTACTTACCAACAACTATAAATTATAAGATCCTGTATGTAAGAAATAAATTAATAAAACAAAACATATAAAAAGGATATAGATGAAATTCTGGAATCATTTTTCTTGGCGTAAGTAAGAGTTTTGTGTTGGTCAAAACTTCTTGATCTAATAAATAAATAAATAAATAATAATAAATCCGTTGCAACAACATCCCCTTGCTTCATTTGTTTATTTTTTAACCCAACAAACATAAAAACAAATGACAAATTTATCAACCGAAGTGCTAAAAGGTTTAGGTCCCGTATCAAAGTTGAGACGAAAACCGAGGAATATTTTAATGCACAACTAAAATGGCGATACAATGTTTTGATGCAACATAAACATGCGTAAAGGAGTAATTACATGCAAATTTACGATCGTTTCGGCTCGGCTTATGCCTGCAAATTCACGCCGCCGCCCCTACGCCTAAGCTCGCTCGTTGGCCGTCTCCCTCTAGCACGCGTCTACGCCGCACCGAGTGTACGAAAGGGATAGCGTGCCGTCGATGAAACGCCAATTATTTCGCTTAAGTAAACCCTGCGGAATTAGGCAAATGTGAAGGTGTTAGATAATTGTGAAGATATCGAGGAGGACTGAGGTAGATTGTGAAAGATGATGGAGAGAGATAAGAAAATGGCGTTCTCATCTTAGTTATCAACACATTAAACCTGTTTATGCTCACCTATATACGGGTGCTATACACACCAAGCTACCTTCACAATCATTACAGTAATACGCGTTTGATTATATAATAACGAGTATTTTGGGTGATAAAATTAATATAACTAATGTCGGCATAAAATTGGAACCTATGAAAATACTTAGGTAGGTACCTACCTACCTAACAGTAGCGGAATTGCTTATAGAAGCCGAAAATCTTGGTTTGCATATGAATATTAAGAAATGACGTAATATTTTTTTATCTCTTTTATTGAAACCATACTACAAGATTAAAAATTAAACCGTATGTAGATACGATGCTCGACAGGACCTCAAATATAAATATTATTTTGGCAAATGATTTTAAAATATTTTCATGGTCACCCAAATGAACAATGATGTTAAAAAAATCATAAAATTTTCGACATTTCCCAAATTTTTTCAGGATTTGCCTAAAATTCTCAAAATTCCTAATGTTTTAAGGATTTAAAGAGTAGGAATGAATTTGAATGACGTGAAAGAGATGAGGAAGTCAGCATAATATATTAAAGAACGGCTGCACCAATTTATTGGGAATTGGGATGATCTCTTATTTTTTGGATTCGTCTCCGCCCCGAATAAGAGAATAACTATTAAAATATCGGAAAAATATTGAAATTATTCACGTTAAAAAAAAATACAGAAATTTCATTTTTAAATAAATTGAAACACTCAATGAGACTCAATAAAAACTCTTTTTATACATAGGTATTATTATTATTATATCCTAATAAACAATGGAACTCTATATTTTTTTGGATTCATTTTATTCTGTTAATAAAATCCTTAATTAAGTTTAACGAATGATGGATGAATGATGAAAGGACAAAAGTTACCGATATTACATACGAGATAGGGAAGCATGGTGGTTGAAAGAGGAAGCCTATGTCCTACACTGGACGACTAATGGCTGATGATGATGACGATGATGAAAAATTTAACACTACATTCATTGAATGTTTGTTAGGCGGTAGGTACGAAATTTGCCAGGTCAGCTATAGTATTTTAATAAACATGAAGTTAGTGTTAGTGTAAAACACGTTGATTTTTGCGATTAGTAATCTTGCATTCAAAGTATTATTCAACTACATAATTTATTGTAAATATTAAAAGACAATTTATTCAAAAATAACATCGCTGTTTAATGATTCAGAATAATTCCATGGAGTTACCTTACAAATCAATGCTGTTTTCAGTATTTATGTGAAAATGCTCTTGCTATGAACAATGAACACTGCGCACATAATATTGGTACTTACTACTGGCCGTCCGTTCTACTTTATACGACCGTTCATATTGAAACATCGATCATAGATGGTCGTATTATTGGCCGTTCAAAGTGTCCTACTCCCTTCAGGAGATTATAAACATTAAGTCATACTATCTGTTACGAAGATAAAAACGTCAAAAAGGGATTTCCAATTTCCCCTCAAATGTCGAGAACAACTAAATATAGGCAGCACCCACTGTAAGACACTGCCAACTTGGTACGAATCTGTTGTTGGTATATTGCAAATTTGCGGTGAATTTACGAGTATACTGGCTTCGCAACATATTATTTCAGCTACAGATGATGGCGGAGAATGCCCTATTGGCATTTTGGCTAACTTCCGTCCATTTTGCGCACGAAGCGGTCCCGAGGGAGGACCCCACGGTTCGGAGGAATACGGCCTCTATTCTCAGAAGCACAGGGGTGGTTTTCCCGGTCTGGATTAGGGGTGACTTAGCACCGGCGTCCCAGAGAGTGTCGTCCATTCTTGTAAAGGGGTATTTTCGCACCCACAATAGCAATATACATACATTACTGATAAAATGGGGGAACTTAGAAGACTCCCATAAGTAGGTATATCTTTGTACCTACCTACCTATATGAGGTACACATTTATAGGTATATGTACTAAACGATGAGAATCTTCATCTTGGATTTCAAGATCGCTAAGATGGTAAGAATATTTTTATAGAACCCCTGGAGTATTCCTCATATCAATTTTTACATTTGATTTTCAACAAACAGCAATGGGTATATTAAATATATTTATATAACGTGGTGTACCTACTGTACATATATGGTTGACTGAATAAATATCAATTAAGCTATTTCTTCCTATTGGTATAAAATAATCCAAAGGTTTTCAACTGATATTTTGTGAATTGTTCTTCTTCTACGTTTAATAGACTTGTTGGACTGTTATTGTTACTAAAAATAAAACTCAATGTTTACAAATAGTTCTTCGAACTTGGCGTGATATAGATAATAGATTTAATTTTTAAACAAATAGGTGTATCCCATAGGATATCAATAAAAACAGCCACTATTAAATTTGCAAGGTGTTCCAGAATTAAATTGGGAGCAGTTAAAGTACCTACCTAACTTTCAATATAGGTGTAGAAATAATGCGATTTAGAATAGTTTAAATTCGTAATCCACTACACCAGTTTTTTGCGATATTCAAATATTTGCTTTGTAGGTAGGTACCTATATCAAAACTTGCTGTGGGTATCAAAAATATCAAATTAAGGTAAATTATCTACCCAAATTTTTATACGGATTCAACTCGAGTAAAAACACCAATGTAAACGTGATGTCGCTGTTGACTTCCAATTCCAAGGATAACGGTATTCGTCTTAATTTTTAGATTTATAAAACATAACTCAATAATCTACACATCTAAAACATTAAATTTAATCAATTACACTGCTTTTTGGCAAATAACACCCCATCGGGGTGAAAAGTCACGACAAAAAAATAAGGTAAGGTATATTTCCTAAGTTATTGTAAGTTAAATCGGTAAAGTGATCGAAGGTTTAATGAACTTTCTGATTCAGACATTCGTATCATACCTAATGTGGTCATCAGAAGTGTTCAATGACTTTAATAAGGTTTAATTTAAAGCAATAAGCATTCAGTTCATGATCTCAGATCGGCTCTCCTATCACATGTAATGTTTTCATTAACAGACATATATTTCTGTAAATTGGATTTATATTATGCTAACTATCTTACCTACCATGAAGGCTAACAAAACTTTATTACCTCAATACTTCATCGAATTCCGACGACGTGGTAAAAAAATATTATTAATTGCAGACGACTTTGCAAATTGGAGAGTATGATATTTTTTTCTCGTGAGTTCCATCATCAGAACTTGATAAAATTTATATGTGTAATCACCTCTGAAGCACTTCTTATTAAAAAAAGAATCACTAAAATCGGATAATATGGTATACCTCGCCCAGCGAAAGATTGCGGCTGACATAACCTGTGCATAAACCAATTTTAGTGCAGAAAAATGAGATCCCTAAGACGAATGTGTGACAAAACAATTTATGATAGGATAAGGAATAAAAAATGCTCTAATTTGTATTAACCAATAAAATTAGTTGGCTTTCGACGTTGTGCAACGAATTACGTGTTACTTTTTCCCTGACTTTTGCATCCATAGATTTTTAACAACGCTTTATAAAACTGTCACCCGCAATCTCTTATTTGTAGAGTCCTAAAGAATTACTATCGCTGAAGTGAAAATTGAAGATTTTGACGATTTTCTCATGGATTCAATGATCTCAAATCTTGGCTAAATTGAAATGAGACCAATCGAACGGTACATTCTTTGTAATAAAAAAGTATCATCGAAATCAGACAATGTGGTAAAAAGCAATCGCTGAATACACATAAAGAACAATCACGCCGAATTGATAACATCCTCCTTTTTGGAAGTCGATTAAAAATGTTGGCTTTATTTCCTAAAATTTTAACTATCTTGGATGCTGGATAAATTGATGTTTTTTTATGTTGCGTGTAACACACGAGATCCAAATATCGATACCTAGTAGGTATGTATCTGTAGTCGAAGAATACGTTCTAAACTATAAACCCTTTTATTCAAATTATTAAATAGTTTGTTTTCTTTACAAAACATGTAGGTACCTATGTCAGGATAGGATAATGTGGAGGCCAGTCTTATTTTCCCACCCAGAATATCTAAACAACTTGATGGTAACAGCGATAATAGCAATAACAATCCACATCAAAAATAAATAGTTATCAATGATTGTCGGTTGGGTATCAATTGATAAAACCATCTCACGAGGGTCATTTCCAACTATGTATGAAAATATGTATTGTTCAATTTGTTTTGGGAATTGTCTCACCGCCATATAACTACATGTCGATACATTGGGGTTGGTGTGGGGATACTGGTTAGCCGGCGTTATGATATTTTCATTCTATTTAAAGGCGATAAAACAACTTTCGGTTATAACAACAACGGCCGTTCTCACATTTCTCCTTCTGGGGACGATCGAGGAACATTTCATTCTCATGGACCGAGATGGCCACGGACTCAAACAGCCCCTCGGGGAGTCCTGAAAGAGATTGGGTAAATATCGAGCGCACCCGGCAACGACATTATAACGTCCTACTAATTTCTTAACACATCGCTATCTGTACTCGTATTTATGCTGGACATAAAACAACCCTAGTCGAATAATTTTACTGGACATAACTGCAAAGATAAGTACTTTTTTGTTACTACTTAGTTTACCGGGTCCATGAATGTATTTTCGGGTATTTTTTCACAAGGTTAAATTATTTTATTATAACTGTGATTTGCAACATACCTACATACTACCTATGTTAGGTATATACATACACCCAAAAAAAACGCCAAACAAAATGAGTGAGATTTGTTTATCTATTTACCAATTTGTACCTATTTGAATGTGGAGCTTAAAATTATTTTATGTGATTACTGAGTACGGTCTTTCATGTTAATTTCATAAAGACACATTAAAATACATATAAATCAATGACATTAAGTAAATTCTCCTCTCATCATCGACTTACCAATAATAATTCAAAATTACAATGAACCCATTGCCAGTGTTTCAATAATAAAATATTCATGTAAGTAGGTACGTACCTATATTACGTAAAGACACTAAGAAAATAATGACTTAAAAACCAGAATTACGATAAAAGGAGTATTTTTAACAAAAGCTACCATTGGAAATTTATTATTTAAGTACCTACCTAAGTAGGTACCTATATTTTTGTTTAGTTGCCAGCATGTTTATTGTTTATGTACCTACTATAACATGATGCAAACTTGATTTTGTTGTTACAATTCTAGTGAGTTGTTTCGTTCCTATTCTGATACAGTTTAATTTCTCATTATAAAACTCGCGATTTTTAAGCAATACAAAGTAAATGCGCCCATATTAAAATACGCTAGCGTTGCACAACAATACAGGCAACATCTCCCCCACCCCCCCTCCTATTATTCTCTTTGGAGTGGATAGTGGGGAGTGAGGCCATTGTAATAATTAGTTTTCATTACGAACCCTTTTGAATCTGCCAGAATGCTGTTTGTCTCGTTTACATTCCGAACGTGCGAGGGAGAAGGAGAGGCATCTCTCTCTGTGCGCAGAATTTTCAATCGAAAATGATTAGCGCCATTTTTCGTGGGGCCAGTGGCGGACTTGCACTTTTTTAAAGAGCTACTTGTGACTTCCTAAAACGACAACAAATTTTCACATTGCTGAATCGTAAAAAAATACTGCAGTGGAAGTCGAAACGAGCTGTCGGAGGCTCTGGAGCCGGGACGCGAATTTTCCTTTCCGTTTTGATTAGGAGGCAAGTACTGCCTCGAATTAGACACTAGTTTGTTGCCCTAATGCACTTAAAAACTCGTGTTGAATTCAATGCACGTGTCCTCCAAATGCACATGGCTTAGCAACGCAAACTGTTCCTGCTAATACGTGGTCGAGACACCAATTATCCTACCGTACATGGAAGACATTGAATAGACTCCGTGTAAGTGTGGGGAGTCACTCCGATGTTTTTTCTACTTTCGAATCAAAAATAGTACATTTTCTTTCTCTTAACTCATGACTTATCATAGTAATCGTTATGTTTGGGTTTTGATTATGTTTTATTTTGTTTTTGTATTTTGTCTTTATTGATGTTTCTTAACTGATATAATGTATTGCTGAACTTAATGTGTTATAGGTACTTATGTTATTATTGTATTTATAACTGGTGTTGTGTACTGTTCAATTTTTAACATTATATTTCATAACAGATATTATGTATCGCCGAATTTTAAATTTTATTTCTTTCTGATTTACAATATGTTATTGTTATCTTTATTGATGTTTCTTAACTGATATAATGTATTGCTGAACTAAATGTGTTGTACTTATGTTATTGTTGTATTTATAACTGGTGTTATGTACTGTAAATAGGCTTTCAAGCCGTGAATATAATTAAATAAATAAATAAATAAATAAAAGGTGCAAAAAGAACCCGTACAGGTGGGGAATAGGACGAGAAGATGTATCTTGGAATTGCGGGGAGGTTCAAGATAATAATCATCTTCTTGTCTACCGAAACATGGAACAGGGATGTAGCGAAGAAGACTTGTTTGTGGAAAATGACGCAGCAATATTGTTGTTGAAACGTATTGAAGTGGAAAGGTCTAATGCTTACCCGGACACGTTAAGTAATTACCTTCAGAAAAATAACCAATTTTCATCCTTAGTTATCAATTCACGTGTAGCAAATTCAAAAGATTCAAAGTGGTTTTAGTAAAATCGATGATGTTGAAAAATAACACGACCGAGTTAAAGGATTATTGATTAGATTCGCCACTGCGCTAGGGTCGGCCATTACGCAGGAAAGGGGGGAGGAAGAGGGGTTAGCTCCATTGTATTTCAGACACGGCCATCGGCATTTTCTTTAAATGATTTTACGTGACTATCCCGCCTACTTTTCTTTCCTTTTCCGGGAAATATATCCTGTCCGCCTGCGAGTGTCAAAAGATATCTACAGATAGGGAACTACCAACTACCAATCTACCCATGTCTGGAATTCGATATCAGATCGATATAGAAATAAGTCGCTATACGCGATACATATAAATAGGTGCTGAGACTGACTCAAACATTAATATGTTTTTTTTATTACGTTTTTTAGCTATAGTAAAGAAAACGTTTCAAAGTTCATGTTGAAATAACAATTTTGTTCAATTTCTTAGACATTTTTTAATGGTTTATCATATTTATCCACGACACAAGAGACGGAAAATAAAGTTATATAAAAACTTTTTTTCTCCTTCAAAAAAATTTAATGAGGTCGATATTTTTCAATTTGATTACGACAAATATCGAAAATTGGTACGGAATAAATCAGTGCCGGTTGATTGAGTGGTGGCTTTATGCGGCAGACGTCTTCACATCCCTAATTTCTTTCCATCTTTCCTAACCCTTCATCTCCAATCAAAATCCTTTTTTATTATTTATTTACATTGTATACTTTTATTTTGATAAGCTCTTCATCTTTTTTGTTCTATGTTTTTTCTCTTATCTCATCTACCTATTTTATTCTGTTGTTGATTATATTTTTTAATTTGTGGATAGTAGTTTTGGCGCATGTTTATTTTTACTGTTTTGTATATTTTTCTTTTTTGATCGCTGTTTCTGTCCCAAATAAATAAATATTTCAATCTAAATATTGAATACCATCAGACAAAGCTTGCATAGGCAATTCACTCTGGACACCTAAACTATTAAGTATGAATCGAATATTTTTATTATTGCATATGCGCAAACATTGGATTTTTTTCCCTGTCGGGAGTCAAAGATATTTTTTAACAGATTTTTAATTATCTCAATAGAGACGAAGTTGGAATATTTATTGTAGGAGAACCGGGAAATCAAGGCACCCACAGGGCTTACGACCTGTCATCGGCTGGTTTACGTGATCACTTTATGCGCTTGCGCAACGTTCACCAATTATGCCTTTTAATGAGATCCCTATCAATTCAATTTTGAAAGTTCTATATATTGTAATACTGAAATTCTTTTCGCTTGAAAATAAGGAATTTTTACTACAGCCATCTATGGGTGAAATTATGAACAACAATCTTATTATTTTTATTTATTAAACCAATTCTCTCAATAGATGGCGTTCCAACAAAATAAGCCTGTAGGTGCCTTGATTTCCCGGTTCTCCTACAATAAATATTCCAACTTCGTCTCTATTGAGATAATTAAAAATCTGTTAAAAAATATTAAGTATGACTTTCAGACGTTCACTTCCATCGCTTGTCAATAGATGGGCACCACAAATTGAACTATATCATAGTACATTCATAGCTACTCACTAGGTAGACGATAAAATTTAAATATTTGATTAAACTAAATATTGAGTTTCATAGGAAAGTACAATACTATTTATGTTTACAAGTTAACCGTACTGCACCAAATTTAAATAAAAAAACAAAGAATAATAACAATACGTTGGTACAGATGCATTCTAGTGTCAGCTTGAATATTATCCAACTGTTATGTATAGAACATAACCTACAAAATTTGTGGAAACTATACTGGAACTATTCCAAATGTGTTCGTAAATTTTCTTTATCCGTATTCAGACATACACCAACACATTCTCAGTAAATAATGGAGATGGAAAAATATATGAAGCCAAAGCCATGTAATAATTACTGCTAATAAACTGCTAGCCCTAGAACAGGATTTTCTAGTTGGTCAGCAGTAATCTACTTATTGTTGTCATTATAAATCATAGAATAATAATAAAACTATAGAATACTCATTCCCATACAATACCTCGCTGAAAAAGTGAAGCCGTTTTAATGGCCAGCTTGTGACAATATATGTATGACACTGCTGGTAGACATTGTTCGTATAGTAGGTAGGTACTACTCGTTATGACTGCATAAATAATTTTGCAAGCAGTTAAAAAATTACCTATTTGGAGAACGTATCACGCAGACGGCCAAATGATTACTGAATGCTTGTAGCAAAATGTTGACCAAATTAGTCAACATAAAGCAGTCGCGTTTACTGCAGGCTAAAGAGTATTCTATATTATTATTATTCTATGTTATAAATATGGTGTGATAAAAGGTAAATAAATAAAATTAAAAATATAATTCCAACAAAGAAAATCAGTTGGTTGGTACCTACACTCATACTTTATTTGAATTCATCAACTATTAGGTAGATAAGATATAGGTAATATGAAATCATATAATGTGGTCAAATAATGATTATTGTATTACAATAGACAAGTATTTCAGAACTGTCAATCATTGAGTGGTTTAAGTTCTAGATTCATTAGGTACTGTCAAAAATGAAATAAACCGCCATTTTTTAATACCCACATGAATTAATAATAAAAAATAAATGAAGTATGTAAATTAATATTTAAAAATCTCATTAATTTCACGCTTTATCTTTTAAAAATATTGCTTACCTACTTATACGTTTTGTACAAACTAACACATAGCCTTATATCAACCTAGATGATATTAAATTTAATTTAAATCCCTATTAGTCGCTTAAATGGCGTGCGTGCCAAAACGTACCTAATACAAGTATTTTTACAAACATCAAAATATTTTTCAGTTCAAAAAATAAATCTCCATTCTAATGACGAATAATATACTATGGTGACCATGTTCTCCAGCAATAAAACTAAAGAAATATGATCAAAAATTAACTCACATTACTAACCTACATCGTAGGTAGGTGCCTTAGGTAATATTTTTTGGCTCATTCTATTACAGATAAAACTTAATATTTTAGCAGATTAACGGCAATTTGTTGTATTTTAAGAAAACTTTAAAAATATTAGAACAAACAGGTACCTACCTAAAGGTATACATTTCAAAACTTCAATTAGGAGTTTTTACAAAGATAAATTTAATAGAGACAAACACAAAAACGTAAATCGTATTTAGGTAGTTAAATTTTATATGACGTCAGCCCCCCTAGACAACGTGTCATTTAGCTCAAGAAAAGATAACTCAATGTATGGAAGTGACAGTTGTCACGTGACTGGTCTCTCTCTACTTTTTCCATAAATAATAGGATAAATTAAAAATAAGTTGTTTTTAATTAGGTTCCTACCCAAGTTTTTATCTATTAGTAAATAAGTATAAGATAGACACAGTATAGTTAAAAATATTGGATGGGTGGATGGCAGAGCGGTTAGCGCGCTGGGTTAGTAATCCAGTGGTCGCGAGTTCGAATCCTGCCTCGACCGATCTCGTTCACCTATAGGACAAGCATTTATGCTTAGTTTAGGGAACGTAGGAAGATGTATATGTACTTGTTTAACAAGGACATAATCATTTTTTTTTAAAAAAAAAAAAAATATTAATGCAGGTATAAAAGGTGACTAGAGAATTAAAAAAAAAAACCGCTTCTTCATATTTCAATCTCGACTAAAAAATGAAGTGTTGACGGATGTAAGAGTGAGTTAGTCCATAGAGGTGCGAAAAGGGGCGAGAGTTGCGGGTAGCAGATTACCTGGAGTCCATAGTTTTATTTAATTAAAATCTGCCAATACCGTCGCAAACACCTTAACGGCGCGGCCATCCATTCTCGTTTCACCCAGATCATAATACGGTCAGAAATATTCCACCCTCGTTCCATGGTTATGCGAACCTCCATTTATTCGGCTGTTATTGGCACTTCTTCAATGTCAGACGCACCCTGCTCGTTGTTGGCCGTTCCGCCTCCCCCCACCGTCCCCGAACCCCCAACAGACCCCTCGCATACCCCACAAGCCGCCGCTCGAGTCCCCCCAAAAGTTCCGACGGCCCCACTCCGCCCTCGGCCCCTTTGCTTTATTCGCCACCACCTCGGCGAGGTGCCGTGTGGGGTAGGTGGGGGCTGTGGAGGACATTGGG
Source organism: Molanna angustata (assembly GCA_963576475.1). Classification (NCBI taxonomy): domain Eukaryota; kingdom Metazoa; phylum Arthropoda; class Insecta; order Trichoptera; family Molannidae; genus Molanna; species Molanna angustata. The sequence continues at coordinate 34,589,998 of OY754976.1, forward strand.
GCAAATGGGCACTCTTTGACTACAAATAATATAATATCGCTTCATTCGATGTTTTCGTCGTAAGTTATGGAAAATTTTATCTGTGTTTGGACAGTGCGAACGTGATTTGGTGTTGATGCTTTCTCTCGTTTACAGAATTAAGATCCTCTTTCTCTCTTATATATTTTTTACATTCCCTTCTGCCAGCACTCTAATTTTCAACTTATTTTTGCTAAGATTGCATATTATTCTATGGTAACTATAGTACCTACTCCCCGACTGATTGTGTTAATGAAAAATATATTTATATTTCGATTTACTTTTAGTGCTTTCCATATTTAAATACTTAGTTATTTAATGAATATGATTACTTTTAATCAGGCTGCAATACATATTATCTACTCTGGTTTTGTAAATAATGAAATGTGGTTCTTTAAAACACTTAGTAATTAAAACAGTTTTGTATTGTATGTTATGAAATCTGTGTAGCTGTAGCTGCGGTAGCTGTGAGGCACCGGCTTAGAATAGTGCTTCCATTCTTCCATTCGAGTGTCCCGTAAGAGCCGGGTAATCGAAAATACAACAGGCAACAATAACATCTCACATAAGTTCAGCAATGAGGTTCACCACCCATTCTGAATGTAGTGCCTTTTTTGGTGAAACGAGACTGGTGTGTGGGTATACATAGATGTGTTGTTCTCCCTTTTATAAGGCAATGCACACCCGCACACCTTTCGCTGGTTACCCCACATTGTGGGATATGCCGTGATGAATGAAATCTAATAACTAATGAAATAGAATTTCTTGTTGAATTTTTTGAAGTGTCAAAAAAACTGTCAATAACTAAATTATATAAAAAACTGTAGTTAATTGATTTTTACATGAATTTACATAGGTAGGTATTACTCCTTATATATACCTACATAAAAACACTTAATACATTTTCAATTCATGACTCAAACTAAAAAATACAAATATATTGTTATGGAGGTTTGTAAGCACAATAACGAACATTATAACATTCAATATATTGGACATAATTGAATTTTTTTTTCACAGGAATAACGGTAAGTAATGATTATTGACATATTTGTATTAATCGCCACTGGCAAAAAAATATAGAGAAGAAGACGGGACTATCATTCCTTCTCCATCACCCGTTCTGCTTATGTGGACCAATGACGGCCCCTTGCGAAACTCTGAAAGAACACATAAAGAACATATAAAGAGTCCGGAGAACTCTAAAACCTTGCAGACATTGCACTTTAAAGTGTCAAAGAGCTAATTACGAGGAAAGGGCTAGCCACCGTTCGCTGAAAGTAAAGATGTTATCATGAATCGAAAACGTAAGCCTTGAAAGATTAATAGAATGAAAGTGAACACATTGAGATGGTTTGGCCACATGGGGAGAATGAATGAGGAACGCTTGACGAAGAAAATATACATTGCGGACAGGAATGGAATGAGAGGTCGGGGCCGCCCAAGGAAGGGATGGCACGTCCATTTGAACGGTATTTTGAAAGACGGAAATGTTAGAAGCGTTTCCAACAACAGACGAACATGTATATGACGATGTATGAATGTTGTCGAGGCGATGAATGTACCTATGTCAAGATAGAAGTAAGTGAGGTTCTGCCTACCGCGTAAGGGACATGGCGCGATGGTATGTATGTAGCCTTGAAAGATGCTTTTCGTGGCTAAAAGTTCCTATGGGTCAAAAGAAATTTACTCGGACATTGTTGTAGAGTTCTCGTCGGAAGTGAAAACGAAAAAGATAACTTTTGAAACTGCTGTATCCAGCAATGAATTGCCTTGTCCAATAATCAGGAATAATCCAGGTATAGAAGAATTCAAATCCTCACATCGGAAAAAAATAAAAATTACGCAATGTATAAGTGGGTACACTATGAATAAATTTATTGCACAGGAATAACTGTAGGTAAGTCGTGTTTATTGACATATTTATGTCATTCGCCACTGGTTAAAATTATATAGAAGGGTAGGAGACGGGACTATGAGAAAAGTAAACAGCGCACAAAAAATCACACCAAATAATCGTCACATTCAAAGTTCCCCATTTTTTGACTGCTCCATAATACCGAGTCAACCATAAAAGATTCATACCGAAATATCCTTTATTCGTGCATTGCAAAAGACCCATTTTGCCAAACTTTTGTATGTGCATTTTCGCCATTTACGACCGCACCAAGGAAAATAATATTGATCCGGGAAGCAGTCTAGCGTTGTTGTTACGAGCCGTATTCACAAACATGCAACGACATATAGGTAGCTAGGTAAATCCGGGCTTAGGTGATAAAAGGACTTTATCGTTTTTATTGGGACGTCCCGACGTAGTATAGGTGCTCTGAGCGTTTTTACCCCGCGCCGTGCCAGTCGACATAACCTTTTCGAAACGCGCATTGGGAAATGAAATATCGGAAGCTAGGTGAATCCCGGTTCAGGTGTTAAAAGGATTAAATCGTTTTCATTGGGACATTCAGGTAGAGTATACGAGGCTCTTTACGTTTTTACGTAGTGCCGCGCCAGTCGAAGAGCAGCGCTTGGATCGTCTGGTTTATTTCACCCAGAGTGCGCATGAACTATATCGGCTAAATTTTGACCCTTACAATAATTCACAAAGGAAACTTTCGGTGGAAATCGTGAAAATGCGGTCTCCCATCAAAATGTCAAAGTGTTAGATTTTCATCTGAAAATTTGTTGGCTGCCCGGGCGGGCACTTTGGGGAAATTCGATAAAAATAAAAATAATTTTTGTTTTATATACCAAAGCCATTAGTTATTATACTTTTCCCTAATTATTCAGTGGCACGATTTGGGATTATTAAGTGGAAAGTAAGGAAGGTACCTTCTTATATCGGGTTTACACATTTTAATATTAAAGGAACATATTATTATTAATAAGGGTTTATGTGTATAGGAGAGTAAGGTTTTACTCTCCTATACCTACACATAAGGACTAACACATCTGGGTTAAGTAAACATAAAATTTTAACGAACACGTGCTACAAATAAACATAATTGATTTTTTTATATTCTTTGGTATAGTTTGTTAGACATATGAGCTAAAAGTCCCGGGTTCAAATCCCGTTGAAGACACAGTTTTCAATTGTGTTCTCAGACTGGATCTGGGAGATGATAAATATCATACGTCTACAGAATGTGGAAGATTTTTTTTGGATGCGCATTAAATTAATATATTGGAATTATTAGAACCACAAGTTGCCAGAGAATCCACACAAAAATAAAAGAAAATAAATATAAAATGCCCGAGTTTGATACATTGAGGAAAAAAGTAGGTTGAAAAATCTAGAATATTAGACTTTTAAAAAGGAATTCTGATTCTTAAATCCAATATAAGCAACGTAGAGCCAACACCAATCCAAATTCACCAATGTTATGTTCCGTAAAGTGTTGTACTTCGGTCATATTCTGAGAGGTGAAAAATGTACCGTCCTTCAGCTTGTCATGAAGGGCAAAATCGAGGGTCATAGAGGGGTTGGAAAAAGGCAGCTTTGCTGGCCTCGAAACTTCCGGACAGGTACGAGAACTTGGAGGAGCTATTTTGCACTTTCCGTGACATGGAGGCTTTCTCTATGTTGGTCGTCAACGTCGGGAGGACCTGACATGACACGAAAAGAAGAAGAAGAAGAAATCCTTCTACTTCTTAGAAATGTCTTCTTTACATTTTTTTGTAGGTACTTGTTTCTTGCCTTAGCACATTATTTTCTTTTTTATAAATATCTAAATGTTATTAACAAAATAATTTTACTATTTTTAAATTGGTATACCCACAGACAGGCTATGCCTTGTGGGATTTTTGTGTACACGGTTGATTTATTGTGATTGATATTATATCGGTGACAGGAAAATTATTCGAAAAACAATTATTCGAATGCTCAATTTTACGAAAATCAATTTTACGAATGGCAATTATTCGAATCACATTTTTTCGAAAAACAATTTTCCGACCACACAATTATCACAATTTACAATTGTTCGAATTTTTATGACGTCATGTTGGTAGTATTGTGAGAGGAATAAACCATAGATTTTTATTATAATATACTAGATGTCGTAGTGAGCAAATTTTGTATGAATCGAAAACAAATGACTCACTTTTTGCACGGAGTACTACATCTACATAGTATATTATGTATAATAAAAATCTATGGAATAAACAACATGGCGACGCACCGCGCTGTCAGATATCCTAGGATGTACACCTATTTTTTAAACCTAAACCTACAAAACTTTGGTAAAAATAGGTTGGTTAGGTTTGTTTGTAGTTATAATTGCGACTGGCGTGAGCCAGTTGCATTATATATTTAAAAAAGTAACTATAATATTAAAATAAAATAACTAAATTGGTGTGAATACTAGATAAACATAAACTGGTGTACAAATTATGCTATCCCGCGCTGTCAAACATCAGTTATTAAAAATGTGCAAGCATACGTAGGTACCCAACAATAATACAACAAGTAATAATAGTCTTCATCGAATATATTTTACTGGCAACAAATATGTCAAAGGAGGCAACATAATGACACAAAAATATATTAAATTCGGTTAATTGGTTTTCCAACAAATGTTAGTTCGAATAATTTGCTTTCGGACAATTGTCATTCTGATAACTGATTTTCGAAAAATTGTTATTCCTACAATTGCGCATTCGAACAATTGTGTTTCGAAGAATTTTCATGTAATCATTATATCTATGTATATTCCAACTGTCGATTTGTTCAGGAGAACTTTGTTCTCTTAACATATCGACAATGTATCAAGCCAGAATACGCGAGAATTGTATGGAGAGGTCTACTTTTTTCATGGATTTTCCAACTTTGAAGTCAAAAAACACCAACTTAGAGGCTTCGCAGCATATATGTTCCATACACGGATTTACTCAGAATTCGGAGTAGAACATTTCGTGTGTCTGTGTGTGTGTCTGTGTGTGTGTCTGTGTGTGTGTCTGTGTGTGTGTCTGTGTGTGTGTCTGTGTGTGTGTCTGTGTGTGTGTCTGTGTGTGTGTCTGTGTGTGTGTCTGTGTGTCCGTCCCCCCCTTATAACTTTTGATCCGCTCAATTTACAGAGCCTAAAATTTCAGAATATATAAAAAGTTACAGGCCTACAAAACTTTTATACTCGGAATTTTGAATTTTTGTTTCAGTCAGGGGTTATCAACTTTTGAATTTTTATTTTATTTTTCCATATATCTCAGAAACCATAAACGGTAGAACGCTGAAAATTGGTACAAACATAGAAAAATACAAAATCTCAAATTAGTTTTTTCAAAAAAATTCCAGGGTTTCTCAAACATTTTTTATTAAGAAAAATATTTTTTTTATGATAAATTTATGAGTTTAACTGCCTATATTTCCAAAACTTTTACAATTATCGAAAAAAGCCGAAACACCCCAACTAGATAATTTAATTTTCTATAAAAAATATTAACATTGTAGTAGAAGATCTCAATTTTTTTTTAACAATTTTTTTAAAAATTGAATTTAGTGACGACATCGCTTCATACATTTTGTATGGCAGTCGCCTATACACAATATGTAAGAAGACTTAATAGTTTGTTACTTCATCTCCAAACATACATACATACCATCATGCAATTTGCATATTCTGGGTAGGAAAAAGGATCTTCTTCCATACTATCCTATCTTGACATACATACCTACATATGTTGTATAGAAAACAAAATATCTGAAAATATTCAATAATTTGTATCTATGGGTTTATAGTTTGGTACATATTCTTCAACTATACATACTATCGCTATCGACAGTTGGATCTCATGTGTTACATGCAACTAGTTATATAATAATATGTTTTTTGCGACGGAAATATATGCAGTATTTAGTATTAATTCATATAGAAGGTAAAAAAGTGATATTTTAAAATGCTCTGTATCAAAATATATATAATCCAACTGTCGATTTGTTCAGGAGAACTTTGTTCTCTTAACATATCGACAATGTATCAAGCCAGAATACGCGAGAATTGTATGGAGAGGTCTACTTTTTTCACGGCTTTTCCAACTTTGAAGTCAAAAAACACCAACTTAGAGGCTTCGCAGCATATATGTTTTATACACGGATTTACTCAGAATTCGGAGTAGAACATTTCGTGTGTCTGTGTGTGTGTGTGTCTGTGTGTGTGTCTGTGTGTCTGTGTGTCTGTGTGTCTGTGTGTCCCCCCCCCCCTTATAACTTTTGATCCGCTCAATTTACAGAGCCTAAAATTTCAGAATATATAAACAGTTACAGGCCTACAAAACTTTTATACTCGGAATTTTGAATTTTTGTTTCAGTCAGGGGTTATCAACTTTTGAATTTTTATTTTATTTTTCCATATATCTCAGAAACCATAAACGCTAGAACGCTGAAAATTGGTACAAACATAGACAAATACAAAATCTCAAATTAATTTTTTCAAAAAAATTCCAGGGTTTCTCAAACATTTTTTATTAAGAAAAATATTTTTTTTATGATAAATTTATGAGTTTAACTGCCTATATTTCCAAAACTTTTACAATTATCGAAAAAAGCCGAAACACCCCAACTAGATAATTTAATTTTCTATAAAAAATATTGCAATTGTAGTAGAAGATCTCAATTTTTTTTTAACAATTTTTTTAAAATTGAATTTAGTGACGACATCGCTTCATACATTTTGTATGGCAGTCGCCTATACACAATATGTAAGAAGACTTAATAGTTTGATACTTCATCTCCAAACATACATATATACCATCATGCTATTTGCATATTCTGGGTAGGAAAAAGGATCTTCCTCCATACTATCCTATCTTGACATACATACCTACATATGTTGTATAGAAAACAAAATATCTGAAAATATTCAATAATTTGTATCTATGGGTTTATAGTTTGGTACATATTCTTCAACTATACATACTATCGCTATCGACAGTTGGATCTCATGTGTTACATGCAACTAGTGTATATTAACCGTGTACCAAATCTTAAATAAATAAATAAAAAATAATCCAATATATTTATTTCGGCGTACTCATACCTAATATCTACTGTTTTCTTAAACTAAGCACTCTTTGGCACTTTTGAGTGCAGTGTCTGTAAAGTTTTAGAGATTTTCAGACTCTTCGTGCGTTCTTTCAAAGTTCTGCAATGGTAATTTATATGTAAATTCCCGTTAACGGAACTGGTGGAAGCAGTGATAGAATATACATACATAACATAGGAACCTTTGTTGTGTGATTAAAGAAGTAATGTAGGTAGGTATCGATACTTAATTTTTACCTCAACTGAGTAATACAAAAACAATATCTTCTTGAAGGAATGTCTTAAATATCCATTAGGGCTTTCCTCACTGTTTCAGTCTGCTGAACATATGTACACCTACAACATACCAACATTTATTAAAAATGCATTCAATTAACACATTTTAATTAGAACATCACTAGAGGTAGGTACCAAAGTATAAAAGAACTTAACTCACAAAAACGAGAAACTAAGTGATAAAAATACCTTAGATTGTCAGATAGTCACGTTGTGCACATACCTTCTTACCTACCTATAATACTTCCGAGTATTTTATTCAGTTATGTGGAATAAAGGGCTATGTGAAACAAACACAATATTTTTTTGACGTGTGAATATTTTTATAAGAAAAATAGGTATCTAATAATTAGATAAATTTCAAAAGCATTTTTTCACGAATTTATTTAATGATATTAGGCCTGAGCCAAGTTGAAAATATTTAACGATATCGCCAAACGCTAAGTTTTTTTTGTATGGGATTTGACGTTTGTTGTAGAATTTTTATTTTTTTCTACAATAACAAACAACAAACGTCAAATCTCATACAAAAAAAATAGCGTTTGGCGATATCGTTAAGCGTTTTCAATTTGAGTCAGGGGCAGACACAATATAGGTACCTACCTACCTACAAAATGCATGAAAAGGTATAGCTAAAGTATCATTATGTAGATGTATTATTCAATTTAAAATTATATGGAATAAAAATTATATCTACCTACTATCAAATTTGGAATTATTAATTATGAATTAGATATAGGTACCTAGGTACCTATTTGTAATTACTACCTACAGTTATTTCAACCCCAGTCTGTCCCTATACTTATAAATTGCCTATCCATGGCAAGGCGACAAGTCTGATCAACCGGCAGAATCAAAACCATCCATGTTTATCTACCCATATCATGGATATACCTAAATATCTTATGGAGTTTTATAACATGTTAAGATATCATCAATTTGGGATACAAGTATTTGTACTGGATACACGTACATTTATCCCCACACACCACTCTCGTCTCGCCTACCATATACAATGGGCGGTGAACCTCATTGCTGAACTTTGCAAGATGTTATTTTACTTTTTGTATTTTCGATTATCCGACGACTCTTGCTGGACAGCCGATTTCAAATATTAAAGATAAAATTGTAAAACTGTGCCTCACAGCATATATCAAAATGATTTTCAAAATATTAATGTATTTTGGTAGGCGTATTACCTATTAAAGATGGCCGTCATGTCAGCGGTTACATGTGGTCGGTAGGTAGGATATATATTTATAAATAGGTACCTATGCATTGATACATGTCATGTTCAAGTTTCACCCCGAATCCTTTACCAATCTTCCCATAATATAATATAATATAGATACCCTTTCTAGATTTATATGCACGACCCGTCTCTTGGCAGGATACTATTTTTGAAAATGCATTGAATTTCAATAATACCTACTGATAATAATGATAATATAAGTAGGTAGGTACCTATGTACATATCTACGTCCTTTTGTCCCCGACCATATAGATTTATATACATAAATACATATCAAGAGGACATATCGGACAAACACAATATATTAGGTATTCAAACAATATCAGATTCAGTATCTACCACCTGCCTTCCTAAATACAACGATACAACAACCAACTCAACAATTTTGTATGTAGCTACATGTAAGTTTTGTCAAATTTGATTAATCTTCTTTGGATACGAATCAGACGCACATTATATAGGTATTATGTAAAATCAAAACAATACTAGGATGGATGTTGACTAGAAAAGTGGTACAGATATAGAATTTAAATGCGATAGGTATAGCATACCTACATATACTTAATAGAAATATTTCGACTATCTCCAAAGAATATATAGGTACCTATCTATTAAATAAAAAGAATATTACGATTCATTGTTTTTTCATGATTATTTACAAATTTTAAGATTTCTTTCCCCCAAGGATTTTTTATAGAAAGGGTCGTACTTAATTCATTTTTTAGTTGTTATTTTAGTAGCGGAGTGTGTGAGCAGCCTGTACCTAGGTATAGTAATGACCAAACAGACTTTTTCGCACTCACCGGCGAAGCAATCAACTATATTAAGATACTGGACATTCATATTTGACAAGCAGGAAACATAACCCTGCGCAACATTAGTTTACCTTGAGAATGGCAAATTTTATATTTTTACTCTGGTTTGTAGTTGTGATATGTTATGCGGCCAAACGCTAAATAAATAAATAGTTGTGTAAGCTTATCTATTGACATACTTATTATATGTACCTACTATCTAGGGTTGCCAACCATACTTTATAAAAACGTATCCTACTTTATTTTTGGTAAATATACTTTATGCTTTTGCATACCAATAAAGTATGTAAAAATACTTTATTTTCAATCTTTTTTTGTTGAGTTTTTGAAAAAATACAATAATATTTTAATTATTAGATACTACTGGGTTCCAATATAACTTTGGGTAGGGTCCAATCCAGAGATGGCGCTAAAAACGCGGAATCAAAAAATAAGGCTGAGTTACCTTTCTAAAAGTAACTCTTTTCTATGGTCAAAATTCTGACATTTGTCACAGTCACGGATGTCAGTATCGACGAAATTGTACAAACATTTATATTCCGAGTCAATAAGACTTAAATAGATGCCTACCTAGAAAAATAAAGAATTTTCAGAGAAAAGCAGGTACAGCTGATAAATAGCAATATATACTTAAAAATGTATCTGATAGCTTACCAAATGTAAAAAAAAAATTCTTATTTACTGTCTGTTCCCGCCACTTCAGCTTTCACTGAAAGAAATTTTTCAGTAATGAATCTAAAGTGGCGAGAAGAGAGAAATAGAGCGTCAATAAATTTGATTAAAAACGAATTGTTTATTTATTTAAATTTAAATTTTGACTGTCCAACAAGCCTTAAAACATTTAAAGATAGCAAAAAATTGTAAGCATGTAGGTACTAAAAGCACACAAAAATATGTTTTTAAGGCAATAAAAAAAATTGAAAAATACTTTTTTTTTCTTCCAAATACTTTAATTTTTTTCCTATTCATACTATTTTCTACTTTTTTTTGTCAAAAAAAGTTGGCAACCCTACTACTATCCATCTAGAGAATATAGGTACCTACATGTACCTATCATACTCTACGAATGTACGAGAAAAAAATAGCATAAGGTATAGTTGTCACCAAATATCTTGAACCGTTTCGTCGAAAGGGGGAGCGATTTGCACGTATAGCAATGAAGCAAAAAGACAAAAATTTGATAGCCTAGTTCGAGATATTTGGCGAAGACAACAATACTTATCTATAATACATAAAATGAGGTCTATAATATAAAATGCGGGTCTACATAGAAGGCGGTCTGAGGCAGAATAACGTCTGCCCGGGCCCACTAGTTTATAATAAAATATTAGCTAGGTACCACTTGCTTTTTAAAAATAATTGAGTGCTTATTATTGTATTAAATTTTAGTTATTACGACTTAAAAATATATTTTACAGGGTGTTTTAAATGACATTAACCGGACACATTAAACTGTCAGAATAAATATACCATATTAAAATAAATAAATCTTCGACCGGACATAATAAAAAGAAAATATATCAAAAAATAGAACAACCATTCTCAAACCCAAGAATCGAAATGATAATAAAATTAATTAATGTGTTCAGTATGTATCGAAATAATTTGTCAAATTTTCGAATCGCATCACGTCCAGTCGTCGAACAAAAAAAAAGAACGCGCGCTCCGAATTCAAATTTGACATTTGCGCCGCCGCCATTACTGCTGTCATCGCGGACATTAAGATGGCCGCTTAATTTGATCGTTTCGCCGACCTGCGGCTGCGCATTGCGGCGTGCCGTCTCGTTGCCGCGCAAAATGACAATTTAGGCGCGAAAAAGTGAAAAAAGTATGTCAAACGTGACATCAGGCATAGGTACCTACCTACACAACAACTCTTTCTTTCAATACCTCCTTCCTTAAAAAAAAAATAGAATGTAACATACATACCTACCAGTATTATGTAATATCAAAGCGTGAATTTTACTACAGGTAAGGTACCTACATGATGCATTGAATAAATTGAAAAAAATTAAAGAACAAAATATTTATATAGATACCAGGATTCCGTTAAAAAACATATTTCTTGATTTTTCGACCAGTAGGTATTCTGATTTTATTTATTGGTATATTTATTTATTAAGTAGGTACCTATTAATACATCGTGACGTACACAATACAGAGTCAACTAAGTAGTAACAACAGAAAAATAAATTTCAAAAATATAGAGATAATTAGGTATATATCGCCAACTGCTAGTCCTGGAACAGATATTCCTAGTTGGGCAGTAGTAGTCTACTTGTTTGTGTCACTGTAAAATATGGTGTGATAATAATAAATAAAATATCCTAATAAGTTTAGGTAGATACCTACCTATCTATCGTAAATTTAAACATACCTAAGTACCTAATAATTTATTACAAGTTGAGAATGTTATTTTTTCGTTATTCTACGCTGAATTATTTTGCAATACGTATTGTCTCATTAGATGCCAAACTAGGTGAACCTATTTTAGGACGCGCATTCAGATTTTTTTACACATTTTTATATAAGTACGTAGCTACTTATATTTTTAAGCTGAAGTTTGACTATTATAGAAATGTTGGATTGGATTAGCTGTTAGTACCTACCTACTTACAACGTTTGTGTAGGTAGGGAAGTACCTAAATCTAATAGTAGGTATTTAACCAAATTTAGTACCTACCTAATAACAATAATTTGGTAGGTAAGTACCTACCTACCAACATACGTTAAGGCCCTTGTATAGGTAGGTACCCTGGGTAGGTATACGGATGTACGCAAAAATGTTTTATCGTTCAAAAAAAGTAAAATTTAGAGTTTATTTTTTTAAATAGCAACAATAGTTATTAAAATATTATTAAAATAAAAAAAATTCAGCCGGTAGATTTTCATATTTTCCTTTGAATTAATTAAAAATCTATTTCATAGGATTTGTAGTTTTTTAGTTACTTACAATAAAAAAATAAAAAAGGGTTTTACTAAAACTAATTTTACAAGAAAAGTATTAAACATATTCAAAACTAAAAAAACTCATACCTACAATAGAATAAAGATGTACCTACTTAAATACAAACTGTTCCTTATTTCAAAGACGTAGGTATCTTTTTTTTTTTTTTTTTTTTTTTTATTTTTTTTAAATGGAAAAAATGAATATGTCCTTGTTAAACAAGTACATATACATCTTCCTACGTTCCCTAAAATAAGCAAATAAATGCTTGTGATATAGGTGAACGAAATCGGTCGAGGCAGGATTCGAACTCGCGACCACTGGATTACTAACCCAGCGCGCTAACCGCTCTGCCACCGACCCATCTAAATCATTTCATTTTGTGGGTATTAGGTAAATTATTTTCAAAATATAAGTACTATATAGCCAACTATAGCCTCTTAAACTTAGTTTAGTGACCAGTTAAAATAACACTTGGGTTGGTGCGTATGTAGGTACCTACTAACTTATATCAATAAAAACTTTTTGCAAGGACAGCATTGGAAATATATTTGCCAATTTGCCATTTTGAATCAACAAAATAATCCGAGAAATATTGGTCTCGATTCCAAAGAGACAGAAATAATAATAAAAAAGAACGATTTTAATTTTATCCGTCTCTCTATATTCCGGCTTAGAGGGCGCACGAGAAGAAAAAATATTGAAAATATTCTAAGCAATTACCGTTTGTAAGAAATTTACTTTGTGCAATAACCCTTATATTCCTCATAATTCCCTAATTCAGTGTTGCCATTTGCCGGGAGAGACCGTTACTCTGTACATTATGCGATATTATATTGGGGATGAAAATCGTAACGTAAAGATATACGATAACGTAAAAACCGATAGCGTTTTATTGACGCCATGTCGTCAACACTATCATTTCTTAAATAAAGATATCTAGGACTTGTGTATTATAATATAAAGTCAAATAGTACCTACCTATGTACCTAATATTTGTTTTTATACATAGTATTTTATAGTAACAAAAACATATTATTAAGTAGTTATAGGTATCCACCGCCTCAATATTACATATATAGAGAAACAAAAACTATTACTTACATAGGTATCTAGCTAACTATTACTTAGATACTTAGGTATCTAGCTACCAAATATTTTCGGAAACAAAAAAACGACAAAATAATTATGTAGAAACAAAAACGTATTACCTACCTATAAACTAACAAATTACGCACAGAAACAAAAAAAAATGTTAGTTTGTAGTACCTACATACCTAATATAGTACATACAAAATAAATATTATAAAAATGCACCTACCTACTTCTCAATTATGTAGGTAGGTAGGTACCTACTTATCTATGTATTTAAGTTAAAAATCAAAAGAATTAATTTACATTTTTATTTCAAGTTGGTAGGTACCTACCTACTTAATATATAGGTAGGTACCCAATGGAATTCTACCAAATAAATAAACCTAATAAACATTTATTTTCCATTTGGCGCCATTGCGAAATAAAAGTTTTTTTGGTTTATTAACTTAACCTGATGCATTAATGCAATGTTACACCGTATTTTTCCAGATATTTTGATCTTTAATTTATAGAAAAATATAATGCTCTATACCTTATAGTTTTTTTAGAAATTTAAGATAAATGTCAAAAATCGGGGTATGCTTATTATTTTCCTACAAGAATATATACAGAACATAATTAAAAAGTTAAGGTATAGGTATTTTTCATTACTAATATCCAAACTGCCTAGGATATTTTTTTCAAAATGATTCGTTTTGTAGTAATGATGCAAATTCAAATTGAAAAATAGGTGCGTTGGCAGCAGTCACCCTCTTAATCGACAAAGAAACTCATTATTATTGAATCTCAAAGTTTGCTAAACACGATGAGGCATACCTACTTACTTGGGTGAGGCATTAGGTACACTGAGAAAATTATGTTTAAGGTCCCAAATTCCGATAGAAAATATAACTATTTTTTTAATGAAGTAGGCTCCTACCTACCTACCTTTTGGTTTATTCGATTCAGTTTTGTTTATCTCTCATTGCAGGCAGGCATTGTTGTCTAATCTTGCCATAGCGTCATGTCTGAATCTTATCATTTTATCCTTGAAATAAATTACTATATTATATTTTTAAATATCATTCATGAATTTATAAGTAGGTATGGTAGGTATATTCGCATGTGTCATATTTAAAATGATCAAAAACATAGCCGATATCAATTATGAGTTGAATTATTCTCTCTTTCAAACACGTGTGCTTTATCAGTTTGCTCTGAATGATATGATTGTTTGCGACAAAATAAATACTCAATGCAAATTAAAAATTTCGTTTGCGAAATGCGTTTCGCAAAATGAACAATCATTCATTTTGCGAAATACTTATCATCAAAGTCGCCCACATGCCGTCTTTGATGATGGTCTCCTGAATATGAAATAAGAGGACTATTGTTTATTCATTATTAAAACATGGGTAGGAACTTACTAAAGTTAAAAGTTAACCATATCACAATAACAACTCAACATCATCACCAAAGGAACACTTGGCCAAATAAGTCGGAATAATAGAAAGGCATTTCGTTATAATAAGTCCGACTCTATAACATTTTAAGAACGCTCCGGCTCAAATAGAAGCGTTCATATTCCACTTAGTCAAAAAACAAAAAAAATACCTCGGAAGTAGGGTTGCCAGATGGTATCCTAAAGGAGGACATGTCCTCCTTTTCGACAAATTGTCCTCCCTCACCTACCTTATGTCCTCCTTTTGCGTTGATTGTTATCCAATATAATTTAAAAAACATGTCTACTAAAGATTTTTATACATATTTCGTAAAAGAGCACCAAGAACTTATTATAAAAAAATTGTGTTTTGGTGAAACATGATGTATAAAATGAGGTGAATTCATTAAAAAAACTTGTTTCATTGTTAATAGTTTAAGTAATGACTCAACTATATTATGTAAGTACCTAACTATATAGCGACTGCATTGAAGATATAAAAAAATGAAGAAATATAGTAATTATGAGACGGTGAAAATTCTTCGATATGCGTCTGTAGGTATGGCTGTTTTTTTGTGATTGTCCTCCCTTTCAAGGAAAATCCTCCTTTTTTGTGCTATTTGTCCTCCTTTTTCAAATTTCCATCTGGCAACCCTACTAGGAAGACACAATCTTGAGTCACGAGGTAAGTTTTTACTAGAATTATTAACTATTCAATATCGTATTACGCTATTGTCGTTGACAGATAAATGAAACAAGTGTTTTTCTAATCAGTATGTAATACAATTACAAAATAGATATTAATTAGTTTTGAATATAAGAACATACCCTATCCATGTAAAGATGGGTCGTAAAAACAACATTACTTTTAATTACTTTCAAACCAACGATTTTTAGTATCTAAAAAGAGATTTACGACCGTCTTTTTAATTATATATTTATCTATTTGACTAACATATCTATGTACGTAATAATACATATATCAACATAAGACACAAAATTATACCTAACGTGTAGGTAATGTAGCTAGGTATAATAAAACAATGGGCTATTTATGGGTTATCTATCTACTATTGTTAAGTTTTCGTAAAAGGTTGATCTGAAGAATTCATTCATACAAGATTGAAAAAAATCCATATGAAATAAGTAATCGGAGAATGGCGTAAAAATAGTTTTTTGTTAATAGTAAGAAAATTTCATGTTGAAAATAACTAAACTATAGTGACTACAAAACATTTGGTTTTGTGCAACCAAATGTTTTGTGCACATAGTCAAACTGTACAGTCATAAATAGATAAACTTTTACCTATTACCTACTGATAACAAAGGTTTGACTAAAACGCAGGTAGCCAGATCGCTAGTCATGTTATTTTTTCAATGTACTTACCTACTAATTGAAAATCCTCAACAACCAACTGGAGAATGGGCAAATGGAGCTAGAGGCCAAGTCTCAAAATATAGTGCCAAGGAGATGACACCAAAAATATATTTCAATATTAAATCGGCCTTCGAAGCTCAATTATTTAGGTATCTGACTGCTGATCCAAAGGTCCAGGGTTCGATTCCCGTTGGAGACACAGTTTTTGATTGTGTTTCCACTTTGGATCTGTGAGACGATAAAAATCTATGTCTCCAAAATGTGGCAAATTTTTATTGGTTGTGTGTTAAATTAATATTTGACATAGTAGGTATCTATCTGTTAGATGCCCGAAAAGCAATATAAAATAAAATTAAAAAAATTGAGTGATCTTTGCGTATCTGAATGAGTCTTGTTAAACTTAACTATTGTAGGTACCTACTTGTATATTATGAAGTTGATATAAATATATGTATGATATTCTACTAATTTAACTACCTATCAGTGTTATATTTGGATGCAAGGTTGATATAGAAAAATTTGGTAGGTACCTACCAACTATAGGTAAGGTAAGAACACGAACACAAAAGGGGATGTAATGAGAAAAGGGGATATTATACGAAAGACAAGGACGGAGGGGCTTTAAGGGTACGTTGACCTCACCCTGACTAGAATAGAATACCTATCAAAATCGTAGGAGCTGTCTTATTCTCTCCCTACAATAGAGCAGGAATGCCCGAAGCCTACAAGCTTTATACGTGTAGGAACCTAGGAATAGAAATGAAAAGAAAATAAGTTTTTGTTTGAAAGACTAAAATAAGAATGATAAGATATGATTAGAAAATAAAATTAATGAACCTTGATTTTGAAATTGCTGTAAAAGATCAAATAGCAATGCAAGGATATAATATAATTAGTCATACTCCTAGTGCCTTTATCGTTTAAATACAAAAAAGTTCAATTATGCTAGAAAATAATAAAAATCGAAACAATTTGCATATTAGTATAGAATTCACTGTCGTTAAATGGTTCAGGAGCATCCCAAAGGCACATGTGCACATATTATTGCAATAATAATGGCTAATAGTACTTTGATTTAATAAATTTTCATACGAATATCCAACAGTTGGTACCTACCTATTGAAAATCATGAAACTGGTTCAATAAATCCAAGTCTTATTTCTGAATAAACAACCACAAATTAATGAAATACGAATAGCACACACGTTTGCCAACAAAAACTATTTATCTGGGTTATCAGAAGTAGGTACATTGTAACTGAGAAAACTATAAAAAAATGGACATGAAAGAATAATGTGCAAAGAACTCTGTGACTTCAACAATTTGCCAGAACAACTAAAAATGATGAACGAAAAAGCATTCCAACGAGAATTGTCAAGAACTGAAGTAAAGTGTTGCTGTATATGAACGACTAGGTACTATATTATAATCTAAGACTATAAATTATTGTCATGAGCCAATCGGCTTTTTAAATAATTGTTATTAATAAAAAATATATATAAAAAAATATTTAACCTGGTACCAAAACGAACATCGAGATCCCATCCAACATGATTCGGTTAAATGAAGGTAGGTATAGGATGCAAGCAAGAAAAGAAGAATGTTATAGAATACGTGTTGTGGTCAACCAATAAGAAGTTAAAATAGCCGTAGAAAAATTGCATTCCACTTTACCAAAATGCTTTGTTGATCCCGCCTTAGAAGCTATCTACCTACTTATTTGCGATGCTGACATGAAAAAATGTGCAATAGCATTGCAATAACAAGAAATTAACAATCATGACACGTCCGTTTATAAACCTCACTAAGTATAATCTCGTCTGCGTCTACGGAACACGAATAATATTCTCAAAATAATCCGCCAGCCGACTTTTTGCCTAAGCAATATTATTTGCGTAGATTTTATTAAGGAATTCTTCGTCAATGCACCGTCTATATTCACACTATATCTATTGTCTATGCACGATTTTCTATCGCCAGCTACCAGACGAAGCGACAAAATGTTGGTTCAACGATCTCGGATGCATCGGGCGATGATTCATTTATGAACTTGGGAGATTCGGCGCCTCAGAGAGGAACGAAATGATTCATTCATGAACTCGCGATGGATTGAAATAATGTTTCGTTCGTGAACTTGCCAAGACTACGTACGAATATATAGAATCAAAGGCGTATTTATTATTGAAGGGTGAAAGTGCATAAATACAAAATTATCGAGTTCATGAATCTAAAAATTACTTGACTTACTCAATTAAATGATCAGCTTTCTAGGACTACGAACGAACATATATACTGAAAGGAGTGTGTATCTAGGTACCTACCATATAACTAAATTAAAAGATTTTTAGTTCATGAACATGCTAATGTAGGTATCTATGTACATAATACGTGTCTACAACATAATACATAATGTGAGTCGTATTAATAAAATTGAGACCACCAGACCATACCGTAAACATGGCAATAAATAATATTAATCTTCCTCATTTATCATCCAAAGGAAGACCATATGAATAATCAATTGCTCCAAGATTCTACAAAGAAACAGCTTGCGTGAAAGCGATACCCAGAACCGCAGAGTATACAGCCTGAGGACGAGAAGAGCCGAACCCAATAGCCAATATAGGCAATTAGTTGGGACAGTACCAGGGACAAGAAGAAGAGTAAGGCGGATCAATAAATTTTTGGTGTTCCATCCAATATTGAGTGACTTAATAATTAAGATCATTCTGAGTCAGATAATACAGCATAGATCAGGACCAATCTGCTTTGGAAATGCATCTTGAGAAAAAATAGTAGGTATTTAAAGTTAGGTTTACTCATAGGTGCTAATATTTCACATCTGCGAGTGTTCATTTTTAGAGTTCTATATCTTTTTCAACTTTTTCCAAAATTAATAACGTTCATGTGTTTCGGGATTATTAAAATGGGTAGAAAATGGCTGGAAATATCAAAACGCACGTCACAAGAATAGGGATTGACAAGTTTGAAAAGAGATAAATAGCTGAGAAATGTACAATATACAAATAACAGCAGACGAAAACAAAGAAATGAGTGTTCAAAAAGTAAAAAATTCTGATCAGGTATTAATTTTTTATGAATGGTAATTAATAAATCATGATGATGTTCCTCCAAATGCGCAACGTCAGATAATTTGCCAACTGGACTGTTAAGTAATGATAAAGTGCTTGAACTAGATGTGCAGAGAGATAAAACAACATAAAAGTCTATGGGAAGTGTTTAACTATCTTGTAAATGCACACGCAGATTATCAAGGTTGAATGAAGTGCAAGAATGGCAATAAAAAATAACACCCAGAGACTGTGTAACACTGTATGCTGATGTTTTGTCAACAGATAAAAATTCAGCCATAACACAAATAAATGTACAATATAAACGCTGTGTCAGAAGTGATGTGACTGTACCTATTAATCGACACAACAAACTGAATTGGTACAAACGTAGGTACGACAAACGGTGTCATGACGTCACGATCATAAAGTGCCAACACACAACACTATGACGTACAATAATAATGTCGATTCATCCACACACACACATTGGCACAATAAAATGTGTATTTACACATACAAGCGCGCGCACTTGAGTAAGTAGGTATCTACAGACACAAACGACATCCATTCTATTTTATCATTCGGTTCGCGTCCTGCGTTTGTTGTACGTATTATAGTGGCAGTTAAACTTTTATTGCCTTCAAGGTCGTGTTTTTACGGCCATTTTTGGGACATAAAATTTTCTAGGTTATGCATCCATATGCGGGAACAACAACGGTTGTTACATCACACAGTCGCCACCACTTTCGAATTGTGCCGTTTGATTTTAGAATGCCGAACAATCGATTCGTAAATTGACGCGGTTCTTGGGTAGGTACCTACTTATAAACATATACGAATTCAACGAGTATCGATTATGATCGATACAATATACATCCAGTCACTATGAAAAGGTTATTGTACCTAATAATGTGTTATTAGGAATAAATATAAAATACTAAGCACAATACAACTAACATTGTTAGATAAAAATAATCCTATGGACACTACCTACATTCAAGTCGTCTAAATAACAAAGAATCAACTCAAAGAGATGTACCTAGGTGTTACAGTGATCTTATAGTGAGTTATATTAAGTAAAGTATTACCTCCACACTGGTGCTCTCGGAATTTAAAGAAATAGTTAAAATATAGGTACAATTTTAAACAATCACGGGCCTCGCATTTACCATAAATCCAACCAACGGCGCTATGATATAATATGAAAGATGGATTTGCTTCAATTTGGCGTAGATCAATAGGTACTTAGATACTAAAATTAGCGAGAATTTCGTTTCTGAGTCAAATGTTCCTTACGTCATCCCGACCAAGCGGTCATTAAATTTTATTTGATTGTTTAAAAAATAATTTAAAACTCGCATAAATATTTTGATATTATTAATGATTTAAACCGAAAATGACATTTATGTTCCGCTGGAAATAATAAATTAACGAGGCTTGTTTGAGATCACGAATCTCGAGTGAGACTTTTAAAAATATCAAGTTAATATAGAAACTTAAGATACGCCAGCATTTGTTACGTAGGTATAGATAGGTAGGTACCTCCTTGGCTCAGTCCAGTAAAACAGATTAATGTCAAAGAAACTTCTGAATTTTTTAAAAACAAAAATTCATAAAATTTATGTTTAGTCTATGGAACTAGCGAAGCGATCACGCGTTGTTCAGGAATCGTGGTTCATCGGTGAAATGAACCAAGTTGAAATTTATGTAAAATCCAGTACCTACTACCTACCTACCTATTCCGTTCCAGTAGATATAATAGAATGCCACTCGTTTGAAAGAGGATTTTTCAAAATTATACGAATAAAACTGAACTGCAGACAGTGGGTATATCATGAGGAGATGCACTGAATTATATAAATAAAGCGATAAATATCTGTCAGGATGAGATCTTGTGGCGTTCCACTTATATTATTAATGTCCACGTGCCACTATGATTGAATATCTTGTCGTGGGAGTACCACACCACAACCTTCCTACGCTCTCTTTAAAGACTCCAACTAAACAGTCAATCATTCTTGGCTACTTACTTATATCTCAAGTTGATATCGTCGCTAATTCAATTTCAAAAGATGGATCTAACCTTAAAATAAGAACTTTAGGTATTTACTTTGGTAAGTAGATAGGTAGGTAGGTACCTACTTAATTATTAGTTATAAGGTGTCAAAACTGTAAATATTATAAAAAAAAACAATATTAAGGTAGGTACCTATTATAATATTATGTGAAAAATATTTACTTTTTTTGCAAACTGGCAGCGTTTTCATGACACAATGTTGGTCAGGGAATTTGCATAGCACGAGAGATATGGATCTCCCGAAAATACCTAGTGTTGTTGGACAATCTAGTCGTTTACTAGATCAGAGACACTGTAAAGTGACAGGTAGTCATAGAATAGGATGATAAAGTTTTTTATAGGTAGCTAAAACCCAGAAAGAATTTAAACGCTGAAGATGATTTTGGTAAGTAACTACCTATATAATTAGCAATATTTTGAACAGATCCAAGTAGACTTGGCGTACTTACATAGATGCATAGGAAAAGATATAAGAAAACCCAGAAAGAATTGAAACACTGAAGATGATGATAATGACATAGGTAATTTTACCTAGAAATTTTGAATAGATCTAAGTAGACTTGGCGTAGATGTAGGTACAGGTAGGAGATAAAAAGATATAAGAATATGCAATTAGAAGGACAATGAGTACCTAGTACCTAAATCATTTGCAATCCATTCACGTCGGTTGAATAATACCAAACCGAATTTAAAGGGTTGTTTCGGACTGTTGAGTTCATATCCACCCTCAGAGCGAGGATGAGAGGGTGGGAGGGAGGTACATAGGTAGAGTGACTCAAGCCCCCGAGGGCGAGTGAATAATAAAACTCCAGTGAAAATTAGCAAAGCTAAGGCAATTTGGCGGAATGGGTTAGAGCTTGATCTAGAAAAACATCGAATTGGGGACGTGGGAAGAGGATGGGGGTGGCGGGGGGGGGGGGGGGGGGGCTGGAATGGCACCCAAACGACCGACTAGTGAAATTATAAAGGAAGATGCTCCGAATAATAATTAGGTATATAAATTCGAAAGCGCCATGGAAAATTAAACGAAATACTTATGTACGTACCAATTATACCCGATGTAGATTGGTACATACTACCTACCTATTTACTCTGCTAAATACCTACTTTGAAAAGGCGCTGATAAAATTTATTACATAGGATGAATACATAATATAGAAACATCACAAATATCCTCTCTTGGTCCTTTCACAAAATTGGAATGTGATAAAACAACGAAGTTCCATATTCAAAACTTTGTAAACGGAGTTAGGAAATTATTTTTAGATAGGTAGGTATCTATGTATATTGCCAGATGCATGCCAGGATTCACGATGGACCAAAATGATCGTAGAATGGCGACCGAGAACAAGCCGAAGAGGTGTCGGCAGACCTCAGGCAAGGTGATCTGATGACATCAAGAAATGTGCTGGAGGGAGATGGATGCATCAGTGTGTGTATAATTATTGACATGAGTAAAAACATGAGAAATCGGTTAGTTGTTATTCTTAAAATAACCGGAGACCAGCTAGTTATATGAATATTGAATACACCTTTAAAAAAAATTTTTTTTTTTAAAAAACATTTAAATTAAATTCATAGTAAGTAACTATTGAGTAGGCACCTATAACTTCAGACAAATCCTTATAATTATCAAATGTTTGCAAACTAGCGGATATTCTCAGAACTCCATAAATACATTTACTATATTGGGTATTTACGGTGATGTAATCGAGAACATAAGCATAATTATTGTATTGTAAAATGTAATAAATCATTTTCATTTTATAATAAATATGCGAGTATAAGTTATAACGATGTTTTCTGAACCCACGCACTCAAAAACATTATTTATATAGGTAAGTAGGTACCTACAATAAAAGAAGGTATAGATATTATGTATGTATATATTTAAATAAAAGCCTTCTTATGTAGAAGGTTGTACCAATATACATACAAACATATATTATATAAAACTGGAATTCGAACCCGAATGTTATGCCAACAAAAAAAGAGGTCTGAAAAATTACAGTGGACTTAGTGAATTATGAGAATAATCTGATCCAAACACAGGTTTCCCAAATTTCATTTTTTTTCCAGAATAAAAATGTTCTTGTTACAACTACATATACATCCTCATTCATTCCCTAAAATAAGCATAAATTTTTGTGCTAAAGTAAACGAAATCGGTTGTATTACTTATATTAGTTATATAAGTATAACTTAATGTTAAGTAGGTACCTTTTCGATTGAAAAATATTAATAATGTTGAAATCGTTAGAATTATTACCTACATAGGTACATACATAGCATCACGCCATGTCCCTTACGGGATAAGCATAGAGAACCGAGCGCCACATATTCTTCTATTTTTGCACACATTCCTGGTTTCCTCATCCACATCCATGCATCATCGTCTCTTACATGCTCGTCGATTGTTTTAGCTTCTAATGTTTTCTTTCAAAATATTATTCGCATGGTCATGTCATCCCTTTCTGGAGCGGCCCCTGCTATTCACTCTCTTACACCTATGCATATTTTTTGGTCAGTTGTTCGTCATTCATTCTTTCATTATGTCCAAATCACCTCAAGGCATTCAATTTCATTTAACTTTATAATTCTCTTCTTATGTCCTCATTTTTTTATTGTCATTGTATATAGGTAGGTAGGTACATACCTACTCTTCTTAGTGATTTCATTTCTCCATGGTTCACTGACATACTTCAAAATAAGCACTACAATTACATTATGTTTACGAAGTACAACAGTTTTTTTTTTGAATTTCAAAAATAGCTATATGTTTAAGTTTACAATTATGTTGAAAAGTTACAAAACACATCTTGATAATAAAAATAAACAAGGTAGGTATAGGTACCTACCCATTTAAAAAATCAAAAGTGGATTATTAAATAGTGGTATGAAGACTCGAAGGGGTACGATGTCTAGAAGGAATGAGGTAGTAAGTATTTATTATTAAATAGTAGGTATTCTAAAAATTAATAAAATTTATTAATTTTTAAGGATTTTGTTTGAAATACAATAGGTAGGTACGTAGTTTTCTCCTCTGCGTGCTAACTCAGAGATTCGCCCCATGATCGTTCTTCTATTATTTGATTATTTGAGTTCTCATAATTCATGTGATGATGGTCGCCTGTCTGCACAAAGTGAATCCTTCAATATTTGTCAGAAGGGCCCAAGATAACCTAGAGAACCTCGTCGTAATGGGAGGCGTGGAGGGTAGAAGATCCAAAGGTCGCTCTCCGACCCGGTGGAGCGACCTTGACAAGTCTGTTGCAGGATCTTTGGTCTGCCCAAGGCAGTCTTTCATTCGCCGGTTGATTGAGTGCAGCCGTCATTCTCAGTCAAAGAGGAAGCCTTCGTTCCTATCAGCCTTGAACTAACTTATGTAAATATTTTTTGTTCTCACTACGCTATTTTTGTTAGGTATGTCTTAGATAGCAGTTAGGAACTAAATAAAAAAATAATAATTTTCTAAAGTTGAGAATCTTTGTTTTAATAATGATCATTCCTAGCGGAGTCGGGGCATTATTTATGCTAATGGCAATCCAACCAATGCATTGTTCGTGTCACATGGTTACGGTTTGAACTGAAAACCACCCGTTACGATATATTAAAATGACCTTTACAGCCCTACATTTTAAAGGCCATTTTCATTTGCGTAAAACCCGGGCCAATGCTATCTTTTGATTGTGGGAACAGTTTAATCATTTATATCCTACTCAAGATATCTTTGAGAATAATAAAAATAATAATATAAACCCATTATCAATCTCTGTCCCTTTCTTACGCGTGTTTTTTATTGATTTTAGAGAGAGATGATCTCCTGACTCACTTGAAATGAAGCTATTCTCACACAAAATCATGGAGCATTATAGAAAGTGATATTTTTTATTATAAAGTTACCTACTATGTAAGCGTTCGTTATTCAAATCAAATGTTTTCGATTTCTACGAAAACATTTCATAGGACTTGCCTATTACCCATCGAACGTGTGCTGGGTAATTCAATTTTGAATAAATGAAAACATAATATACTGGCTATTCTTTTTTTATTTATTTATTTTTTTGATTGAATGAACATTACAGCTTTAAATTGTATTAAAAATAGTACCTATAAAATTACAATTATTCGTAGCGCCAATTACAAATTTCTTATTTAGTATTATTTAAAAAATGTTTGAGTTAATTAAATACAAAAAAAACTATTGAACCTACATTCTTACATGAAGGTTTAAATATCAATTAGTTTTATGGCCATTTTGTGAATTTGGTGAAATTTAGGACATATGTTTCAATTTGTGGGTAGGTACCTATTTTAAATATTTTTATATTAAAGGTGAAGGAATTATCCAAGTATTTTTATGTGAAAGAGATGGGTGTAATAAAAAAATAAGATAACTAAATAAATTTGAAAATATGCAAATTATTTACTACACTGACATTATAGATACCACAGAAACAAATAGAAGTCATCAATCCACAGATAAAATAGAAGTCAACAGATACTATAACTGTCAGGGCGTTTTTCATCCGACAATTTTACCGAGCGTTTGGTGCGTACCTACACTCGCCACAGAGTGTCTTTTGAGCGTCTGTTTCCGGTCATTATGAACGGCTTGGAGCGTCACTAAATGCACTCGGCGTTCGTTGTGAACGCAGCCTAGGGGAGTTACATTATGGAGAGTTCATTTCAGTCCGTAAAGACGCAAAAAATATTCTGTGATCATAAAAATAATACATTGATTTGATTTGGTAAAAATAAAGGTTTTGAATATTTACCATCATGATGATGGTCTTCTATAGAGTGATACTGATGAAAGGCTCGTTCTAAAAAAACGAAAAAAAAATCAGTGGGCAACGATAGAACGAGAAGGCATTTTATTTTCAAATACAAACAATCACTTGGATGGTTTGACCACAAAGAACGAATGAACGATGATCGTTTGAACAAAATATATGCGGAATCACAAACCAACATGGATTTTGAAAGAATTGGAATGAATGATATTAAACCTACATCTATGAAAAATATGTATCAAGGCTAGGTTTACAGAAATGGATGGTATTTGTTTCACTATGTATCGACAAAATTGATGTTAACTCATATTTTTCTTGGGATTAATCATGAACAGACTTTTCAAGAGAAATAAGAATTTAGATAGGTGTCCAAATATGTCTGCCGCATTTGAATCTAAATTAAATATATTACCTACTAATTAAATTACTAATCTAAAATTAAGCATAAAAAATAAGTAGGTAGGTACATACCTATATTTATCACAAATAATTCAAAGGTAAGAAAAGGTTCTGAGGCACCGGATTAAAATAGTGCTTCCACTATTTTATACTAGGTATACTTATAATCGATGTCGGGTAATCGAAAATGCAACAGGCAAAATAATAGACATAAATAAATGAAATATGTATCTCACATAGTTCAGGAATGAGGTTCACAACCAATTATGAATGCTGCCATTTTAAGTGAGACGAGACTGGTGTGTCGGTGTTCGGATATAGGTACCTACACGCATGTTTGGTGTTTTATTTTATGAGATAATGCACACTCGCACGCATGTCGCTGGTTACCTCACATTGTGGGATATGTCGTGATGGTACTAAGGTAGTATTTAATAGTAATAAGTGGGTATGTAGATACCTTCTATTATGGACCCATTTTCACTTAGTTTTAATATCGATTTGAATTTGATATGATATTAATATACTGACCAGGGGGCAAGTCTGGTCAACCAGCGGAATCAAAACCATCCATGTTTACCCATATCATGGGTAAACATGGATGTTTATGGATACCATGTTTACCCATATCATATTATCATATAATTATCTTATAGAGTTCTGTAATACCTTAATATGAAAACTTAGTATTAATTATGTTTTCATTGATTTTTTTATACATGGTTTTTAATATAGTTAAATTTTGTTTACGTACCTATATAATCATCTTAGACACAAGATCTTAACTACCCATCACAAGATCGCAAACAGCCAACATAGGTAGACAGATATGTATCTATATACAATGTAGATGGTTTATATACTAATTAGTTAAGTAGGTATGTAGATATCACACACGCTCACTAAAGCGACCATTACACTTGCCTACCTATCTATTCTCTTTACCTACCTACACAAGAGCACTTTACACTTTGCTGAGTAGTAATTTCTAAGCGTCATCATGGTCTTATCTACTTAATTACATTATATTAGGTACATATCCCAAATAGGAAGGTAGGTATACATATTTAGGGATTCATATAATCATATATGTACCTACAAATTCTTTCATCCTCCAAGAATATGCATTTGTAGTTAATTTTTAATGATATATTCCAAATTTTCTTCCTGGAACGACAACTCATTGTTGATCCTAGATTTTTCACTCTTACTACGACAAAATAGGACCTACCTACCTACTGACATTCTCAATTCTACAAATAAGTTAAATTTTGTGGTTTCTCATGTCAACTCTGTTTAACTTTACAGATCAACTTTAGCAAAAGGTTGATATTTTAAACCGGGTGATATAAATAAAATAATTCGTTGTGAAGAGACAGTCTAAATATCATATAAATCTCATTTTTTTATGTTAACGTACAACGCGATTTAAATTGTTGCTATAGATGGAACATATAAACATCAAATTGATATGAAACTTCATAAAAAGTTCTAAGAATTATACTAAAAAATAAATAAAAAAATAATAAAATTAAACGTTCTTCTGTGTTCTAAAACGAAATGAGCACTAACTGCAAAATTTATTGAAAAATCAGTTAAGTTACGTAGGGTATCTTAAATATTTTTTGTCATATATATATTTTTGAACCTGCTCCATACAAACAATGGATATGTATTTACGGAATGGGAACAAGTGACACCTAACCGATTCGTTCCAGTGCATTCCCTCTATGGCATGGTCAAGGTGAAAGTTTTTTCCAAGTCTCACGAACAAAAAGGACTCAATCCTTTGACAGTCCTGACACAGGACAATAAACAAAAGCCTCAAAATTAGTGAAATCGTTTTATGATCATTGGAATCCTGAAACACAAAAAGATATCGTCCCATTTATAACCCTTTAAATTATTACACAATAGGATTGCCAACGTATTATGCAACGTCTCAAAAAAAAAACTCAAACAAAAGCATTGGGTATTATGAAAAGATAAAGAAACGGCAATTGTAGCATACTTTCTCTTTATCAATTGTACGATTCTGTAATCTTTTTTGGTTTTTAAACATTCGAAGTTCTAAAATTCTGGACCAGTGTCCAATTAATATTGTGTTTATTATCCATATTTTGTGACCGATGTCTCAACAGACATTTGGCCTGTGGTCAAATGAACATTAAGCTTTTGTCGTTTTGAATTGTATCTTCCTAATTGCCAGTTTTTATGGAGGCACTAAATGTTTATTTTACTTCAACGTTATTGCAACACTTAACGGTATAAAATTAGTCACAGTGCATTACAAAAAATGCAATTCAAGTCATTATGTTTATCTGACGAGTTTTTTTTTCAATTGTATTTGTTTTAACCACAATGTATTAAAAAACTGATACAATAAACAGATCTATTCAATTAAATATCTATAATTGTAGGTACATACCTACCTAATATCTACGGTATGTACAATGAATCTTATTCTTCCTACTGTGGAATAATGAGTCGTGATTTCACATATTTTTACTGTTCTTTCTCTACAACCACCCGTTCTGTTTATGGGGACTAATAACTAATAACGACTCCTTGCAGAACTCTTTAAATACACACGAAGAGCATAAAAAAGATGACGCAGAATCCTAAAACTTTGCAGACACTGCAATTAAGGAACCTACTAAAGATATTTGATTGCAAGGAAATATAGATATACCTACTTAATCAAACTAAATTAATTAATCAATATTTGGGTACAAGACATGAAGAATAAATAGGTACCTACACCAACATTATAACATCAACATAGGTAATATTTTTAATATTAAAGAATTGTATGCAAATTTTACATACCTGCTTACCTACATATTATTAAATTACCCTTAATTTAAGAACATTCTTTTAAGAACACTATGGTTCTTTATGGTTTCGCAGTTCCTTTGAGGAACTGCGAAATTAAATCATAAAACTGACTACACTCGTGTCGCAGAAATAACTTTTCTCACGATACCCGTTGTTAATTTGAACTAAGAGAAATTGGTTGTAAAACAACGATTACATAACTCTCGTGCGCTCTTTTTATACATTGTAGAGGACAGTTAAAATGTTCATCATTGGAAGAGTATTTCATTAGACCCATTCTGGCATAAATTGTATGAATGTTCAAATCAAATGTAGGTACTTTGAATGAAATAATTCTCGTTTTCTTGTCAACTTGCACAACATCCATTATGGCACAGTGCCAAGAGAGTGAAAACTTAAAAGATGAAATAAATTTCATAAAGTCTTTGGAAAGCAAAACTCAAGTCTACCTAAAACGATGTTCAAAAAATATTTATACCTCATTAATAAAATTTGACCTTATATATTGCCAGTATTTTTTCAGTTCAAATGGTAATATTTGACAATTTGTCGACGACACAGATTTTTATAACCATCATTATTTGAATTTTTTTTTTCATAACAACAAATGTAGATATAACAGAAAAAAATCATATAAGATACACCTTTTAATAAGCTGCCACACTGTGGAGGCCAATGAATTAAATTGCAAATTTCCATCGGGAATTAAATTTATAAACCCACACTTAAAAGGATTTGTGCCAGATGATTTAAGGTTAAACGAGACTGGGTTGTACCTATTATAAGGTAAATCACGCTGCACTCCTGTCGCTAGGTACCCCGCATTGTGGGACAAGCATTGACGGTATGAATGAATAAAAATTTAAATGTATAGTGATTGCTGTTTTTGCTAAAAGGAGTTTCCATGCGGACCCCTGTTCTGTGTACATAGATAGTTGCTTCGGTAGATCCTATAGGTATACCTAATATGTATAGATACTGAATTGGATCCCTGTCCTATGCTGTGACTAAGTAGATATATACAGAACCAGGGTTTGGAGGTTGATTCAACTGTCTGTTCATCGTTTAATGGCTGCACACCACGGAATGCTTCGTGCCTGACTCCAGTTGTAACTCAGAATCTCGTGTTGTTTGAAGAGAGGTGTCGCTGCACGAATCAAATGAAGTTTAACACAGGATTTCAACTCGATTTTGACTATTTACAGTGGTGATTTTAGAGAAAATTATTCCGTCGAAAATATTTCTAGAGTTGATATTGCGCTATTCCAGACAGGGTTTCATATCTTTATAGTTGTGTCTGATAGCGACAAAATTAATTTAATGACGCATAGACAGTTGACAAAGGCAGGTAGGTACCTACATTTTTGTCAGTGTCAAAGGAAAAAATGCTTTGAGTAGGATTTAAAACAATTGCTTTATAAAATGTATAAACCAATTGTAGAACAAAATAATGAACAACAGGGAATATATTTTAAACACATAATCATTTTTAGTACTAACCTAACTATTTTCCTTTTAGAATTTGCTTTTTTTCTGGCTCAGTTGGTTCAATTCTTAGTTCAGTTATTTATTTTATAGAAAACATATTTCTCTTATGTCATAGATATGACTTTTGTCATTTATCTTTTGAGATTTTTTGTTTGATATTTTTGTCTTTTGAGTTATGTTTAAATAATACATACGTAGGTACATACACTTTACTCATACACCCAAGATCTTAGATGGGGGGACGACATTAAAGAAGATGCGACATAATTCCTGCAAGTATCAAACTAACTGGAGTACAAAGGCAGAAGACATTCGGATTTTCAGGCTTAAGTTATTGAAGGCCAAAGCTCGAATTGGGAAAGAAGAATAATCTCGCACATAATCTCGCACTTCTCAAATCACCACCACTTTGGTTTTGAAGCAGCTGCCTGATACTGACATTTTGTTGATGTAGTATGACTTTTCTTATACATTATTATATACTGATGAAGCTCTTAATTAAGTCTTTCTCGAAAAATTGTTTACAAATAAACTAATTTCTCAATAGATGGCGTTACAAAAAAGGCTTTTCCGTTACTTCATAGATGCCAATAGTACCTATAGTTAATTATTTTCAGGTGAATTGTAACACACTATTCAAATATATAGAACTTTCGAAAATTACATTGATAAGGGAACTCAATAAGAAGGCATAATTGATGAACGTTGCGCAAACGCATAAAGTGATCACATAAACCAGCCGATGACAGGTCGTAAGCCCTGTAGGTGCCTCGAGTTCCTGGTTCTTCTACAATATCCCAACTTCGTCTCTATTGAGATGTTAAAAAAAAAGTTTGTCAATAAAAAATGCACATAACCTATTTTCAGGTAAGTACTGAAGACCCAACCTAATAATGCTATATACATTTTAGGTGGTTATAGATACCTACCTACTTATAGACTGTAATAGAAGTGGGAATCGTAGTACCTAGATATGTAGGAAAGTACATGTTTAGATATACTTATTCTCATAGAGGCTAAGCATAAAAATATGGTATGGGTTTAGTAAAGTCAGTTAGACTTTAGACATTTTAGACAATGGTTTTAGACGTTAAAACTCATTAGGCGGGAATGCAAATCCTAATGGAGGGTCTATGACCATCCACGACACTCCCAGTACTAATGCTGCTAGCGTAGAGTATCGCTCTGTATAATGTTGGTATATACCTACCTAAGTAAACTATATTCCAACATTGCATATACACGTAATTATATACCTAAATGTATATTAAAATACATTTTCAAATGGTATTCATTACAGTAGAAATATAATTTAAAAATGTTTCTTAAAAGGTGATTCGTTGTAACTATCTAATTAACGCGAAAGAAGTAAATAATGAAAAAAAACAATGGTTAAACATTTAACATTCTGGTAATATTAAAAGTTGAAATGAGAGTAATTTCTGGAAATTTAAAAATATTTCATTTTGGGTATAAATATTTCATCTTGGGTTCTTTGACAGTCGATGACATAATATTTAGGTTAAGAATAATGAGGTCAAAGCAAATAAGTTGGGAAAATGCTTTTGAATATTGTTAGTATATAGGTGCCAATAATGCATTTGAATAAAGTTCATTTGAGTTTGGAATGTCTAAAATATTTTTTGTACGATTCTATCTAGTAAAGCAGGTATTCTAAGTTTGAATTTTATATGTTACAAACCATTGTAGGTATGTATTTTGTAAGAATCGGGAATTTTAATGGTGTAAAAAAATATGATTCTTGACTCGGGAATACAACTTTCAAAAAGTTCGACTTGGTCCTAAAAGATTCAAAGAAAGAAAAAATATTTAAATAACATAAGATTTCAAATACTTTATATTTTAAGATGGCGTATAATGCTAAATATTGTGATTGAAAATATGATATACCTACCTATTAAAATACCAATACAATACGAAGCTACGTGTTAGTTAGGCTACCTATGTAAATAGTACGTAACTATCGATTTTTCGCATTTTAAGGAACACACCTGACTTTATATGAAAAAAAAACTACCACGAACATTCACTTTGATTTTATTTATACGATATTTATGGAATAATTATAAAATAAATCTAAAAAAAGAAATATTTTCAATATTTATTTTAGCGGAATTTATGCAAAATTTTACAATTGTGTGACGAACATTAACTAGAGAAATCTTGAAAATACTAATGGTATTTTTTTAGAAACACACTGTTTAACACATTTGATAAATTTTATTTCAAATTGGGTTGTTTATGTTTATATGCCCTCTGATGCATGCTTACAAATGTACGTGTTTAGGTTTATATGCCCTCTGATGCATGCTTACAAACGTACGTGTTTAGGTTTATATGCCCTCTGATGCATGCTTACAAACGTACGTGTTTAGGTTTATATGCCCTCTAATGCATGATTATAAACGTACGTATTTAAATTTATATGCCCTCTGATGCATGCTTACAAACGTATGTGTTTAGGTTCATATGCCCCTTATGCATGCTTACAAACGTACGTGTTTAGGTTTATATGCCCTCTTATGCATGATTATAAACGTACGTATGTAAGTTTATATGCCCTCTGATGCATGCTTACAAACGTATGTGTTTAGGTTCATATGCGCCTTATGCATGATTACAAACGTACGTGTATAGGTTTAATATATTATGCCCTCTTATGCATGATTGCAAACGTACGTGTATAGGTTTATATGACCTCTTATGCATGATTGCAAACGTACGTGTATAGGTTTATATGACCTCTTATGCATGATTGCAAACCTATGTTCGTGTTTAGGTTTATAAGCCCTCTTATGCATGATTACAAACCTAATTAAGTGTTTAGGTACGCTGAGAATGAATATCATTTATTTTTTGTAAATGTTTAAGATATAATAGTTAACTAACTAGTTAGATAAAAATATAAAGTAAAAAAGTTTGAGAGCTACTGGTCTCCCTAGGGAATGCTGAGTATGTAAATGAATACTGGAGCGGAATTTGTAATTAAATGACTGCGTTTTATGGTTTTATTTGTTTGGAGTGGAATGAAATCTAAACAAAATGTAATGAAAGTTTGAGAAGTTTTTAATGAAAAATATAGAAGATATTATACAGAAGTCATTATCATATACCTAATCGACTAAAAATTTGAATAAATTAATACGCAGCACGAAAATATTTCGCACTCACATCACTATCAATTCAATGGCAGATTATACTCTAACGATGGATGTACCTACAGACTGTTAGCAGTCAGTTCCAAAAGTAACTAAAAAGTAATAATATTGTATGAAATACAATGTAACGTATTAGACATTAAAGATAAAAATGTTATTTAAGATATCTTACCCATAATCATCTACTCGGAGAAAAAATAAGTACACAATAATTTAAAATCCTGAATACTTAATACCTGATTTTTTATCAATATGTTTGTTTCATTGTAGAAAATGAAATATTCAACTATTACTCAAGTAAGGCAAAGTTTCAAAAAATGATTAGATAATTGTATGCTTTTTAAGAACAGCCCCAGTGCCAATCATTTTTTTCGATTCAGTTATAGTTAAAATTCGCATAATTATTTTTAAAAAACAAAATACCTAGGTAGCAAAATTTTGTAGTCTTACAAGGCTTCAAGTTAAAAAGTTAATGGGGATACCTAATATAGTAATATAATCGATTGTATGAAAACTGATGTTTTTGTTTTGTAAATATTTAATTAAATTAGATTAAGGCATCAAACGCACATCATTAAATAGACAAAAATATGCGATTTATTGAAAAATAGTACCTAGGTATATTGGTACTTATGTAATTGGAATTATTAAAATTTAAAAAATTCTCGTATAAGGAACTCAGAACTATTACTCCTATTACTCGAATGTGTAAATTTTATAATACCTACTTTACATACTAACAAGGACATAGATATTTTGGTGACAGTCTGGTGACATTCAGAAGAAAACTTTCCTCACTTATAAATTAACGTATTAAACTAGCTTTTGTTTTAATTTTTTTCTAGCTATAATGTTTCTCTTTTTTATCTGCTTGTGCTTAATAATCTTATCTTTTATAGTAGGTAATGTTTATTATTTTGTTTGTTTTTTTGTTAGCATTTTTCACTATTTTTCTTTGTTGTGATCTTAATTTCTATTGTATCTGTTCATTTTTATATAAATGCCATTTAAGATATTTTTATTTTTTTATAGGTTTGTTTGCCAATTTTTAATGCAGGATGTGGCCACTTGTAATTGACTGACCAGTTTTATATTAGCTTTTTCTTATTTTATGAACCTATTGATGTATAATAACATGTTAGCTGTAAGTGGTCCTTAATAATAAATAAATAAATAAAAATTTGACGCGAGTATGTACCTAGATAAGTATAAAGGAAGATATATCGAAATAAAAAAATAGAACTTAAGATTAAAAAGGATAATAAATAGATATAAATACCATTGAATTCGCTGCAAACCACGCGGTCGAAGGGGCTCATCCAATCTGAAAAGTGGAAATCTGTTATCAATTAATCAGTTAGTATCTTTTGCTGAAAAACAAATATTGGAAATAATAAGAAACAGCAAAAAATGCACACACACACTAATATTTATACCTACTTACAAAACAATAACAAAAAAGCACATTGCCTATACATGCAAACTATATATTTTTTTGCAATTTAATAAGTTATATCGATAGTTCAAAAGTTATTGGACTTTTAAAGGACATTAAGAGATATAGGTACCTATAAATATTTTTTTCAGCTTTATAAGCCACTTAAAAACATGAGCATTCATAGCGATCGGAAAACATAAAAAAACATAAACCTATACGTCTCCTAGACAACATTAGATAAAGAAAAAAAAAACGACGTTGTAATAAAAAAAAATGTTTCATGTAAAGTAAGAAGGTACTTAGGTACCTATATTAAAAAAAATAAACAATCGATATAGGTACCAACCTAGAACCTACGTATTGTATGAAAACTCATATAGTTTTTGCTCTTTTTTGTATATATTATTTTATATTAAAATCTTTACATTAAAAAATATACATGGGGTGTAAGAGATGGAGTGAATAGTAGGGGCCGCCCCAGAAAGGGATGGCATGACCATGTGAATGATATTGTGAAAGAAGGAAATATAAGAAGCTTTAATAATCGACGAGCATGTATGAGACGATGCATGGATGTAAAGGAAGCTAGGAATGTATGCAAAAATAGAGGAGTATGGTGCTCAGTTCTCTCTGCTTACCCCGTAAGGGATATGGCGTGATGGTATGTATGTATGTATGTATGTAAAATCAAATTTACCAATTGTCAAATACATATTGTACATAGCTGTAATTTCTTGGAGAGTCATTTTATACATTCGTTTGTAAGCTAAGAAAAATAATAAACAGAATTCTGTTTCAAACATTGGGTTTTAGGGCATTTTTAACAGAAATACTGGTTCGTGAATCAAAATATTTTTCTCAATTTATAGGTACGATATGTAAGTACTTATGTACCTATATCTAGGCAGGTAGGTACCTATAAACAAAATATTAGATAGTCGATACCTAATTACCTATATGTAGTTGAGTAAATAGGTACATATATAAAATATGTGTAGGTATTCATTGTTCAATATGCTAATTACTTTGTGTATATTTCTTGAGTCGTAAATCAAATGAGCAATAAAACCTGGTTGTACAACAGTAAATTTTCTTACTGTGTTTTTCATAAATACTAACAACATGTCCATATACCTACCTACATATAGGTACATACAAATGTATCTTCTAACACACCTATAAAATTTATGTATATTTTACCTTACCTACCTACATTAGGTACTTTTGATGATACTTACTTCTTCACCAACTAATTTAGGCATATTATTTTTATGTTTATATTAATTAATCATGTACTTTTTGTGCTCATATCAATTTTGCTTATACTTCATAAGTTTAAATTAATTCTGCATGTACCTACTATTTATGCTCATACCTATTAATTTTGCATATAATTTTTATGCTTAGGATATGAATTTTGCATAATATACCTTCTTATTATGATTATATTAATTTTGCTTATAATTTTTATACCTATATCAAGTTTGCATACCTATACTTCATATATGTTTATATTAATTTGGCATTTGCTTTAATGCATAGATATATTAATTTAAATTGATATTTGCATGTACCTACCTCTAAATTCAAACCTAATTCTTATATCATATAATGATTGATCTGAACATTAGAATAATTATTGTAAGGCTGGATAAATATCAATCAATTCAATAATAAACAATGAAAATTAATACAAAGATTGTAGGTATGTAGGTACTGACACTGAAAGCCTATGAGATATCAAATTTGTTTTTTAACTAAAAAAAATATAAGTTAAGTTCTGTTATAATAATTATTTGTAAAACTATGTATCTACTGATTAACGAAATATGTAAATCATGCATAAAAACACATTCAGGTTAAAAAAATGAGACATGCTTATTATAAAAAATATTAATATACTATGAAGATTTGCTGAGTTAATTTTGCGACACTTTTTCAACAATTTTATTTACACAACTTTTTGGCAAGCTCGACTCCCATTCGCCGGTATCGCTCAATGCCGAGCATCGTCAGAATAATGAACAATCGTGGTAAAGACAATTTATAATATATATAGGTAAGTAAATTCGTCGGGAAGACTAATTTTTTTTTCATCGCAATTTTTATTCGTAAACTTGTTTCAATATAACTAGATTTTTTTTCTCGTGAATGATGGCAGCTTCATCCGCCAAGTTGTCATTCGTCATGAAGAAGAAAGTCAAATAACTCCTTCGTTTTTTAGGAAAAATGAATTGAAATAAACAAAAAATATGAATTTAGGTTAAATTGTCTTGAATAAACTGAATCGGTTTTAAAAAATACAGTCCAATACTCTCTGCCTTAATAACCTGTGAATACCATATCATTGGTTGGTGCCATTCAACATTTCCATTACAATTTTATGAAATTAAATAACTAAGATGTCACTGAATTTTTTTTAGTTAATGTTAAATTATTTCTGTTAATTCTTTTGCATTCTCAGAGGCAGAAATCAAACGAAAAAACTTTGAAATTATCTTTTGCATTCAATAACCTTAGACCAAATTCAAAAAATACTTAATCAATTATTTAAATTAAACACAAACTATACTCTGTATGGTTTCACTTGTTTATTTTACTTGTTCAATACATGTTTCGGGAACGTCTGTTCCTTTCCTCAGGTGGATGTAAACTGAATATGCGTGTGAGTGCGGTGTATGAAAAGTAGTGTTGTAAAATACTGCCTACTGATAAAAAAAGACTGCCTCAGAACAGACTCGTCGAGTGAGGCAGCATATTTCCAAATAGCAACAATTGTACGTAGGTACCTAGTATGTTTATAATAAGTCTTTTTTAATATAGCAACTTTTTTGCTATAGTAATATAGGTACATATATGTAAATAATGGAAAATAAACCATTTCAAATTCATCGTTGCGGACGGTGCCATGTAGTTTTTAAATAAATAACGACTGGCGACAAATGCATAAAGCCCATAGTCACTTAATAACTGTAATTAAGCGACAAAATGTATCGAATGGCTATCGAAAAGCTAACAACTCGGTGTAATGATGCAATTCGCCAGATTTATGTGTCAATTAAATTTCAATGTTATTACTAACAAATGTTCAACACTTAAAGCCGTGAAAGCTCCATTTCTTCTCAGATCTAATGTAGGCACAGTTGCGTTTGAGAGCAAATTTTATACATTTTATAATGTTTAACAGACATTACTTAATTTTATTTCATAATAATCGTACATATCTTAAAAGTTTGGACATTCAGGATATTATTATGTAGTTTATATCTTACCAAAGGGCCGGGAGCGTATACCAAATTATTTTAAATTATTTAAAGATGATGTTCAAATCAGGGCCGTATGTAAGATTTTTAGCGCCCGAAATAACACGCCCACCAGTTTCAAATGCTTATCAATAATAACTATGATAATAAAAAATCAAATTGGCTTATTATAGCGCCTTTTTGTGAAATCACCTAAATGGCGTTTTACATATAAAATTAAACACCGAAACATTTTTTAAATACCTCAATAAATGTAATTTTTTTAATAGGTAAACGTAACTCGAATTTTTCTAGTAAGTATTTCCCCGTTAAACAGGTGTAGATACCTATAACAATTGGTATAAACAAAAGTTGTTAATAACGAAACTGATGACCTCACCTGTCAGGATCAAACTTTAGAAAAAAAGATCCTTATGATAAGGTAGGGGTAATTTTCTCACTTTTCTTAAATATTTTTTAACTTTATATTTTTTTATTTGTCATTACTGATTTTTTTTTGTTTTTTGACTGTGCTACTCTTTCACGCTCACACATATATTTACTCACTCTAGCGCACACCCAAATATATAAATATTCTAACACATAACTATCCTCCTCTCTGTTTTCCCTTCTTCCTCATTTCTTGCTCCCTATCCCGTTATTTTATTAATTTATCTATTTATTTACCTTTTATAATGACAACAATAAGTAGATCACTGCTGCCCAACTAGGAAATCATCCTATTCTAGGGCTAGCAGTTTACAATTTATATTGACAATTAGGTATATGCAATTATGAACCAGGTGATTGTTCCCGTTCCACACTAAATAGGTACCTACACAGTTTCAACTTTCTGCACTCACAATCATTACTTCAACAAACATACATATGGGCTCATACAAAAATTACACCTTGTAATTTTTGTTGCTATAAAATAAAATAATTATTTATATAATGCGATATTCAAAGGTTAGTTGAGATAGCTAGTCGTTTTATTTCATGCAAAATTTAATGAATCGACCATTATTTTTTAAAAGTACCCGCAGTACCTACCTACCTTCCTAAATTAAGAAAAAAACATAAATTAGTTTTTTAATTTTAAGATAGTTGTGTTCAAATCAGTAAAGATGATTCTTTTGTGATTTTAATAATAGGTTAGGTTTATAGGAAGGTAAGTAGGTACCTACCTACTTATTTTTATTCCTACTGCAAAAAATAAGATAAGTATTTTATTAAGCTGTATTGAATTTTGTATCGTAAAATAGTTAGGTATACCTATACTTATCTCAAACCAAAAAAAATTAAGTACCTAGATATTTTGTTGACAAGTTCAAAACAGTTTTATGAAACACCCTTTGTTTTGTAATGGATTGTTCCAAAAACCCGTTGCCGCTAATGGCACTAATAATAAAAAAAATCACAATTATTTTTGTAGGTTGGTAGGTCTACCAACCCACTGTTGGCGCTCTTACTTATCTGAACTCGTTGACTCAGACAGTGTAGAAAACATGTTGCGCCTGACTCTGTTTTTTACGTAAAAATATATGAATTCTTTGATACAATAATATCGCTAGAACGAGCAAGGCTGAAATTTATTTGTGGCGTTTGTGAGTCAAAGAAATCAAAATGTTGAAGAGACTATCGCCTCTAATTGAATATAAAAGTGAAAAAAGAAACGTTTATATTTAATGAACGATTATTTTGACATGTTTGGCATTGGTTGTCTATTAATATTTCTGATGAAGTGATTGCGCCAAGGCAACCGAGATATCTCATAATAGCCTTTAATCTTCGTTTTTTTCTTAGTGTGTGTAAACATAAAAGCATAATACATCATAAAAGTTAAGCTATTCATTATAATCTACTTCTTCTATCGTGTTAGAATTAAATTTGATCAAGTTGGTACCTATTCAGAATCTTATATAAAAAATAATCAAAAAACACAGTCAAACATCAAAACTCATGAACAAAATACACGTGTTTTTCATACTTTTGGGTAGGTACCTATGTAGATGCCGATCACTGTGGCACAGTTGGTAAGTCGTTTGGCTTCTGTGCAGACGTCCTAGGTTCGATCCCCGGCAGAGGAGTAATTAATTTAAATTCATTTCTCACCAAATACCTATTGCCTCTCTGGGCTGGAAACAATGATTAAATGGAAGAAATTTCCACAAGGCAATAAACTGCGCAGGGCGCAATGAAGTGTTTGTACAATGAGTTTTATGTATGTACAATGAGTTCCTGATGGGGTATGGAAACAGAATCGTCCACCACACATTCCTTTGCTGACAACTACCCATAATTATTATTTAGGTAGGTACCTAGCTATTTAACGAGTGGATTTTGATGGAATCTATGGGCGAGTACCGATTTCAATGATAGTTGAATAAATTTCAAAATATTGCCAGTTTGAATGCCAACCTTGTTGTCGAACACAATTATACATTCAAAATTTAACGATCAAAATAATATAAATATTAACATGATGACCGAAAAACACAGAAATGCGAGATTTTGAAAAATTATTGATTTATGTTGATCGTAAAATATGAAATGATTGTGGGTGAATATGAAAAAAAAAATCCTAGTTTACTTAGGTAAGTAGGTATAACCTGTATCGACGATAGAGTAATTTTAAATATAATACCTATTAAAAAAAACATAAAGCTATAAATTATGTTATGTTACCGGAACTCGTAAGTTAAAAATATAGGTAGGTATGTATATGTAGATATATTATATAGTTATAGGTAGGCGATTGTCTAATTAAATCATATAAACATATTTATATTTTATATTCATACCTACATCGGCAGAGACGTATTTAGATATTAGTAGGTAGTTATATTTATTTTTAAAAACAAATATTTAAAATATATTTATTTTTATTTTCTTTCTTCATATTATCATAACAAAATATACGAGCAAACAAAATTTATACATAATTGGTCTTAAATTTGTGTTTAAGCTGATACTTAACCAGTTTTTTGTATAGCCGAAACTGACTTAGCATTAGTTTAAACTTGTATTTTAAATAGGAAGTAAGGCCCTATAGGTATAGTTTACAATATCACATCCTTAAAGCTTATTAGCTTGTGTAGAAGGAGGATGTATGTAATCAAATGACTACACAAAAGTGTGAAATAAAAAGAAAAACATTAAGAAAATAGGTACTAGCATGTACAGATAATTATGCATCTATTAAACACAATATTACGTACATGTATTAAACATACTTAGTATACCTATTGGTTGATGAAGTACAACAGGTACCTACTATAGTTATATTTTTATTAAAACACAGTAGCTTCC
The DNA here is from genome assembly GCA_963576475.1 of Molanna angustata. Taxonomy (NCBI): domain Eukaryota; kingdom Metazoa; phylum Arthropoda; class Insecta; order Trichoptera; family Molannidae; genus Molanna; species Molanna angustata. The sequence goes on from OY754976.1 coordinate 34,632,072, forward strand.
TTACTACACAGAGAATCAAAACAAGAGGAGAACCTGAGCTGCTACTTAAATTTACTTTATATTTTTTTTTGTTTAATACTTTCTGGATAATGTTGTTTTTTAATTTACTTGCTTATTTTATTTTAAGTATCAACTTTAGATCTTGTGAGTTATTCCAATCGATATTTAAATGACTTGAAAATGACATGGAAAAATATTTTTTTACTAAACTGCCTGCAGATATTTTAACTAAACTTTTGTAATTACTTTAGATGGATCGATGGCAGAGCGGTCAGCGCATTGGGTTAGTAATCCAGTGGTCGCGAGTTCGAATCCTGCCTTGACCGATTTCGTTCACCTATAGCACAAGAATTTATGCTTATTTTTGGATAGATAACTATGCTCATCATATTATTTATTATATTTTATCCCCCATAGATTATTTACAGAACACTTGGGTTCATCTTTACAGAACACTTGGGTTCATCGTTACAGAAAAGGTAAGTACATAGATTATTTTTTACATATTATGGTCACAATAATCGATATACTATTGAAATTACACCACATCATGGTTTAACAGACTACAGATATAGTATATTAGAGTGAATAAAAAGATTAAGAATAAGGAGAAAAAAAAATATTGATATGTATGCAAAATAAAAAATTCGAGAAAAAATCGGTAGGTAGGTAGGTACTAGAGGATGTAAAGGGTGCTACAGCACCATGTCCAATTAACAATTATTTAATTGCTATTGAAAAAGCAGTAAGAATACAAGAACATATATTATTTCCTACACAGATATTTGATTTTGATACTAATATCCATAGGTAGGTACCTAACAAGTAGTTTGAAAAAAATCGTTCATTAGAATAAGCTAGGCCAGCCTTACTAAACAATCTGCTACTGTATTTTTTTGTATCTCGGGAGTTCAGTAAACAGCTGTTTAGGTTTGAAGGTAGGTAGGTATCTATAGGTAACTAAACTAAAACTGGATAACTGCGTAATAAATTACAATAAATACCCCGATATATTTATTAGACAACAACCGTGATACATTATTGAGTTTATATACCTAATCTAAACATGCATAATATTTCAGTCACGATACGTCAAATGATTTTTATAAATAAACTTACACCACGCGTACGGAGAGGAACGAATACATGACGTCATAGATAATAATAATATGCCCGCCATGATCCTGCGCAAGATTTATGCGCAAAATATGTGAAGTGCTTTATGGCGAGGGCTGAGTCGGCGATGATGTTCTTGCTCACACGTGGGGAAAAAGACAAGGACGACATAATGATAGATAAAGAGGCGTTAACGTAATAGATAATGTGCTATATCGATTTTGTGGGCTCACATGTGTTGGAACATAGGGACATACTATAATATAGGTATGGCAATGTATGTTTAGATGTATGTAAGTGTATCTATACTTACCTATATTATAGATACAACCAGGTAGGGAAACAGCAGTAGCGGAATTTCTTATAGAAGCCGAAAATCTTGGCTTGCCTATGAATATTATGTATATTAAGAAATTCAAGAAATAATATTTATTTATTTGTTTTATTGCAACCATACTACAAGATTAACAGGGTCACAAATCTAAATATTATTTCGGAATGTGATTTTAAAAATATTTTTCATGGACACTGAAATAAACAACGATGCTAAAAAAAACATAAATTTTCGACATTTCCCAATTTTATTCCAGGGTTTGCCTAGTCAGAAAGTTCTAGTTTCGCCCCTGGGAAACAGTTTATGGGTATTAGTTACATATTATAAACTCATACATACTATCACGCCATGTTCCTCACGGGGTAGGCAGAGAGAACGCCACTTATTTCTATCTTGACTAGGGTTGCCAGATGGTAGGTATCCTAGAGGAGGACATGTCCTCCTTTTCGATAAATTGTCCTCCCTTACCTACAGTATATCCTTTTGCGTTGATTCTTATCCAATATAACATGTCTACTAAAGATTTTTATACATATTTCATAATAGAGCACCAAGAACTTATTTTATTTTATTTTATTTTATTTATTTTTATTACAAAAAAATTGTGTTTTTGTGAAACATGATATTTAAAATGAAGTGAATTCTTAAAATAATATATTGCTTCATTGTTAATAGTTTAAATAATGACTAAACTAAATTATGTTTTATAGCGACTGCATTGAAGATATAAAAAAATAAAGAAATAAAGCAATTATCAGACGATGAAAATTCTTCGACATGCGTCTGTAGGTAGGTATGGCGGTTTTTTTGTCATTGTCCTCCTTTTTAAAGAAAATCCTCCTTTTTTGTGCTTTTTGTCCTCGTTTTTCAAATTTCCATCTGGCAACCCTTCTAACATTTCCGTCTTTCAAAATACCGTTCACATGGACGTGCCATTGCCTTCATTGGGCGGCCCCGACCTGTCATTACTCACCCATAAATCCCACCCATATTAATATCTAGGTAAGTACTGAAACTTCTTCCTTTTCTTTTTTTAGACTAAGTATTTTGGTCCGTGAGATAGAGGCTATGCCTCCGAAATGTTTCGTATATTTACAAACGTTAACACGTTTCCATAACAAATAGGTATGGAATTACAGTAGGTACCTACCTACTTAAAAAAAAGGTGTGTGACACAATGGTGTAAAAGCTATTTGCAACAAAAGTAGAAGTTTATAAGATTAATTTTATATTTATTACCTACATGGGTAGGTACCTACTATATTTTTTTATTAAACAGGTAGGTAGGTACCTACTCGTTGATAAATTATAATATATAGGTACCTACCTACCTATTTATCAAATAAAATTATTTTTATTGAAATTATATTTAACATACCTATATATTATGCAAATAGTATCTATAAATGATAGATATGTACATAGGTTTAAAATTTTCTATTTTTTTTTTTAATTTTTCGTGGAAGTTTAAATTGATAGGTATACCTAGGTAAGAACCGTTTTAATGTCATTTAAAAAAATAGGTTTAAAAACGAATTACTTTTGATTATATCAATTTAATGCCCTTTAATAACGAAACGATCGTTCTGTTAATTAATTTGAAAAAAAAATGTATAAGGAGATATTCATTTAGTTTGATTTTCACTTTTTGGTAGATATTTGTACCAAACAAATTATATATTATGGCAATGTTCAATGGTAACCTTACATAAACATGAAGAGATAATTCCCAATTTTCCGGTGTATAGGTATTTAGTTAATAAGCGATTTTGTTTACTCGTCAGTAAATTATACAAAAATAATTTTGAATTATTATTAATTACGTGTAGGTACGTTACAGGGGTCTTCAACAACAGAAATTGGTACCTACAGTAAAGAAAAAATGACTGAAACCTCTCTGAATATTTTTTATACGCCTATCTATAGGGATACCTAGCTAAAAACAACATTAAAAAGCCGTTTGCAGACCAAACGCTAAGTTTGTTTAGCTTAGCTCGCATAGTTGAGGTCGTTTTTCATACAAGTGAGCAGACCGCAAATTATGTGAGATAGTATGAAAAATGACCTCAGATATGCGAGCTAAGCCAAACTAACATATTAGCTTAGCTTTTGGTCTGCAACCGGTTTTATAGTAGGTACATAAATAGTACTTAGCTTAGTTTAGGTAATGTATGTGGATGTATATTTACCTACTTGTTTCAAGGACATATTCATTCTTTAATTAAAATAGCATTTTTTAACGCCCTTATTTATTATTTTTAATTGAAAAAAAAATAAAATTTCAAATGCACTGATTTTGACTCACGCCAAGTCTAATCGTAGGTACACGCAAAAGATGACTGCCCAAAACAATAACTTATCCAATTATATATATGAAAAAAATAAAAAAACGATATCTATATAAGATTTATTTTTTTCGAAGGACGAGGCAAGTAAATAATTATTAGAAAATTCCTTTATGGAATGAAAAAAATTAAATATTAATATATTGTAACATATTGCTTATTTAGAATATTTTAACAAAAACTAAGTAAAAAATAAGTCTACATATTATTTCATTCTGGACTTATCAATTGGTAAATCTTCATTTTTTTTATTTATTTTCATAAAAGTTGAAATTAATAGGTAACCTACCTATACAAGAAAATTTGCACGAAAAACATCATGGAATATTTTTCTACGACGGTTTAGATACCCATGTATAAAAATTAAGTATATTGGTTTGTAAGCAGAAAGGTAGGTGCCTCCTGACAAAATAAAAACTAATAAAAATGAAATAACTAGGTCCTCAAATCACGAAACCAATGATTTTCGACCCCTGGTCGTTACGTGAATTGGCAACGCTTGGTTTTGATATGCAGGAATTTCGTTTTTTTCTTCTTTGATTTTATTTTTACCTTTGGCCAAGGTGATATTAAATCACTTGTATATTTTATACGCCATACCAATGTAAATAACTCAATTACATGATATATTTTGACACAACGTTTCCGCCAATAACAGCTCGGTTGAATATTGCATTTAATAACAAATATTTAATTAATTTAATTTTAATTATATCAATTAATAATCCACCGACAAAATTTATTTAAAATTTTATGAAATTTCGTTTGTAGATATATTGTACTAATGTATATAATAGGCAATTTACTTTCATATATATAATATGTAGGTAAATGTTATAATTAAAAAAATGTTGTTACCATGTAAATAAATTTGATATTAATAAATTAAACATAGGTAGGTATACTTAATTCAGGTAGGTACCTACCAACCAAATATCTACATGTATTTCGAAAAACACAATTTAATTTTACTTAATTTTTAGATTCCGGAAGTGTGATTGTTAGGGAGGTAGTTTGGTACTTATCTACATACACAAATAAATTAGGCAATTTTATTTATAATATTAATTATTATTAATAATTTAATAAATTAGGCATTAAGGTATCAATATAATATGTAAGTAGGTATCTACTTTATGCTCAAATAATAACAATGTATACCTACGACTTTTCAGGCAACTAGCACCAACATAAAGAACTCTTTGCAGGGTAAATTCTATACAAAAATAAGTATCTAGCACCCAGTTTGAAACAAAAAAACCGAAATTACACTGGGAATCAAACCCAGAACCAATAGCCCAAGAGTCTGTACCAAGATACAGTGTCAGGCATTGAAAATTTTTTATTTTTAATATCTAACAATGAATCCGTTATTCTGTACTTATTTTTTTAATGAATATTCTCTTGTAGCAAGAACATATAACTAATTTTAATGCAATATTTTTAAAATTGTCAATTTCGTCTAACTATATGTAGATAGCAAGAAAGCTCAGTTTACCCTTCATCCTCATACCTTCGTTCCCTAAACTAAGCTTAAATGCTTGTAGGTACTTTGGGTGTTCGAAATCGGTGGAGGCAGAGTTTTTATTATTTATTTTTATCAGTAGCCGATAGACAAACACAATCATTAACTTAACAACTAGACGTCTACCGGATAATAAATTTTAAATCTTCAACAAAACCCTCTACAATAGTCGACCGTCGGGCAATAAAATCAAAATGGCCGCCTTGTGTGTCGCGCACACTCTGCGTTGTGTTTTGTTCGAAGCGGTCAGAAGGTGTGAACCAACCCTTACAATAAAATATTTTTATTGAGTGTTGCTTCTGCCATAAACGTAAAAAAAAATTACAATACAAAACCGTTTATTGGTTGTAAAATTTTATCGTTGTAACTTTGTAAAAAGGCAATAAAATTATATAAAATGACCCTTCAATGTAAATATTGCCAAAGTTTCGGCAAAGAACGGCGATTTTTTATTTAATTTTTATTGCAAATGCCGCTACCGTTGTAAATAATGTCATAATTAAAATTTAGGTTTAATCGCTTAATAATAATTATTTTAAATTTAAATAAATAAATAACTATGTTTTTTTTTCAATTATATCTACTTAAATTGTTTTATGATTTGGTGGATAGAATTAAATATAGTAGGTACCTACCTATCTACCTACTTAACATTTTTTAAATATTTTTAATTATTTTAAATGATTAGTGTGTTTTATTTAATTGTGAACTCGGTGCCTACTAAGTATCTAATTGTGTTGTGATTTAATGAATTACATATAGTTAAAGTACCTATAGGTAGGTACCTATTAGCGTTTTATTATTTTTTTACCTACAAATCAATTTTATTTAAATTTTTTTAAAGATTTGGTGAATAGATTGGTACCTATTTTAAATAAAATAGCATTTTTAATGATTAGGATATTATTATTATTATTATATTTTGAATTGCAATTGTCATGACCCCTTAGGTATAAGTAGGTACTAGCAGTCTGCTATCTGGGGTCACTTATTGTTAAATTTGTGTATTGGTTTCTTAGTTTTAATAATTAGGTACCTATTATTGTAAAATGTATAAAATGTTCGACATCGTAGTGTAAGGATGTTATGGACAAAATTTACATAATCGTGATTGTTTTATAAATTTAATATATTTTTAATGGAGATTATCTAAATGGTGTGATATATAAGTGAATAAATAATTATGAAATACATACTTACATAAACCAAATATTTAAGAGTAGGTACCTACATAGATACTTATCTGTGGGTATTATGGAACCTACCCTAATATAATTTACCTAATATAACTAATATAAGCTCATGTTTTTCTTACATAAATATTTTATATTTTGCAGGTATACCTACATACAAATATTACCTACTTATGCAGTCGTACCTACCCTTGATAGGTACTTTTACTTATCAATTTTTGGTTAGTTTTTACTAGGCATCACAAATCCATACTTAGACACTAAAAATATAGGTAGGTACCTAGGTAGTGAAAACCTGCGTCGTCACCTGGCATGTCTTTGAAGTATTATGTGATTTTGTTTTGGCTTAGTAGGTAGGTAAAAAAAATATAGCCAGGTATTGACATATTTTTTTGTTTTTTTTTTCATTATAAATACCTACCTATGTATGTACTTAACTAAGTACCTACCTAAACACCTAAATATTTAATTTAAATGGAGGTAGGTAAATACTTCTACGATATTATCGGTGTTCACTGCAGGCATTTACATACTGCAAAAATGTTTTTAAATCTCTTATAACAATTTTACTATTGCGCTTGCGCATAAAGGCATACCAAAATGGCGGCTATCAAGTTTATCGGACGTTTGGAGACGATAATCAACAATCAATCAACGAATTTAGAAAAATTATTTAACCCAATGGATATGCCAGTACAGGAACGTAAGCATCCTATTCCAACAGCCTACCCAGTTAAGAAAAACATTTTTTTTAAGTTAATTTATTATATAATTTACCTAAAAGTAGGTAGGTACTTAGGTACCTACCTACTTCTAAGTTTTTTTTTAAAAACAATGTGTAGGTAGGTAGGTATATCTATTTCCTATACTATTAAAAATAGGTATCTGATATTTTTTTACATTAAACTAAGTAGGTAGGTACTTGATAAATATTTTTTCGTCAGTTAGGTATGTTGTTTTATCTTAGTAGGTACCTACCATATTATTTATTTTGTATTAAGATGATAAGTAGGTACCTACTATTTTTTATAATTATTTTTATTGCTTAATTATTATGGTAACAGTATTTTAATAACTTAATATTATTACTTTATACGTAATATCAATTTATTTTTTTCATTATAGGTAACTTTTTTTTTTATTATTAACTCTCATTCTATAAACAAAATTATCAAATTTATTTATGAATAGGTAGGTTAGTAATACCTATATATTTATGTATGTTTTACTATGTAATTTATTTTAATTGATAAGGATGTATGTGTTTATAAAATATAAAGTGTATTTATTTGATAGGTACCTAAATACTTGATTACAAACTTAAATATTAGTTACATATAGATATACATTGTGCATAATAATGTTTTGCTTACTTACTAAACATTAAGTTCTTGAGACAAGTGTTACTAAATATGACGGGAAATTAAATTTTTCCAATCTATTGTAGGCAGGGGCGTGTATAGAACCTTCGGACTACGCAAACCGTAAAAGAAAATTGGGAAATGTCCTCATACTAGTGGCCATGAAATATATTTTTAAAATCTCATGCCAAAATAATATTTACATTTGTGGCCCTGTTAAGCATCGTATCCACACACGGTTTAATTTTTAATCTTATAATATGGTTGCAATAAAACAATAAAAAAAAATATTAGGTAGGTATTGAATTTCTTAACATAATATTCCTAGGCTAGCCACGATACGATTTTCGGCTTCTATAAGCGATTCCGCTACTGATTATAGGTAGGTATCTTTTATTTTGTATTATTTTCGATAATTTTTCACGGCATGTTATTCATAATAATTTATAATAGTTAGGCACGTATCTACATAGTTTTAATATTATGGATTTGAAAAACTATTACCTACCTAATATGTAAATAAAATAAAAAAATAGGTAATTGATCTATCTGCAAGATTCATTTTGCATTGGTTTTGATATTTCCAACTACAAACAATATTTTATACCTACATACATAGGTACCTACGTATGTTATATGTACCTACCTATATTTTGTATTAAGTCTACGGTATGTATGTATGTAGGTACACAACAATGTTAGGTATAATAAAACAAAGCAATTCTACTCCATTTTTTTCTGACAAGATTTTTAGGAATAGACGGAATTAACATAGGTACCTTTACATATTATGATTATTATTTTATGTAAGCTTTGCTCTATAAATTATACTGGAAAACAAACAAAAAATTATAGTGAAGTATGACGAACATGTTCAACTCTATTTCAAATCCACTCGAGGAACGTAGGTACCGACCTAGGTATAGTAATGACATAATGTAGGTAATCATGATGAATATAAATTTCATATCACCTTCTTTTTTAAATTTAAGCCCAATTCACACTTTAATACGATTTCGCTAAGTAGGTCCTATCGATAGAGAACAATAAAAAAAAATCATGCTGTATACCTATACAAAATTGATATTTGTATATCTACTAATTTAAACCTGTTATTCTAAAGTCATTTGGTCAAATTATTGTAACGTTGTCAATATTCAAACAGTTTTATTAATTTTTTTATATATTTCCTTTTGCGCTGACTAGAAAACAAAAAAACACTAATTACTAAAATATTCATTTAAATCTGTATAGCTGTCATAAAACGTGATTTGTAAAAAAACTCGATGATGCTATAATTATAAAGTACCTATATATTTTTTATGTCCTGCAATAATCTTCACAATAAAAATGTCAAAACCACGTGGTGTCAATAATGTCGACGAAATTGTGACGAAATAACACGAATTGACAAACGATATAATATAGGTTTGAATTTGATTCAATTGACGAATTGTTCAATGAGGTGATTGTATACAAAATGGTTTATTGATTTTATCAACTGTCAACAATACACAGGTAGATTGCATCACAAATTAATGTCATAACGCACAGCACACATCTCGGCCGTGAGTGTGAATTTAAATTGAAAAATTATGCGGTCGTAAAGTGAAAAACACGTGCTGTAACGTAGTAAAAAATAAAATTTTTATTCACCACAAACAATATGGCTGGCATGAGAGACCAACCGTTTTCGTCAAATCGATAATAACATCAACACACATTGAAACAAGTCCAAAATAACGGAGAAGATCGGAGCAAACACAGGTCATGCAATTCAAAATGAAACTATGTATCTACATATGCAAAACAAACAAAAAAAATGACAAGATTTTCATTTCGTCAAAACCGATCGATAAAAATATGCATGCATATTGATTGATAAGAACTAATCAAAGATATGAAATTTCAGATTAAATTAATCTAAAATTTAATCACACATTTTGGGTCAAAGTGAAATGTCACATCACGTGAATTTGGAAAAGTATGATAATCTTTGGTAGGATCTTAACAATGCGGAGCTTTTAGATAATTTAACTAAAACATCAAAACTACAGCAACATACAGGTACATCAACAACAATCACAACATCAAAGCCATCAATATTTCCAGACGTCATCCACAGCACGAGGTTGGAGGACATCACTAAACACCACTGTATCATCATAACTTGGTCCATTTCTTTGGCAGGAAAGCACAATCTTGTAAAACTTGAAACACACAATAATAACTTTTGGAACCAAAACAACATTAGTGATACAGACGGACGGTTGCCTGATCAATAAAAACTTACACAATATCGGGTCGATTTAACATCAATCACTCATCTCAAATTACCAAAAATATAACGACAATGCAATAAAGAAATCACATAAAAACTCGTTTACGATTGTGTAAGTGTTTATTGATGTGGCAAGGGTGTGGGGGTGTGTGCTGGGAAAGATGGCGTCTGGCTGTGGCTGCGTTAGGTACTGACCCGTTATGGACATCCAGGGGTAGCGCGGCAGGTCGGGGAGAGGCTGTGGCGCGGGCGCAGCCTGTGAACAGGATCCCAGGGGATCAGCGGAGGCAGCGGAGGCTGCCGAAGCAGCGGCCGCCTGGTGGTAGAACTGCGCGGCGGCAGCCATCGAGGCGGAGGCCGCAGACACGGAGGAGGCCCCCGCACCTCCGCCGTTCTGGTGGTGCCCCAGATAGTTGACAACGGACTCTGCGGCCGGGTATCGACAGGACTTGTCTGCGTCCGCCGCGGCTGCTGCCAGGGCGGCCGGGGGGAATCCGCCCACCACAGGCGCGCCCCCGAACTGCTGGTGATGGGGCACGTAGGGGTACATTCGTGCGGGTTGCGCGGGGGACCCCGCCCCCGCCCTCGGTGGAGAGCCGCTCAGCTCCAAGGCTCCACCGAACAGATTCCCGTGCAGCGGCTGCTGATACTTGGGCAGCATGCTATCTATGATAAACTTGGAGCTCATAACTCCGGGGCGGCACGCGCCATGCCCCGGGGACGCGACGTGGATAATAACTCGCGGCTGCGGGCTGACGCTCGCTGCTCGTGCTCGGCTCGGCTCGGTACGCTCGCGCTCGTAGCTGACTGCTTGCCACTGCGTGCTCTCGCGGCGCTCGCGGTATCGTAATGAGCCGCCGCGAGGACCGGCCGCCATGCCGCCGCCCCCTCCCCCCGCACACCGCCGCGTCAGAGAGGGACGCGGATAGGCAGTTTTTCCGAACGTTTCAAAACCGGACATTAACGGAAATCGGTCGCGCTCGTTAATTCTTACCTGCGTGTCGCGCATTAGAAAGAGATAACGAGTTTTCGGTCGTGCCGGCTGTGGGATATAGCCAATGGCGTCGAGGCGGTCCCACCACCCGACCAATGACGGCATCCCTCTCCTCCCGTAGTAAGTATATCCTTCTCTCCTCTCTCACACACACACACACACCAAACTGACTGACGATGTAGTCAGACGCCGCACGATGTTCAACTTCCATCTCGCGGTGTTTGAATTATTTATTTACATAGAGTTAAAAACACCGAAAATCTTTATACAGAATTAAACATCGCGACACTATACTTTGAATAATCGATAGACAGATGAACTCCTCGCAGTATGAAAATCAACGGAAAACACTACTTACTTTTTAGATGTCATTTACAACTACTGCTAACTTTACGAGCGAGTTCGTAAAATAATAAAGGTCTATTACTTAGGTACTATCTCCCTCGAAATAATAATTAATAGGCAGGTACTTACATTAAAATATAAATATTTTATATTAATAAAATGGGTTAAATGAAATCTTCATGTCTATCAAAATTGAAAATAAAATTCCTACACACCTACTTGTTTTTTTAATGAGTCAAATTTTAAGGATTTTCATTAAAATTATATTTTTATAACTAAAAAATAAATCATCACTAAAAGATATTTATTTATTTATTTATTACAAATCCAGTAAAATACCAATATAGGAAGGTAGGTAAGTACCTAATCAAATAAAGTAGAGTTTAAAGTCATTAGCATCATATGGATATTTCCACTCCATTAGCCCATAGGCATGTGCTGAGGTGTACCTAAGTATGTTATCACGTTATTTCTTAATTCACTAATTTATTTAAATTATTTTTTTATTCTGATTTAGTTTTTTTTAATAGTAAGTAGGTAACTAGGTAGATAATAAATAAATAAATAATCATTTATACCTAGGTATAGTTATACCTAGGTACTAATTTTTATTTTTTGTTATCATTGGGTACCTACCTAGTATTCATTTGTAGCTGTATTTTGAAAACATTATTTATGCAAAAAAAAATGTGTTCCTGTACCTATGTACCTATCTATTATTATAGAGCAAATCAAAATATTAGGTAGATAGGTAGGTACCTACCTACTATTCCAAAAAAATATAGGTAGGTATGTAGGTAGGTAATATTTTTTAATTAAAGAAGAGTAAGGTAATTTTTTATTCGACCTATAGGTAGGTATGTTTTAAAAGTTTTTTCGTAAAAAATCTATGTACCTAGGTAACAAAGTAGGAATTATTTATTATTTAATAGAAATAAATAGCATTCAGATATAAATATTTTTCATATGTAGCTTTAAGTATGTAAGCACAGCAGTCAAAATTTATTGTTAATAATGTGGAAATTTGTTATTGGTTTTAGTCTTATACTAATGCATCTATATAATAAATGTTATTATACTGTTAATTTCCCGAAAATGAAATAAAGTAAAAAAAATATAAAATAAAATAAAATAGGCACATAACATTAAATATAGATATTATAGGTAAGTAACAATCGAATCATTTAGATTAGGTATTTTATTAATCGTATAATATGTACCTACCTGTATCTACAGATAGCGGCAAATAATTTGAGAATGTCGCATTGGTTTTGCACTCCATTCTTGGTCGAGTCTTGCTTGCAAGTCTTGCAGATGTTGCAATACAAAATAATATTCCCAATAGATAGTTCAATATGTAGGTACCTACCTACTATGATTATAATCTTATAATCTAGCTAGATACTAATAACAATTTTTAGTGTTGTGTAAAATCTAATATTTTTATTCCCATTAGATGTACGATGTTTTTATTTGACTCTTCTATGTATTTTTTTTAATTACTTTACTTGGAAGAAAGTACCGATTAGGTATAAAATAATAAGGTAAATATCATAAAAATATTTTTATCGTAGGTACAACATAAGGTAAAAAATCTATAACAAGTATCCGGAGCACATAAAAAACAGAGGTGAATGGAATACCTTCTGCGAACATATTTTAATACGTAGAGATCTACTATAAACTACATACATAAGTAGGAACTAATTAATATTTGGTAGGTACTTACCTACTCATTGTTATGTTCTCCTGTGACACGATGTGTTATTGACCGGCAGTAATAATTTATTTACTAAACAAACTGTACACTCTAGACACACGACGATTTTTTTCACGCATTCTTAGGTGATGAGTTTTGAAGCGAGTGTTAAGTTTTTATGCACTCAAGACCGTAATAAGACATAATGTTTTACGACGGCATAAAAACTCACAAATGGTCTCCACTCAAACACAAATAGCTAAGCGCATGAAATAAATCTAATATGCTTTGACATTATTCGCTCATAGAATGAATATTATGTGTCATTCATTCCATTGACGCCTTCATAGAATCGTAATGTTTTCATAGGTATGCAGTAGGTACATGGGTAATATCGTTAATTTTATGTCAGCTGTGCCAATTATCATATTCAAATAAAAAAATCATCGTATAATTAACATGACACTTCATACATGTCCGATTCAGATTTTTTATTTATCATTTATGGTGAACTTTTATCTATTTTAATTTTTTTTGGTTCTTATGCTGTGTATACCTACCTATACATTATTGAATTAGGTAAGTAGGTACCTACCTACCTAGATTTATTTGCAGTTTTAATATTTTTTACAAAAAAGTTGTCACACAGTAATCTGGGAGTTTTTTATCCTCTCTCAAACACTGTCTTCATCGGGATTCGAATCCGACACCAATAACTTAACAATGACATAATGTTAATTTTGTAAAAATCTTATTGGAATTTATTACTAAATATTATTTGTTAGGAACTAACTACCTTCATATATGAATTATTACATTCCACTGCTATTTACTAGATTAAATATATTTACCATAGATGAAACTTGGCTTTAGAGCACATGACAGAAGTGTAAGATTAATAATTAAAACAAAATAATAATTTTGTTTTAATATAACTAAGTATAGGTAGGTACCTACCTAGCTAACTACTAACAAAATTGTGTAAAAAGTGTTTTTAATATAGCCATTTTTGTATTTTTATTGTAACTTGTATATAAATCGTTTCATTTCAAATTTCAAATTTATGAATTAATAAACTTCTATTGTTTGGCCTTATACATAGGAATCTAATCAGTTTAATTTGACACCATTTTATAGAATCAAAATATGTTAGTTAGGTTAGGTTAGGTTAGGTTAGGTTAGAGTACTTTCACATATTACTTTGTTGAAACAGTTCAGCTTCAATAATCTTATAATATATACTTTAAAAATAAATCAATTATAAAAGGTAGGTAGGTACCTACCTAATACTTTCGTCAAAATATGTCATGGATGATTTTAGTTTAAATAGGTACCTACTTACCTAGGAATATTTATTACAAAATTTTCGTTCAAAAAATTTTCACCATAAGTCATAACAAAATAAATTTTAATAAAATCAATTTGACAATGTCAATGACAAATAAAAACACATAACACATCGTGCATACATATGTAAGAATTATAATAAATTATATTATGTTAAAAATGTTTTAACCGGTTTATAATTAACCAGAAGTCAGTTTTTTTTTCAAGAATCTATTTAAATGTCACCGAAAAAATATGCAGTTCAAAAAACTTACCCAATAATAAGTTATGTTGAAAATCTGAAACAAAAAAAACAGTATTTTATTATCGGTATGAAAGATTTTTCTTTTTATTATAATATTATTAATTTATCCACACTCGTTTATTCACAAGTTCATTCATGTACCTATGTAGGTAGGTACATGCAAGATGGAAACAGGGGTGGTCTTGTTCTTTTAAAATAAATTTAAACAAATAATGCATTCGAAGATTATACAACCTCTATAATAATAATTATTTATTTATTAAATTCTTTTATATAATTTATTTTTTATAACTTATTAATGTATTGATTTTAAAATATTTATTTTTTATTCATCTATTTATTTATTATATTATAATTATTTTAATTAATTTATTTAATATTTATTTATTTATGTTACTAATTTATTTATTTATTTATTATTGGTACCTAATTATAATTTATTTATTGAATATTTATTCACTTATTTATTTATTTTATATATACATACTATTTATGTATTTACGTACCTACTTATATAACTATGTTATCTTTATTTTTTTTTATTAAACTGTTTGATGAATATTATTTTTATTTACCTATTTATATATTTATTAATTTATTTAGGTAGGTATATATTTATTTATTTATTTGTTTTTATATATTTATTTATTTATTAATTTATTAATTTATTTATTTATTTATTAATTTATTTATTTATTTATTTATTTATTTATTTATTTATTTATTTATTTATTTATTTATTTATTTATTTATTTATTTATTTATTTATTTATTTATTTATTTATTTATTTATTTATTTATTTATTTATTTATTTATTTATTTATTTATTTGAATCTTTCTGTACATATACCTAATTAATACACTGGAGGGCATATTGCCTAATGGCAATTTCTTCCAACCTACCAGAGTAAATGTTAAATATTCAAAACAGTGTGTAGGTACTATGGCAATAAGTTAATCACATTGCAAAATAAATAAAGATAGCAGAAGAAAAGTAAAAAAAAACAAAAATTATAGCATATAACAACAATTCAAAGCAATTAATTATTTATTCATTTTTATTTACTTATTTATTTGCCATTAATAAATTTATTTATTTAATTATTATTTTTTATTATTTATTTATTTATTTATTTATTATTGGTACCTAATTATAATTTATTTATTGAATATTTATTCACTTATTTATTTATTTTATATATACATACTATTTATGTATTTACGTACTTATATAACTATGTTATCTTTATTTTTTTTTTATTAAACTGTTTGATGAATATTATTTTTATTTACCTATTTATATATTTATTAATTTATTTAGGTAGGTATATATTTATTTATTTATTTGTTTATATATATTTATTTATTTATTTATTTATTTATTTATTTATTTATTTATTTATTAATTAATTTATTTATTTATTTATTTATTTATTTATTTATTTATTTATTTATTTATTTATTTATTTATTTATTTATTTATTTATTTATTTATTTATTTATTTATTTATTTGAATCTTTCTGTACATATACCTAATTAATACACTGGAGGGCATATTGCCTAATGGCAATTTCTTCCAACCTACCAGAGTTAATGTTAAATATTCAAAACAGTGTGTAGGTACTATGGCAATAAGTTAATCACATTGCAAAATAAATAAAGATAGCAGAAGAAAAGTAAAAAAAAACAAAAATTATAGCATATAACAACAATTCAAAGCAATTAATTATTTATTCATTTTTATTTACTTATTAATTTGTCATTAATAAATTTATTTATTTAATTATTATTTTTTATTATTTATTTATTTATTAATTTATTAATTAATAAATTTATTTATCTAGGTATTTAGTAATTAATTAATTTATTTATTTATTTACTACTAGTTGCATGTAACACACGAGATCCAACTGTCGATAGCGATAGTAGGTATGTATAGTTGAAGAATAAGTACCAAACTATAAACCCATAAATACAAAATATTTAATATTTTAAGATATTTGGTCTTCTATACAACACATATACCTAGGTATGTATGTATGTCAAGATAGGATAGTATGGAGGTCAGTCCTTTAATCCTACCCAGAATATGAAAACAGCATGATGGTATGTAGGTATGTATGTTTGGAGATTAGTATCAAACAAATAAGTCTTCTTAGATATTGTGTGTAGGCGACTGCCATACATATGAAGCAATGTCGTCACTAAATTCAATTTTTATAAAAATTGTTAAAAGAAATTTGAGATGTGCTAATACAATGTTTATATTTTTTATATAAAATTAAATTATCTAGTTGGGGTGTTTCGGATTTTTTTGATGTTTTTTAAAAAATTGGAAATATAGGCAGTTAAGCTCATAAATTTATCATAAAAAAATAATTTTCTTAATGAAAAATGTTTGAGAAACCCTGGAATTTAAAAAAAAACTAATTTGAGATTTTGTATTAGTCTATGTTTATACCAATTTTCAGCGATCTAGCTTTTATGGTTTCTGAGATATATGGAAAAATAAACCAAAAATATAAAAGTTGATAACCCCTGACTGAAAGAAAAATTCACAATTCTGAGTAAAAAAAGTTTGTAGGCCTATAACTGTTTATATATTCTGAAAATTTGGGCTCTGTAAATTTAGCGGATCAAAAGTTATAAGGGGGGACGGACACACAG
This sequence comes from Molanna angustata, assembly GCA_963576475.1. Lineage (NCBI taxonomy): Eukaryota > Metazoa > Arthropoda > Insecta > Trichoptera > Molannidae > Molanna > Molanna angustata. The sequence continues at coordinate 34,649,525 of OY754976.1, forward strand.
ACACACACACACACACACACACACACACACACACACACACACACACACAGCCAAAAGTCCACTACGCCATACAAAATTTTCCTTCGTTCACGCATCTTGGCTTAATAATCTCGATTCATTTAGAGAATTATATAGAATGAAATTCTATTGAAGGAAGAGGCAGTTAAAATTCAAGATGCGTGTACGAAGGAACATTTTGTATGGCGTAGTGGACTTTTTGCATGCTAATAACACCAACTAGAGGCCTCGCAGCATATACTTATGTTCCCATACATGGATTTACTCAGAATTCGGAGTAGAACATTTTATGTGAGTTTTGTGTGTGTGTGTGTGTGTGTGTGTGTGTGTGTCTGTGTGTGTGTGTCCCTTATAACTTTTGATCCGCTCAATTTACAGAGCCCAAAAATTCAGAATATATAAACAGTTATAGGCCTACAAAACATTTATATTTAGAATTTTGATTTTTTGTTTCAGTCTGGGGTTATCAACTTTTGAAATTTTGGTTTATTTTTCCATATATCTCAGAAACCATAAAAGCTAGAACGCTGAAAATTGGTATAAACATAGACTAATACGAAATCTCAAATTAGTTTTTTAAAATAATTTCAGGGTTTCTCACACATTTTTCATTAAGAAAATTATTTTTTTTATGATAAATTTATGAGCTTAACTGCCTATATTTCCATTTTTTAAAAAACATCAAAAAAAGCCGAAACACCCCAACTAGATTATTTAATTTTATATAAAAAATATAAACATTGTATTAGCACATCTCAAATTTTTTTTAACAATTTTTATAAAAATTGAATTAAGTGACGACATTGCTTCATACAATTTGTCTGGCAGTCGCCTACACACAATATCTAAAAAGTGATACTAATTTCCAAACATACATACATACATACCATCATGCCGGTTTCATATTCTGGGTAGGATCAAAGGACTGACCTCTATAGTATCCTATCTTGAAATACATACCTAGGTACATGTGTTGTATAGAAAACCAAATATCTTAAAATATTAAATAATTTGTATTTAGGGGTTTATAGTTTAACTATACGTACTATCGCTATCGACAGTTGGATCTCATGTGTTACATGCAACTAGTATATCTATTAATTTAATTTAGGTACCTACCTACATATAGATCATACTGAAAAAAATATTAAAATAACAGAATTCTATTGATTTTTTCTTAACATAGATTCGTTTTCATAAATGTAAAAAAAATCAATAGATATTTAATTATTTATTATATATTTACTATTTAATTTTTTTTCGGGAAATTTACAGTAGGTAGATATACCTACTAAATAAAATTTTCTATACAGATGTATTACCTACCTATGTAAAAAAATTAAAACAAATTTAAAAATTTCCACAGTAGGCAGAGGCGATCCTTAAACCTTCGGAATAGGTAAACCCTGAAAAAAAAATTGAGAAATCAGTGGCTATAAAAAATATTTTTAAAATCACATTCCAAAATAATATTTATATTTGTGGCCCTGTAAAGCATCGTATGTACATACGGTTCAATTTTTAATCTTGTAGTATAGTTGCAATAAAATAAATTAAAAATAGGTATTAGATTTTGAATTTCTTAATATAATATTCATAGGCAAGCCAAGATTTTCGGCTTCTATAAGCAATTCCGCTACTGAGTCAGTAGGTACCTACCTACCTATTAATAATAAATTTTAACTGGTTTGCTTACATATTTAAAACTGTTCTTCCCCCACCACCACCCGTTCTGCTTATGGGGACTAATAACGGCCCCTTGCAAAACTCTGAAAGAACACATAAAGAACATACGAAGAGTCCGGAGAACTCTAAAACCTTGCAGACACTGCACTTAATGTGCCAAAGAGAGCTAATCATGTTGAAACAACTGGCTCACTGCTCAGTGATAGTGAAGATAATAGTGCACCGAATTTAAGACAGAAAGTCTTGAAAGCCCTAAAGTTGCTCTTCGTGGCTACAAGGTCCGCATGTCCAATGGGTCCAAAGAAATTCCCTCGGACATCGTCGTAGAGTTCTCGTCGGAATGTTGACACGGAGAAGTTAGTGCATTCCCATAGGATATGCTCAGAAGTCTGTTCAGGGTTATCACAAAGCTGACATGAGGACGAATCGGATAAGTGAAAACGAAAGAGATAACTTTTGAAACTGCCGTGTCCAGTAAGGAATTGCGTGGTCCAATAATCGGGAACAATCCACGAGGAAAAAATTCGAGTCCTCACATCAGGAAGAAATAAAAATGTCAGTCTGCCCACGGAAGAAGAAGACCAGCGACGTTGCCAAGCATCTAAAAGAGAACTCCGGGCCAAGTTCTCAATCTCTCCACGAACTGTGGGTAAATTTACAGGTGGGAGAGAAACACCACCCAAAATTGAGCTTCGACCTCTATACAGGTTGTGAATTGAAGCTCGTCGCTGTGTTTCCAGATCAAGGGGAGCCATACCTGTGAGAATAGAAAGTGTGTCAGTAGCGCAGGTTCTGTAAGCCTTTGCTAAAGCTATTAGAGCGAAGCGCTGTCCAGAAAGCAGCAGACGTCTAATGTATTGGGTTTCACAACGATGAGCCCAACAAGGAGCGGCATAACACATAATACTCAGAAAGGTAGCGTTGTAAAACAGTCTTGCTACTGGAAATTTAAGGCCCCAACTAGCTCGAGCAAGACGTGAAATCTTTTGGAAGGCTATTTTTGCACTATCGGATACAGCACGAACATGGTATTGGAAAGTTAGGCCTCTATCTAGTGTAACACCCAAAACTTTGACCCTATCCTTAAATATTACACGCGTATTGATAAATTTGATGGAGGGAGGACTTTTCATTATGCCTTTTAACACTAACCCATACGTCTTCTTAGGTGCGAAATTGAGTCTATGACTTATACCCCAATCTGCAACAGAAGAAAGTAACTGAGTAGCTGCGCGCTCAATAAGTGCTCGGGTGTTACCTTGAATAAGGATTGTAGCATCATCGGCATATGCCAAAATACTGCAGCCCGTAGGCGTTGAAAGTGACAGAAGTTCGTCGAACAAGATGTTCCATAACAGTGGACCCAGAACAGAACCCTGAGGGCACCCGATGCTAATTGGTCGCCAGTGCAAATCTTGCCCCCCGGGCATGGCCACATGTCTATTAGTAAAATAGCTCTTCACTAATTTATATATGTTGCTAGGAACCTTACGGTCTCGAAGTTTTTTTAAAATTAGAGGCCACCAGGCATTGTCGAATGCTCCCGCAATATCAAGAGATATAGAGATAACATATTTACTATCAGAGCTTCTAACAATATCAGATATAGCCAAGATAGCATCAACCGTTGATTTCCCAGCGCGAAAACCGAACTGACGATCGGACAGTGGGTGGGTACTGGAAAGATGATCTTCTAAGCGTCGACATATAAGCTTTTCTAAGACCTTACCCAAAATAGGTAGTAAAGTAATCGGTCTATATGATTTTGGGTCAGAAGGATCCAGGTCACTACGCTTGGGAATAACAGTCATTAAACCTGTTTTCCAACAATCCGGAAAGTAGCCTTCTCGCAAGCAATTGTTGTACAATAAGATAATCTCGTGGCGAGCTATGTGCCAGCACCTTTGTACGAGAGCTGCGTCAATGCGGTCAATGCCAGGAGATTTGTTTTGGTGAAGATTCTTGATTATAAAATCGAGCTCATCGAAATTGGCGAAGGTCGATATGGGAGTTTGCGGGATATCGGATTGGTTATTGCGTATTTGTGAATGAAGAGGAGTATCAGATGAAATGTCATCAGAAGAAATAAGTATGTCAAGTAGCGTGCTTGTGGTCGAGTCAGAGTCTATTGTGATAATTCCAGTTCGTGGATCACGGATACACGAGACTGACGCATTTGGATATTTTTTCATTGATGCATATCTAAACACAGCACCCCAAGGATCTGTGGTTGAAACCTCAGATACCAAACGGCGCCATGCATCAGACTTGGCACGAGAAATCTCGCGTTTGTAGATATTATTTGAGCGTCTATACTCACATTGAAGTACAGTTACAAAGTCATTTGAACTTCCTCGACGACGGGCCGCTCTCAATGCGCGGTGAGCTCGAGTCGAAGTTCGTTTAAGGATGTCTAAGCCAGGATGCCACCATTCATTAGGAGACATATGACTAGAAGAAGATCTGCTGATCGCCTTCTCGGCACAATAAATTATACTCTGCGTAAAAGATGAGGCCATTTCCGCAGTAGTACAAGATCTACAAGATAAACGATCCAGCGAGCATTCAAAGTAGCGGTCAAAGTCTAACCAACGCCATCTGTCACACCTTGTCCGGAATCTTCTAAGCAAAGGTTTCGCTAAAGGAATTGGGGGTACATTGGAAATAATCTGAAACGTGATAAGGTTATGGTCACTACACGAGGCATCCTCGTCAACAGACCAATTCCATATTCTGTGGTTAATCTGAGGTGTAGCTAAAGTGACATCTATATGACTTGTACCCATGTGGTTGGAGAAGGTAGGTGGACTGAAAGGATTGTTCAACACACTCAAATTATGGCGAGAGATAAAATCTTCGCAGCTTACACCTCTGGTGAATTTCCTGGACCCGAAAGTGGTAGTGTTACACCATAGAATAGATTCGGCATTAAAATCACCTCCAATAATTAATGATGCGTTGCCGAGTTGACCCAATATAATATCCAGTTGATCCAGAAAACGAAATTCAGATTCACTAAACTGAAAATATATCGAAATAATATAAAACGAATCACTTGGAGAAGAAATCTGGACTACAACCAAGTGACTAGAAGATAAGTGATCCAGGCATATGAAGTTAATGTTGGGATTGTAAATAGCTATACAGCTCATCGGAGGGTTCGTTGAGGTACAGCTCGAAGCCATAGCAACTCGAACACCCGGACCAAATGATGGCACAATTCCATCTCGAGAGTACGGCTCTTGGATAAGACAAACATCAATGTTCATGCGATGAGCAGACTGACTGAGTTCGGCTGAAGCCGATTGTCCACGGCCAAGATTAAGCTGACCAAATTTAACAGAAGCATTACACGCCATAGTCAATATTGAGTAAAGCTCTGCTGACTGTTGCTTGATAAGCTGGACAGTCATTAGTGCCTGATCGGTGTACTGCTGGTTTGTTAAACAAATTACAAACAGCGCATGTGGGTTGATTGGCTCTATTCGGACATGACACGTAAACGTGTTCCGTTGAAGCACAATGTGAGCATCTGACGGGTTCTTTGCAAGTTTTTGAACCATGGCCGTACATTCGACAACGGCCACAAATACTGACTGGAAGAAAATCTGTAACACGACAGACATTCCAGTCCACATACACCTTTCCTAAATTGATGAGGTTATGGCGAACGGCAGCAGGTACTGAAAAGACTCTATCGCAAGTCGGGCCAACTGTAGGTCCTGTTAGATGACTGAATACTGCAGTTTTAATGGCATGCTCTTTTGTATTCTCTGCAACTATCTCTAAAAATTCGTCATTAGACAGGTCCCGTGGCACATGACTAAACCTAAATATTTTTTTCTGATATTTAAAACTATCAGAAAAAAATATTTTTGTAAAATTATAAAAATGCATTTAGACAACGACACAGTCAGAAGTAAGCAAATGCTGAGGACTTCAGAAATGACTAAATGAGGACACCGAGAATGATAGCAGGCAGAACCTTGAGAGAACGAGTGAGGAACACCAGAATTAGGGAAATATGTGAGGCTGGTGATATCATCAGATGGAATAGGTAATGATGGAGGGACTAGTATGGTGATGCACTATTAGCCTCACGGAACACGTGGTAGACCGCCTAAAAGATGAAGGAATAGCTGGGATGGATAAAAGTGTTTGAAAATTTCAATTGGGTATGGGTTATAAAGTTGTATACTTGTATGGACGGTAATATGCGCTCCTAAACCGCATCGAGACGAGTGCATCGAGACTTTAGTGAATTGTCGAGCGTAGGTACCTACATACCTATAGCCGGGATGGTTTCTGGATCTAAACATTTTTCTTCTTCTTCACCGTATATTAGGTCATTTGACCTGTGAAGGTGGAATATCCTTGGATAAGGAGGTCAAACTGTCCTTCCATCTCTTTGCAGATTTTCGGGGTTGGCTTCTGTTGTTGGGTATTTCTATCTAGACAATTTTGATAAATTCTTTATCCCAAAAACCATAGAAGATAAAACGCTGAAAAGTGTGTCCACCATCCCAGATAGTAAACGTTTTAGGACATTTTTAGCCGACTTAAAAAACTTAGGAGGTTATCTGTACCTACATATATTGTTCTATCTGTTCTTTGAATGTTCGATGCACTACGAATATGACATATATCCCAACTTAAAAGTCCCTCTACCAGTAAATATGTCGCATATCTTATCGCTTAACTATCTTCCTATTTATTCCGCAGTAACTAAATTTATCCAACTGTGGATTTGTTCAAGAGAACTTTGTTCTCTTAACATATCGACAAAGCATCAAGCCAAGATACGCGAGATTTGTATGCAGGCTCTATATTTTTTACGGTTTTTCCAACTTTGAAATCAAAAAACACCAACTTAGAGGCTTCGCAGCATATACTTATGTTCTATATACGGATTTACTCATAATTCGGAGTAGAACATTTTGTGTGTCTGCGTCTACCCCCCCCCCCTTATAACTTTTAATCTGCTCAATTTGGAACCCAAATTTCATAACATATATAGATAATTATAGGCTTACAATACTTTTATACTCAGAATTTTGAATATTTGTTTCAGTCAGGGATAATCAACTTTTGAATATTTACTTTATTTTTCCATATAGGTATCTCAAAAACCATATAAGCTAGAACCATGAAAATTGGTATAAGTATACACAAATATCAAATTTATTTTCAAAAAAATTCCAGAGTTTCTCAAACCTTTTTTATTAAGAAAAACATTTTTAAGAGAAATTTATGTGTAGGTATCTATATATTTCCAAAGTTTTTAAAAATATCGAAAAAACTGAAACATACATACATACCATCATGCTGTATTCATATTCTGGGTAGGAAAAACAGATAGACCTCCATACAATCTTATCTTGACATAGGTAGGTACCTACATACCTACAGGCTAAAAAAATAATATATTATAATATTTTAAGATATTTTGTTTTAAATAGAAAACAAATTATCTTTAAATAGTTTGGTATGTACCTATTCTTCATTATACCTACCTACATACTGTCGCCATCGACAGTTAGATCTCATGTGTTACATGTAACTAGTATTATAAAAAAATGTTCAGCGATAACTTTACCATGTTTTCTGATTCTTTACAAAGAAAGTTTCTATGGCTTGGTTCCATTTCATTGTGGTCAATATCTGATCAGATAATGGGACCCATGACGAAATCATGAAAAAATATTAAATTATTATTCTTTACCACGTCGGCCGAATTCAATGATTCCCTTTTCATAAGAAATGTATTAGGTACTTATGAGGTAGTTTCATCTGAACTATGCTAAGAGATTTGATTATGAGAATCATGAGAAATTGTAGCATCACCTTGTCGGCTGCAATATGTATAGCCTGACATCATGATTCTCGAATACTTCCGAAGATTTACGAGGATCGACGAACTAGCCCACCGTCGTTGATACAAACCTACAAATCCTTATTCGTGTGTTGATCGTTCAATAGATTAGAGTCGCGTTAAATCTTTATCTATTAGTTCCGACCCACGACATCACAAATTAATTAAGTTATTATTTTTATTGTAATTTCATTTGTTCCGAATAAACCAGAGTTGATCATGTGCATAAGTAGTTCTTTGATCGAAACCCTTCATCACTATAATTTATGTATTATCAATTATTTAATAAACAATATCATACTTGGAGATATATGTTTTAAATAAAATATAATCCTTTTGAACACGCACCTTTGCAATATAATCCCTTCTTCATTAATTAATAATTAAAATATATAGTACAGTTGCCACGAATAATGATTTGGCCGAATAACCGAATAACGAATATTCGGCTTCCCCTCGGCCGAATGGCCGAATATTCGGCCTATCTTGGGATTAGTTCAAACAGAAAGAGCAAGACAGAAAATTCTTATAGAAGCTCTGAAAATGAGTTGTGATGAAGCAAACAGTACCTACTGATGATGATGATGATTCTTCACCACTTCGTTAGAAAAGAAACACCAATGAATCTGAAAAAATAATAAAAAAGAAATACACGACAGCTTTTGGGACTGTTTTGAAGAAGTCGCTACAGATAAACAAAACGTTGAAGATGCAGAAAAAAGTTATGTGGCAAATGAAATTGATTTTTATTTGAAAACTGCTCGCCTAAATCGGACGGCAGACCCATACATACGAATGGTGGTCAGCAAATACAAAATCATACCCAGTCCTGACGAAATTCGCTAAGATTTATCTATCGTCTCCTGGCAGTAGTGTCTATAGTGAGAGACTTTTTTCAGAAGCGGGTATTATTTATGAATAAAAGCGCAACCGTTTTCTGTCAACAAAAATACTGAAAAAATTGTTTTTATTCATCACAACTTACCATTGGTACACTGAAAAAAATGTCAATTTGGTGTAATCTAAAAATATCATGACGTAAGTATAAAATAGGTGCGGTCACCTAAAATAATGAAATAATCATTTAATATTACGCTATCATTGAAATTTGTAAGATGGAATCGAATTATTTGAGTAAATAACGAAGAATTATGATGCTCATCATCTTAAAAATTGATCACATTCAATAATAGTCCACTGTCCTATAAATTTACGTGATATTCATAAATAAGAGTAAAATCATAAAAAAACAGTGACGAGTCACCGTATTTATAAAGATTTCACAGTTTATTATGAAGAAGTGTCACTGAAAATACGATGAAGTCCCCTAATTTAGTGTGATTAAATTATGTGAAAATTTTTAAGGTATGGAACATTAATTTATACTACAGTCATATTATTTTATGTGAAACATACTAAATACGATTACAGAATCCTCTTATTTTCAGAGTAAGCATCAAATTTTAATATTAAATCATACTATTTTGAGTGAATTCTACTATAATACGATTACAGAATCTCATGTAAGAAGAATCATATCATTTTGTGTGCTTCCTGCAAAAATATGATGACAGCGCACCACACAATATTCTCATTTGCTCATCGTTCATTCAATCAGTCATTCATTTGTTCGGCATGGTGCAGGGTGGTTGTCGACTCGGTCTCGCAGTCTCGCTATAAAACTTCAGTGACGGACAGACACAGGCCAGAATGTTGAGATTGTGTTTTATTTATAGGAGGCGTTTACATTGTGGAAATTCATTTTAAAAAAATATTAAAATAACATCGTTCTAGAGTTTTTGTGTTTACATAGTGGAAATCCATTTTAAATGAATGAATAAGTGACTTTGTGTTTTTGTGCAGTGTTTTTTGTATTAGCGACCGAACGTTTTCGCCGGGGTGACTTGGCGTTTTCGGGGTTCAAACGAGACTTTCGTAAACGAAACGAAAAACGAAAGTTTAGTTTGGACCTTGAAGACGCCAAGTCGCCTTGGCGAGGGCGTTCGGTCGTTGATGTGAGGAATGTTGCGGGAGAGTGCAAGATTGTTTATTTTTTCAATTAAAATAGCAATGTGGCTTTGTTTGTTTCCACTTACTTGTTTTTGTTCCACAACTAGTTTCGGGAACTACCGTTCTCTTTTTCAGTTTAAACCCACCTGAAGAAGAGAGCGGTGGTTCTTGAAACTGGTTGTGTAGTGGGAATAGGTGGGTGGAGGTGGACAGGGTTATATTGTTGTTTTAATATTTTTTTATAATAGGACGTCATTGGATATATGAGGAAGTCATCGAAATTTGTGGACATTGTGGAAATGCATTTTAAAAAAATATTAAAATAACATGATTCTAGAGTTTTTGTGTTTACAGAGTGGAAATCCATTTTAAATGAAAAAATAAATAACTTTGTATTTTTCCACAATATTTTTTAAATTAACGACCGAACGTTTTCGCCAAGGTGACTTGACATTTTCAAGGTTCAAACGAAACTTTCGTAAACGAAACGAAAAACGAAAGTTTCGTTTAGACCTTGAAAATGCCAAGTCACCTTGGCGAAAACGTTCGGTCGTTAATATAAAAAATATTGTGGAAAAATACAAAATTATCTATTTATTCAATTAAAATTACAATATAACTTTGTTTACTTCCGCTTACTTATTTTTATTCCACAACTAGTTTCAAGAACTACCGTTCTCTTTTTCAGTTTAAACCCACCTGAAGAAGAGAACGGTAGTTCTTGAAACTTGTTGTGGAATAAAAATAAATAAGTGGAAATAAATAAAGTTATATTGTTATTTTAATATTTTTTTATAATAGGACGTCACTGGATATATGAGGATGTCATCGAAAAATAGTAGGAACAATTAAAGGACGTCACTGTAGATAATAGAACGTCACCGAAAAATAGTAAGAAATATAATAAGACATCATAAGAGATATGAGGAAGTCATCTATTATAATAGGACGTCACTGTAGATAAGAGAACGTCAACGAAAAATTGTTGGAAATATAATAAGACATCACAAGAGATATGAGGAAGTCATCTATAATAATAGGACGTCACTGTAGATAAGAGAACGTCACCGAAAAATAGTAGGAAATATAATAAGACATCACAAGAGATATGAGGAAGTCATCTATAATAATAGCACGTCACTGCAGATAAAAGAACGTCACCGAAAAATAGTAGGAAATATAATAAGACGTCATAGGAGATATGATGAAAGCAAACATAAATAGTAGGAAACATAATCATATATTATATGCCGTTATCATCATAAATCGTATTATCATCTTAATTTTGATGATATCACTATGCTCCGTACTTATGGTGAATTCACCATACATTAAGCTGAATTCACGTCATTTATGAATATCAGTTTTCTCACTATAGATTTTAAGTATTAATATAGTCATTTGTGATTAAAATTTCGCATTTTTGAATAATATGTGGTTTTATTTTCCATGATTTATTATTCGGTATTCGGTCGAATAGTATCCAGTAGGTATTCCGCCGAATACCGAATATTAAAAAAAGTGGCCGAATTGGCCGAATACCGAATAATGGACGAATATTCGTGGCATCTCTAATATATACCCCCAAAAAGTCATCAATTTGCGAAGAATTTGGTATTGATTAATGTATGTATAGGCGAACTGTAAAAATAAACATTACTACATATATGCAGGTACATACATACCATCACGCCATGTCCCTCATGGGGTAAGCAGAAAGAACCGAACGCCACACTTTTTCTATCTTGACACACATTCATTTTGAACTCCTTTTTTTATATGAAAGATTATATTTAAAAATTGTGGTAAAATAGGTATCTACCTAATACGTTGGCCATAATTTATTCTTTCTCATTTCACCATAGGTAGGTAGGTAGGTGTGCAGGTACCAGTGTTGAACTGAGAATAAGTTATTATGGCCTACGGTTAAATATTGACTGCCGAATTTGTACGAAAAGCAATTCTTTGGAAACAATATGGCAATCGAGACGGCAATAAATTATTGGCCTTTATTCGCCCCCAAATATTATTGCGGACTCAATCTCGTAAATACCTACCTAAATACTTACATACATACATACCTACTTACATATACAGTACACAGTGTATAGGCACACAAAGGCCTTAGTTAGGTACGTATGATCCTAGACTTTTTCAGTGTTATTCACAAGTGTGGTTCAAATAAAATTAAGTATCTACCTACTATGTTCGATAGTAATTAAAATAAAAGCTTAAATTTTGTCTCGTATGATGTTTATTTTTTAAGTTCACAGCACAAAAATTATCCTAGATAGTATTTTTGGATCGGCCTTCTCAGTTGACCCATCCCACCGTCGAAAATCACCCCGCCCGCATACAGCGATGTAATTCCGCGCGATATTTTACGTTCACGCATTACTCATTATTCTTATTCCGCCAAATTTCCCCGCCCGTTGATCGCTTCCGTTTCCCTCGAGCACCGCGAGGTGGGGATATTTCTACACCCCCTCCTCCCACTCACACCGAGTGCCTCACAACCCTCCGTCACTTAGTATCCATTCTTACCAGCTCGAGATGTAGGGTCAAGACACTACTGAGTAGGTAGGTGGGTACCTTAAAAGGTAGGTAAGAAAAACCGCGGAGTAATGCTCTCAGATGAAAGCCGTGTGTAGGTAAGTAGATACCTACGTACCTGACTATAACTATATTGTGAAAATTAAATATTTCGTTTTATAAGTTATAATGTTTCGTGTTCAATATTTTGATATAACAATTATGATAAATCGTTTTAAAAGTTATGATATTTCGTTTTAAAAGTTATAATATTTCGTTTTAAAAGTACCTAATGATATTTCGTTTTAATTGTTATGTTATTTCGTTTTGAATATTCCTAATTCAGCTTCTTCTCTTTAGCTTACGTGGCATTCTGCTCAATCATTAGGATGATTTCTGTCAGTATTAAAATATTAAGTATATTTTGTAAGTAGAGGTTATTGCATTATAGATTGAATCCAAAATTTGTAGAAATAAATATTCAGGGAATTAATTACAGAAGATGTGACATTTTGATTGGTAATGGAGTATAGAGTGAAGTGATTTATTTCCATTATTTTTTTACATATTACAGTAACAAAAAAGTATCCCAATTAAAAAAACGAGTGGATTGTAGCCAACACTAAACTCTCCACACCATAGTACCTGAGCGTTAATTTTTATTCTTGAAAGGTTGACAATCTCTAAATGCATTTTATGAAGTACATTTCTATTAGATTCTTAAACAAATATAAGATTCCCAGAAGACTAAAGTTTTCACAATACACCATACACACAAAAACATTGTCATAAAACTCATATAATATGCATTTCTACATGATACCTGTTGAGAAATTTTAAGTAAAATTGCATTACTAGCAAAATGAGAAATAGAGAGAAAAGACGTTGCCTTGCCTGGGCAGCTTTTGGGAAATTATCATACATTCTGAAATCCCGTAAATAGGTACTCTCATTATTTGAAAAAGAAGCTATTCGATGCATGTATTCTCCCAGTGCTTACTTATGGAATGGAAACATCGGACCTAACAAAACGAATAATACATAAGTTGTTAGCGACACAGAGAGCTATGGAGAGAAATTTGCTGGGTATTTTAATAAGAGACAGAATTCAGAATGCCACGATAAGAGAAAGTAGCCGATGTAGCGGAAAGGGTCACTGGTCTTAAGTGGAGCTGGAATGGGCATATTGCCAGATGCCAGGATTCACGACCAAAAAGATCGTAGAATGGCGACCGATAACAAGCCTAAGAGGTGTCGGCAGACTTCAGGCAAGGTGGTCTGATGACATCAAGAAATGTGCCGGAGGGAGATAGATGCATTTTGCCCATGAGTTGTGGAGGATCAAGGGGGAGGCCTATGTCCAAGAATGGAAAAAACAGGCCGAAGAAGAAGATAGTAGGTATCTGCCTTCTGGATATTTTTTTTAAATAATGAAAATGTCCTTGAAACAAGTAGGTACATATATATCATCATACCTATTATATTCCCTAAACTAAACACAAATGCTTGTACTATAGGTGAACGAAATCGGTCTTAACAGGATTTGATCTCGCGAACACTGGATTACTAACCCAGCGCGCTAACCGCTCTGCTACCATCCATCTAATTACATACAAATCTTATTAATTTTACAATCAATGGTCCAATAGTTTTGTCAAGGAATCATTAACGGAGAGCGTAGAACGCCAGTAAGGGAGGCTTGCTAAATATTTCATATTATTTTTTTTCTGATTGCCTTTCTACGAAAAATAATAATAATAAACACTTCCTTGCACCCTGCGCAAGTGGCGAGTTTATTGCCATATGGCAATTTCTTCCAACTAACCAGTATTTCCATCCCAGCGAAGCAACATTAGCGTTAGAAATTAATTTAAATAATTTTTTCCTCTGCCGGGGATCGAACCCAGGACGCCAGCACAGAAACTAAACGGCTTACTAACTGTGCCACGGCAGTCGGTCAATACAGTTTAATATTTTTCCTCAAAATTTGTGGATAAATGAGTTGCAGTAGGTAAGTATAACATCTCACATAGTTCAGCAATGAAGTTCACATAGCAATTCTGAATGTTGTGCCTTTTTAGGTGTGAAGAGGCTGATGTGTGAGGATACACTCATGTGTATTGCTTCCTTTTATAAATTAATGCACACCCATACACCTGTCAATTGTTATCTCACATTGTGAGATATGTCATGACGGTATGGATGTGGATGACCAAATTGACCACGAAGTTTCATTCATTAATGCGAACGAGTGACGGTTTATCGATGAATTATTACCTACAAATAAATCAATCCAGTGATGTACAATGTACCTAGGTACATTTTACGTTTGTGTGAATCATAACATATTGATAAATTTGTTGAATCGTCTGTATGAATAATGAATATAGGTAGGTAGGTACCTATTTTGCAAACTACAAAACATATTTTATACTGCGATTTAAAATTACAATGCCATAGAATTCATTTTTCTTCTATTGATTACCTAGAAAAATTTTTGAAAATTAGAAAATTCATTTTTCTTCTTTTGATTAGAAAATTTGGACATTTCTGTCGCAATAAATGGCTGCCTTTAGTAACACGTTCAATTTAAAATGTATCGCAACTTAAAAATGCTCACATTAATTACAACGCACCTAGAGAAAAAGAGTTATCTTCCGAAAGTAGTAAACCTACATATTTATGTAACTTCAGAGTAGAAGATATTAGAAGTATTTTATGCCAGAAAAGACTAAAATGATATTTTTTTTTATAAATGGAGTACATGTAACTTGCAATCATTGTGAATATAGCGAATGATTCTGGAGAGAAGTGAGAGGCAAAGTGAAGTGAGAAGTGACATTATCTGTGACAGGCTGGCAATGAAGATGAAATGCCATGTCTACGAAACAATGATCATATATATTATATGGTAGCGAAACCTGGGCCGTCACACGAAGGCAAGTTCTGTCAGTGCAAACAGTCGAGATGAAGATGCTTAGGTGAATGTGCGGCGTCACAAGGAGAGATAAAATCCATAATAAATATGTGAGAGAAAGTCTGGGCGTACGCAAGATCTCCGGTAAACTGAGGTGGTTCAGACAAATAGTCGAAGAAAACCGCCAGAAAACATATTTTACACTGCACTGAACTATCGAGTGTCCGGCAAAAGATTAAAAGGGCGTGCCAAAATACAATGGAAGGAATTGGTAGCGAAAGATATGCGGACTTGTAACGTCTCTGAGGACGATGCTCAGGATAGGACGAAGTGGAGGAGCGCAGTTAGGAGAGCTGACTCCACCACCATGTGGGATAAAAGATAAGGAGGAGAGAAATATATTCGGGAGAACATAATGGTCGGAAAATACTCATAGGAGAGTCTGAAGGATGACATCAATAAGATGGAGTGACTGGACTAGGCTGATAGCACCAGCACTCCAGGAGGCTGTCCACGTCCACCTGGCTACAGATAGGAATAAGTTTAGAAATAGAGTGCCTACGACCAATAAAAAGAAGAAAGTAAATAATTTTATGGGCGTAACATGTGGATATTAAGAGAAAATATTTAATATACAATATCTCCCCACTGCTGAGGGCCATGAACCATGATACCGCCAATGCACAGAACGAATCGTCTCCAGGCATGTCTGCCCTCCGCAGCTCGCACCACCAAATAAAAGTCATCTCCAGTCATCAAATTTTTATAGGTTAAGTAGTCTGTTTTTTTCTGTTTTACGATATCCCAAGGCATCGCTGAAAACTAGCACAGTACCTACTCCAGGGAAACCTGGTGGTGTGCAGCTGAGCAATATCCTTTTTGCTGTCCAGTATTGTTCAGACATCATTTTTTTAAGGACATTGTCATACTATCATCTGGTCATACTATCGCGCAGGAGATTTGCCTCTGATTTTATTCTACTTTACCTGACTCTTTCCTGGCAATGTGACCAAAGACACCCGGCGACTGTAGACAATCTTTATTTTATTTACAATTTTTTTTGTGAATAAAAGGTAAATTCAGATTTTTTTAAATAGCAAGAATAGTTATTAAAACACTTATTAAAAAAATCAACAGTAAAAAGGCTAAAACTTATTTTACAGGAAAAGTAGGTAGGTACTAAACAAATTCAAATTTCTAAGAAACTCACGCAATTGTGTATTTAATATTATTAGAGAACTAAATATTATTATTGAATTGATAGGGATCTCATTAAAAGGCATAATTGGTGAACGTTGCGCAAGCGCATAAAGTGATCACGTAAACCAGCCGATGACAGGTCGTAAGCCCTGTAGGTGCCTTGATTTTCCGGTTCTCCTACAATAAATATTCCAACTTCGTCTCTATTGAGATAATTAAAAATCTGTTAAAAAATATCTTTGACTCCCGACAGGGAAAAAAATCCAATGTTTGCGCATATGCAATAATAAAAATATTCGACTATTATTTATTTCTAATGCGTATATTTTGAGGGCACTGAGGTAAAGATTTAAAAAAATTGACTATATACGTAGATAACTATAGATTTTTGATACTAGTAGATACCTATATACCTACAATATAATATAATAAGTACAATTACTAGCCTCTTAATTTATGATATAATTTATTTGGTACCTGTGTGAAATATTTATTGATGGTAAAGAACGGGATGACAACTAAAATATAAGATATGAATATTATTTAACAATTTCATTGACAAGACACTATGTAGACGTACATAAATACTTACTTTGGTATAGGCACATTAAAACTATAGATGTGATAATTCCTCGAAACTCGTACACGTGAGATATTTTTTAAAGAAGCATTTTACTTTCCTAATATGGCGACCAGACAGAACGACCTATTAATAACAATTATTTGAACCGTTTTAAATAATAAATGTATAATTCTCCAGACTGAAATAAATTATAAATCTGTGTGAGTATTCAAATACAAAACAGGAAATGCAACGTCTGAAAGACTTACAAAAACTAATCGACTGCTACGATTACTTACATTATATTATTAGGCATGTAGGTAGGTGCATTGATATGCCCATTGTAGAGTAGACAGAGAGATCTGGGGGGCAAGTCTGGTTCGACCGGCGAAATCAAAACCCTAGTGATTACCCATATCATGGATATAATTATCGTATGGAGTTCTATGACATCTAAAGATATTGTAGAACTCCATATAATAATTATATCCATGATATGGGTAATCACGAGGGTTTTGATTTCGCCGATCGAACCAGACTTGCCCCCCTGAGCGTCAGCGAATTTTGTTTTTGCAAAAAAAAATGGCATTAGTGATATTCGTACGCTTTTGATTGATTCGACATTTTCTCTTGTTTTTCAATACCTCCCTTCTTTCTACGTTGTGATAAACCTAAAAATTCCTAGAAGTTTTTATTCCCAATTACCTCAATGTCCAATTACCAGAAACTAAAGAAACCAATGATAAAACCAATGAATAATTAGCACTAGTTGCATGTAACACATGAGATCCAACTGTCGATAGCGATAGTACGTATAGTTGAAGAATAAGTACCAAACTATAAACCCATAAATATAAATTATTTAATATTTTAAGATATTTGATTTTCTATACAACCATGTACCTAGGTATGTATGTCAAGATAGGATAGTATGGAGGTCAGTCCTTTGATCTTACCCAGAATTTGAAAACTGCATGATGGTATGTATGTATGTTTGGAGATTAGTATCAAACAATTTAGTCTTCATAGATATTGTGCGTAAGCTACTACCATACAAATTTTATGAAGAAATGTCGTCACTAAATTCAATTTTTATAAAAATTGTTAAAAAAAATTTGAGATGTGATAATACAATGTTAATATTTTTATCCAACTGTCGATTTGTTCAGGAGAACTTTTTTCTCTTAACAAATCGACAATGTTTCAAGCCAGGATACGCGAGAATTGTATGCAGAGGTCTACTTTTTTCACGGCTTTTCCAACTTTGAAGTCAAAAAACACCAACTTAGAGGCTTCGCAGCATATATGTTCCATACACGGATTTACTCAGAATTCGGAGTAGAACATTTCGTGTGTCTGTGTGTGTGTCTGTGTGTGTCTGTGTGTGTCTGTGTGTGTGTCTGTGTGTGTGTGTGTCCCTTATAACTTTTGATCCGCTCAATTTACAGAGCCCAAAATTTCAGAATATATAAAAAATTACAGGCCTACAATACTTTTATACTCAGAATTTTGAATTTTTGTTTCAGTCAGGGGTTATCAACTTTTTAATTTTTATTTTATTTTTCCATATATCTCAGAAACCATAAAAGCTAGAACGCTGAAAATCGGTACAAACATAGAAAAATAAAAAATCTCAAATCAATTTTTTCAAAAAAATTCCAGGGTTTCTCAAACATTTATTATTAATAAAAATATTTTTTTTATGATAAATTTATGAGTTTAACTGCCTATATTTCCAAAACTTATACAATTATCGAAAAAAGCCGAAACACCCCAACTAGATAATTTCATTTTCTATAAAAAATATTAACATTGTAGTACAATATCTCAATTTTCTTTAACAATTTTTTTAAAAATTGAATTTAGTGACGACATCGCTTCATACATTTTGTATGGCAGTCGCCTATACACAATATGTTAGAAGACTTAATAGTTTGATACTTCATCTCCAAACATAAATACATAGGTACCATCATGCTATTTTCATATTCTGGGTAGGAAAAAAGGAACTTCCTCCATACTATCCTATCTTGACATACATACCTACATATGTTGTATAGAAAACAAAATATCTGAAAATATTCAATAATTTGTATCTATGGGTTTATAGTTTGGTACATATTCTTCAACTATACATACTATCGCTATCGACAGTTGGATCTCATGTGTTACATGCAACTAGTCCAACTGTCGATTTGTTCAGGAGAACTTTGTTCTCTTAATCCAACTGTCGATTTGTTCAGGAGAACTTTGTTCTCTTAACATATCGACAATGTTTCAAGCCAGGATATGCGAGAATTGTATGCAGAGGTCTACTTTTTTCACGGCTTTTCCAACTTTGAAGTCAAAAAACACCAACTTAGAGGCTTCGCAGCATATATGTTCCATACACGGATTTACTCAGAATTCGGAGTAGAACATTTCGTGTGTCTGTGTGTGTGTGTGTGTGTGTGTGTGTGTGTGTGTGTGTGTGTGTGTGTGTGTGTGTGTGTGTGTGTGTGTGTGTGTGTGTGTGTGTGTGTGTCTGTGTGTGTGTCTGTGTGTGTGTGTGTGTGTGTGTGTGTGTGTGTGTGTGTGTGTCCCTTATAACTTTTGATCCGCTCAATTTACAAAGCCCAAAATTTCAGAATATATAAACAGTTATAAGCCTACAAAATTTTTCTACTCAGAATTTTGAATTTTTATTTCAGTCAGGTGTTATCAACTTTTGAATTTTTAATTTATTTTTCCATATATCTCAGAAACCATAAAAGCTAAAACGCTGAAAATTGGTAAAAACATAGAAAAATACTAAATCTCAAATTAGTTTATTCAAAAAAATTCCAGGGTTCCTCAAACAGTACAGCACACACACAAGGATACATTGTGATGAAACTTTCGGAATACAATGTCAGCATGATAGTAGTTGATAATCTGTTATAAAAAAAAGCCTTTAAATTGCGAGATCATAACTACCCGCTATATCCCCTTGGGTTAGAGAGGAGTAAAAACATATAGGCATTCGTAAATCATTATGTATCCTTCCTATAGATAAAATCATGGTTTTGGGTTGGCAAAAATGACCCTTTGGAAATTGTGAATATATAATTTACTTACTCATTTACCTATTTGTAAAAAATATCTAGGTACATAGATATGTAGGTTAAAGGTATCGGAAGAGTGTACTTTATCAATAAACAATGGTAGGTACATAGATAGGCGGCGTATTTTCAGTAACTGAATTATAGCATTTCACAAATTGTTTGCACAATTTTGTACAATTTTCTCCGGAAAAAACTGATCCTATAAAGGATATAAAGAAAAGAAGACCGTAGGTAGATAGCGGGGAGCCAAGGTAGGCGGCTGTGGAGATATCCAGCCTACCTTGCTCCTATAGACTGGGGTGTAGGAAGAGAGATATATTTTGAGAGGAAAGGGAAGGCAGAAGAGACTGCCTGAAGGTAGGAACCGAGCTATAAGTATTCATTCACCTTACGGTACGTTCCTCCTCTACCGGTCTATACATACATCATGGTGACCATTCGATATGAAAAAAATCACACTTTAAATTGTTTTATATAAGTTAGATATTTAACTCTTTAACCAAAGGTCCCGAGTTTAATTCCCGGTAGAGTCACCGTAGGTTTTCGACTGTGATTTTAGTCTGAAGACGATTAGGTAGGTATCTAATATATTTTTATAAAATGTAGCAACTTATTTTCGAGTTTTTTTTTTTGACATAAAATATAAAAATAATAATACTTAAAGCATAATGAAAACAAAAGATATTGTACCTACTTAAGTATGGGGTCGAAAGTTATGGGTGAACACGTGAACACTCTCTACTGCATATAGTAGATACCTATAATATAATAATATTATAGGTATCTACTATATGCAGTAGACCCGCACAACCGAATTAGCTAATTTCAAATGACACAAATTTGACTGGGGCCGTAAAACTATACCTATATAGTATTTACCTGCGTGTAGCCGCGAGAATATTCTTTGGATATTTCAGATTTATTTATTTATATACACGTAGGTGGGTACTGTGTGTGTACTGCGTGGAATCTGCAGTAACGAGATGGTTTCAATTAACTTAGTTAAAACTTTGTTATTACTCTTAACCAGTGTATAATATAACTATATAATGTTCGTCTATAATTGGCTTCATTTAAATGTAAAATGTTTATCTGTATTTTTTTTAATATAGCTGTTGACAAACTGTTAAATAAAATAAAATAAAAATAAAAAAAAATATATAGGGTAAAACCGGGTAATACGCCCCACTTCGTAAAACGCCCCACCCTTCTCCTACGTACACGGAGAGTATTACGAAGCAGAGCTCTTACACGTGTATGACCGTTAGTATTCCACTGGCATGCGAGGTGGAACGACGCTCCGCCGTTTGTTTGTTGCAAAAAAAAATAAAAAAATAAAAAAATTGTGTTCGGACAATTTGCGGTAAGTTTCATACAAATTGATATTCTTAAATTTTTTATTTGGAATATACTTGTTGTGTGGTATAATACATTAAATTGTCTTAGTTTTCGAAAAGTTGCTGAACGACATAACCTTAAAATATTCTCACATTGATGGTGGGGCGTTTTGAGGAGCAAATTTCCTAAAATGCCCCACCTGCTTGTATGCAAAATGCCCCACCTGCTTGTACCTATGCAAAAAACTTCTATAAGTACATACATTGTATTAAGAAGGATTATGTTGTGTATTGTTTACAGATGTCGGGTGGATATGAAAGAAAGACCCTTCGGGCGTCGTGGAGCGCACAGAACCTCGACGAAGCTATGAATAAAGTGGAAAATAAAGAAATGGGAGTGAACGAGGCCTCCAGAGCTTATAAAATTCCTTCCAGAACACTAAGAAGGCATCTTATTACGCGCAAACCTAAAGGCCCCCTTGGACGCAATCCGGTATTTAAAGTGGAGTACGAGAAAAAGCTAGTAGCACATATAAAAAAATTGGAAAAAGTAGGATTTGCACCTGATAGGAAAGACGTAAAAGTCATGGCCTATCAATTAGCTAATAATCTAAATGTTAAAAATTTATTTTCAAATGAATCTAAGACAGCTGGCAACAAATGGTTTAGTAATTTCATGGCCCGAAACCCCGAACTGAGTCAGAGAAAGTCAGAAGGCCTATCTCTGGCTCGGGCATACGGGGTGAACAGAAATTATTGCTTATTTTTTTCTAGAATTTTATTTTATAATTGTTCATTATTTTAAACTTATTAAGTACTTAATTTTTTCAAGAATTTTATTTTATAATTGTTCATTGTTTTTAACCTACCCATTAGATACCTACTTAATTTTTTCAAGAATTTTATTTTGTAATTGTTCGTTGTTTTTAATCTACCTATTACTTAATTTTTTCAAGAATTTTATTTTAAAATTGTTTATTGTTTTTACCTTAGGTATTACTTAATTTTTGTACTTCACAGGATCAACAGGATCATTTCTGTAGTACTTCCTCCCTCGTAACGATAACACTCTACTTAATTTTTTCAAGACTTTTATTTTATAATTGTTCATAGTTTTTTTTCCTTAACGTAAGTGTATTCTTAAAGAATGTAGGTACTGTAAGTGTTGTTAAAATTCATTTTATGTTCATTTTGCTTCTTATTTTGTTTTTATTGTAAGAAGTCTTGTCTTGAATTTGATGGGGCGTTTTGCGACACGAGTGAGGCGTATTAGGCATCAATCGTGTCTTAAAATGCCCCACTCCACAAAAAATTAATTATTTTTTTATAACTCTTGTGTTGATCATATCAAAATTATTTGAATGCAATATTGTACCTTTAGTATTAAATTTATTTTTTGAATAAATATTTTTCAGTTTTTGTAAATCTGTGATTTTTTATTGAATTTCAAAAAAAAGTGGGGCGTATTAGGCGGTTTTACCCTAGTGTCTGCCTGATAGTAACATCCATTCCTTTATTTTTATTTTAAAGGAATTCCTTTTTTCTGTTTCTTTAATTATTCAATCGAGTTTATTGTATGTTCTAGGAGCAATGATTCCAAAACGTCTCTGTTCAAAAAAAAAAAAGTATGTATAATATTAAAAAAACAATAAAATATACGTAACCGAACTGTAAAGTTACGCGAAAGTTCACATCCACCAAGACATATAGACGCTCACACCAATATTATCAACGTGGGTACCTACATACATTCTTCAACCTCCACAAGGGCTAAAGGGGTCGGCTAGGTAAAAATATACGGGGACGGGGGAAATAAGAAAACAGTGAGAAAAATCTATGAAACTTCACCTAGATGAACCTGATGGAGGGTAGGTATAGAAGAGAAAGAAAAAGAAAGAAAAAACTACAAAACAAATGCTGGTGGAATAGCCATGGAAACGCCTTGTGAATTTTCTTAACGCAAACTGGAATCTCCAGAATTTTCCAGACAACTGCTAGTGAATGATACAAATTACTGGATTTAGTATTTTCTCCCTCCGAATGTTGCCTATAACTAAAGCTGTATCTATACCTACATAATATACAGTTGAGATATAATACGAAATAGCTTGTGTTAGCGATTCTTATATTCCGTTAAGTAAGATATTCTCAAAAATAGTATTACGTGCTACATTGGTATCTTAACATGCTGTTCAGTTGTGTTTTGATCTTTCGATATTTATTCAACAATCTCTCTATCTAACGATTGGCATTCAACTCATATCCAATGTCAAATACTCTTCTTGACACGCTTAGCTTGTGCAATACAGATAATCCCATACTTAGAATATTACCTATACACTTTTGGATATAACGTAGGTATTAATACTAAGTGTTTGCTAACTTCTATAATCTGACGATAAAGAAATATCTTTTAGTAGGTACTTATACGCGTTTATTTTCTTATATTTTAAGTTAAATAAGTAAGTACCTACCTACATGTGTCTTGAGGTAGAAGGTACAAATTGCTTTATTTTATTAAATAGAATTTAGTAAATGAAACCTGTACTTACATACATAACTACATGAATTTTTTTTAATAATTATTTTTAAGATCTAATATCATGTACCATGTACGAAACGAGTCAATAACCAAAAATACTATACAAAAGAAGTACCTACCTAGGTACTTATTATCAAGAGTGTTTTTAATTTAGAATTTGTGTCCATACCTATTTTTTTTTGTTTCTATAGCGATTTCATTCAATTTTGTCCGTCATATGAAAACTATAGAATCAATTTTTGTCATAACACAAAAAACACAAATTAATAAAAATTTTAAAATATTATGTTTTCTATATAAAACATGAGGTATGTATGTCAAGATAGGATAGTATGAAGGTCAGTTTGTTTTTCCTACCCAGAATATGAAATCAGCATGATGGTATGTATATATATATTTGGAGATTAAATATCAAATTATTGAGTCTTTTTAGATATTGTGTAAAGGCGACTGCCATACAAATTGTATGAAGCGATGTCGTCACTAAATTAAAATTTTATAAAATTTGTTTAATCAGTTTGAGATGTACCTACTATTATAATGTTGAAATTTTTCATAGCAAATTAAATTATCTAGTTGGCGGGTTTTGGCTTTTTCGATAAACAAAAATACAAAATTCTGAGTTGGTACCTATAAAAGTTTTGTAGGCCTGTGAATTGAGCGGATCAAAAGTTGTAAGGGGGGACGGACACACTGCAGACACACACACTACTCCGAATTTTGGGTAAACCCCTGCATACAAATCTCGCGTCTCTTGGCTTGATACTTTGTCGACATGTTAAGAGAATAAAATTCTCTTGAACAAATCGACAGTTGGAATACATTATTTTTTTTAAATTAGCTACCTATATATATTATTTCCGATGATTTTCTCTTTTCTTTTTTGTTGTCAACTTTTATTCTTGAAATTTATATACCTACAATTATTGTTTTTGTAATATTGTGTAGGTACTCACCTACTTTTTATTTTATGTATAAGGCATCCTTCTGGCCGTAGGATACAAATAAATAAATAAATAAATATAAGGAGGCTGAAAAATCGACGAGCATCGTGAGACAGGGAATGAAGCGATGATTGTTTGCAAGGATCTTGTGTGTGACATTAGGTTCTCTTTGCCTGTCCCATTAAGTATTTGACTTAGATTTCTTGTTATATGAATAGTATCGCATCCATGTGTTAATGGAAATCCGTCACATATGTTCGCCTCATCTGGTACATTTGCGGATTGATGATAGGTTATATGTATGTATGTACTACGTCGAAACATTTTTCATAAAAATCTCTATAGACAAAAGTGAGATAGATTTCAGAGCTGAGTGTACGCACGCCTCCCTTTATAAACCTCATCAGCATTTTAGGCACAGGACCGGAGTGAGTAGTAGGGGAACAGAGAAATAAAGATTTTTCACCCCATACCTCCTCACCCTCGACATCCCCTTACCCTCCCCCAATCCTCTCATCCTCCTCTACCCACAGCTTCCCACCCGGCTCCAGATACGGACACCAGCAGTAGGTACCTACGTAGGTAGGTAGTGCTGCAGCAAGAGTTGGAAATTAACCATAGCATTTCAGCTGATCTGTTTTATATCACAAATAAGAATAAAAATGGGTAGATATAAACTGGCCAAAAGTTCCTATACTAGTTGCATGTAACACATGAGATCCAACTGTCGATAGCGATAGTATGTATAGTTGAAGAATATGTACCAAACTATAAACCCATAGATACAAATTATTGAATATTTTCAGTTATTTTGTTTTCTATACAACATATGTAGGTATGTATGTCAAGATAGGATAGTATGGAGGAAGATCCTTTTTCCTACCCAGAATATGAAAATAGCATGATGGTATGTATGTATGTTTGGAGATGAAGTATCAAACTATTAAGTCTTCTTACATATTGTGTATAGGCGACTGCCATACAAAATGTATGAAGCGATGTCGTCACTAAATTAAATTTTTAGAAAAAAGGTTAAAAAAAAATTGAGATCTTCTACTACAATTTAAGTATTTTTTATAGAAAATTAAATTATCTAGTTGGGATGTTTCGGCTTTTTTCGATAATTGTAAAAGTTTTGGAAATATAGGCAGTTAAACTCATAAATTTATCATAAAAAAAATATTTTTCTTAATAAAAAATGTTTGAGAAACCCTGGAATTTTTTTGAAAAAACTCATTTGAAATTTTGTATTTGTCTATGTTTGTACCAATTTTCAGCGTTCTAGCGTTTATGGTTTCTGAGATATATGGAAAAATAAAATAAAAATTCAAAAGTTGATAACCCCTGACTGAAACAAAAATTCAAAATTCCGAGTATAAAAGTTTTGTAGGCCTGTAACTGTTTATATATTCTGAAATTTTAGGCTCTGTAAATTGAGCTGATCAAAAGTTATAAGGGGGGGGGGGACACACACACACACAGACACACACACACAGACACACGAAATGTTCTACTCCGAATTCTGAGTAAATCCGTGTATGGAACATATATGCTGCGAAGCCTCTAAGTTGGTGTTTTTGACTTCAAAGTTGGAAAAGCTCTGCATACAATTCTCGCGTATCCTGGCTTGAAACATTGTTGATATGTTAAGAGAACAAAGTTCTCCTGAACAAATCGACAGTTGGACTAGTTGCATGTAACACATGAGATCCAACTGTCGATAGCGATAGTATGTATAGTTGAAGAATAAAAATCAAACTATAAACCCATAAATCCAAATTATTGAAAATTTTAACACATGTTGGTATGTATGTCAAGATAGGACAGTATGGAGGTCAGTCCTCTTTTCCTTCCCGGAATATGAAAACAGCATGATGGTTCTGTATGTATGTTTGGATATTAAAATCCTATCAAACTATTAAGTCTTCTTACATATTGTGTATAGGCGACTGCCATAATATAAATTGTATGAAGCGATGTCGTCACTAAATTCAATTTTTATAAAAATTGTTAAAAAAAATTTGATATGTACAAATACAATGTTAATATTTTTTATAGAAAATGAAATTATCTAGTTGGGATGTTTCGGATTTTTTCTATATATTTAAAAAGTTTGGAAATATAGGCAGTTAAACTCATAAATTTATCATAAAAAAAATATTTTTCTTAATAAAAAATGTTTGAGAAACCCTGGAATTTTTTTTAAAAAATTAATTTGAGATTTTGTATTTGTCTATACTTGTACCAATTTTCAGCGTTCTAGCTTTTATGGTTTCTGAGATATATGGAAAAATAAAGTAAAAATTCAAAAGTTGATAACCCCTGACTGAAACAAAAAATCAAAATTCTGAGTATAAAAGTTTTGTAGACTTATAACTGTTTATATATTATGAAATTTTGGGCTCTGTAAATTGAGCGGATCAAAAGTTATAAGGGGGGGACCGACACACACACACACACAGACACACACACACACACAGACACACAGACACACGAAATGTTATATATGGAAAAATAAAATAAAAATTAAAAAGTTGATAACCCCTGACTGAAACAAAAATTCAAAATTCTGAGTATAAAAGTATTGTAGGCCTGTAATTTTTTATATATTCTGAAATTTTGGGCTCTGTAAATTGAGCGGATCAAAAGTTATAAGGGACACACACACACACAGACACACACACAGACACACACAGACACACACACAGACACATGAAATGTTCTACTCCGAATTCTGAGTAAATCCGTGTATGGAACATATATGCTGCGAAGCCTCTAAGTTGGTGTTTTTTGACTTCAAAGTTGGAAATGCCGTGAAAAAAGTAGACCTCTGCATACAATTCTCGCGTATTCTGGCTTGAAACATTGTCGATATGTTAAGAGAACAAAGTTCTCCTGAACAAATCGACAGTTGGATTATATTTGTGTGAAAACGGATATAAATTAATCAGAAATACTTACTTAGGTAGGTGCCTACTAAAAATTTCAAATTCAAAAAAATTATTGATTTTGTAAATATGTATTATCAATTTTAAGTCTATAACGTCGTACATCTCAGTAAACATATAAAAAAATAGCTACAGAAAAAATATTTACCTGATGGCCTAACTGATTTCTTCTTCCTCTCATCTCTTTGTCCTTTTGTTTTCGTATCAATGCTATGAACTGCTCTCATATCCAATCATTATATTTTTTTTTCTTCTTAAACCTTATTTTTTTTAATTATTTTCGTCATGTAATTAACTTATTGCCATAGTATATAATATAACGATAACCCTGGTTGGAAGAAATTGGAGGTTGGCAATAGTCCTTCCAGTGTACCTACAAATTATATGTATGTAGGTTCATACCTACAAGAAGTTACACATAAATACTTACATTTATCTAAAAACAATAGTATAGTTAAAGAGAAAGTTTTTTGTCATAAGTAGGTAGGTACCTTATATGTAATCCATTAGTAAGTAGGTACCTTATATGTAATCCATTAGTAAGTAGGTACCTTATATGTAATCCATTAGTAAGTAGGTACCTTATATGTAATCCATTAGTAAGTAGGTACCTTATATGTAATCCATTAGTAAGTAGGCACCTTATATGTAATCCATTAGTAAGTAGGTACCTTATATGTAATCCATTAGTAAGTTTTAATTTTTTATTTATTTATTTATCACACCATTTAAATAATCGTCATTAAAAATACATAACTGCTGCCCAACTAGGTATACCTGTTCTAAGGTTAGCAGTGTACCTACATATTATTATATTTCACAGGAGACGTATAATTGATGCATTAGTTCATATCCTTTTTCAAGGTATTGCATCCTATTGGATGATTTGTGTCAACAAATATGTCTCTTTCAAACAATACCAAAAGAAGGGAAGATACGACTATTAGTATTTGACTGATCAGCAACGTAGAAAGTTCGGAGAAAATCGGAGAACTCAGAAAAAAACCACCGAAATATTAACTATTGAAATATTAACCGACTTTAGAATATTATAACATATTTTTACTGACGAAGATGACATAGGTATTATCAACACTAAAGTAATTTTTCATAGAAGGATTCATATGAAGGATTCATATGAATTTACCAAAGAAAGAAATTAATAAAATTCAGTCAGTTTTCAATGCTGCAGCCAGACTCATCACTGGAGCCTCCAAATTTTCTCACATCTCTCACCATCTTCGCAATCTACATTGGCTTAAAGTCCCCGAAAGAATTGAATATAAGCTCTGTCTCATAATCTTTAAAGCACTTCGTATTATGGCTCCTACTTACCTCTCCGAACTGTGCATTCCGCTTTCAATAAATGACAGACAATCATCACTTCGTTCTGCTTCTTCATCCATGGTTGGGAAATTAGTTGAAATAAACAGGGTGCACACAACTAATTTCGGTGATCGTGCATTTGCTGTGGCAGGACCAAATGCATGGAATAAGCTCCCACACACCCTCAGACAAACAGAAAATTATATCTTCGTTCAGAAAAAAACTCAAAAAGCAGCTTTTTCGCAAATCTTATCAGAGCCGAAATGATACAACTTAATCATTTTTTCAGCGCCCTTGAGGTGAGATATTCACAAAAACGGCGCTATATAAATTATCCAAATTTATTATTATTATGAAAAAAATATGTAGATATTCACCATGAAAGAATTGAACTCACATATTTCCACCACTAAACAAAAAACAATAATAACATAACATGTGTCTAATTATCTAAATTAAGATACATTTTTTGTTTCGTAAAAAAAAATCGACAAGGTTAACATACTGTTAATTGATTGTTAATTTTATTTCAAAACAGGAAAAATCGCATTAAATAAGTTGGTTATTGATAAAATTATTATGTAAACAAAAGTTTCCAGTCGATTGTTAGTTTTAAACAAGGAAAAATATCAAAATAGTATTAGTTATGAATAAAAAAATTATAAGCCATGTTAACGAATCAAAAACCACGTGCATTTATGAGTTCAATATATTTTATTATCAAACGAAGTACCTACTCACTACGAAAGTAACTAAATTAAAATTTAATAGATGGAATAAAAATATTATGACAAAACATTAAAGTCGTCATTAGTCATCAAATAAAATATGAAAAAATTAAACTGATATCAGAATTTGAATCATTTTTTGAAATATTAGTATAAATAGTTGTATATTCTTTCTTTCTTTCTTTCTTTCTTTCTTTCTTTCTTAGAAAGAATGAGTGATGACCGTCTGACAAAAAAAGTGTACAAGGCTGATAAAAGAGGAACGATAAGTAGAGGTCGGCCAAGAAAAAGTTGGCACGATCACATAAATGGGATTTTGAAAGATGGTGATGTTAGAAGTAAGAATAATAGAAGAGCGTGTATACTTACTTTACTTTCCGTGTCCGGATTCATCAAATAAAGAACTTCCAGTAGTTGGCCACATGTACGGCCCTGTCATTTGCGGCAATTAGGTACTCCCGCGCGCATGTCTCTCCGACTTTCGGACATATCATAAGGTGTTGGTGGTCCTGTATGTCCCCGCACTCGCAGGTATCGTCCTCCTTGTAGCCCCATTTTTTGAGGTTACTATTGCAGCGCGACACCCCAGTTCTCAATCTATTTAGTGCTCTCCAAGTGGGGTATGGCAGGTTGTGTCCAGCGGCCATCTCTTCCTTCGGTTTGACATGCGCGGGGTCAGCGAAACTTTCTTGCCACAGCTCAATCCGGCGCGCCTCTGGCGGGCCAGGCAGCGCGGCTGTTGTTTCCACAAAGCCTCTTCTTGACTTCAGCCGGTATTGTCGGGCCTCACGGCCGTACATGGGATGTCTTTGGTCGAGAAGTTGCTTCATTCGCTCCGTCTCAGCTGCGACCTGTCTTCTGATTGTGGGAGGGGTGATACCCACGATTGGGTAGATCTCGCTGATTGGTGTCGGCTTAAGGCATCCGGTCACGGTGCGAACCGCATCGTTCACGGCCACGTCAACATTCTTCGTATGCACGGAGTTGTACCATACAGGTGCAGCGTATTCTGCCGCCGAGAAGCACAGCGCTAGAGTCGAGGTGCGGAGGACATGAGGTTGTGCCCCCCATTTGGTATTTGTTAGTTTCCGAATGATGCCGTTTCTTGTGTTGACCTTCTTCCCCACCTCCTGACAGTGTTGTCGAAAGGTCAGGGAGCGGTCCAAACGGATACCAAGGTACTTTGGGGAGTCACAGTGCTCCAGCATCTGATTCTGCCACATGACCTTTAGCTTCCTCGTTGCATCCCTGTTTTTAAGGTGGTAGGCGCACACCTGTGTTTTGGAGGGATTGGGTCTCAGGTGATTTTTGCTATAAAACTGGGATGGTTCTTCAAGGGCAGTTGACAGCTTTCTCTCCACTTCCTCGAAGGTCGCGCCCTGGGCTGCCACCGCCGTGTCATCCGCATATATAAATAGTCTCGTGTAGGGGTTTACAGGCTGGTCATTTGTATATATGTTGTATAGTACCGGTGCAAGTACGCTTCCTTGGGTGAGACCATTTTTTTGGTTTCTCCAGCGGCTCTTTCTGGACTGAAGGGTGACGCAATACCGTCTATTTTGGAGGAAGCATTCTACAAGCCTGGTAAGTCGAAGGTCTCCGGTAATGTTGTACATCTTGTGCATTAGAGTTCGGTGATTGACGGTATCATATGCTGCGGAGAGGTCTATGTAAGCAACACCAGTTATTTGCTTCTTCTCATAACCATCTTCGATATGTTGGGTGAGGTTGAGGACCTGGCCGCTGCAAGACTTTCCGGGCATGAACCCTGCCTGTTCAGGGATGATCTTATTCTCCACCAGTCCAAAAGCGCGGTTGAGGACCAATCTCTCCATTACCTTAAATAGGTGGCATAGTAGTGAAATTGGTCTATAGCTCTTGGGGTCCGTCGGCTCTTTTCCTGGTTTAAGGAGGGCAATGATCTTCGACTTTCTCCATATTTTGGGGATTTGGTTAGAAATGACGCACTGGTTCATCATCTGAGTGATCCACTTTAAGCTTGGTTGACCAAATTTTTTAATCTGCTCAGTACGAATGTCATCCAAACCCGCTGCCTTATTGTCCTTCATCTGCTGTATTGAAATTTTAAGCTCCTCAATAGTAAAGGGGGGGTCGAGGACACTACCTTCACCAACGTCGGTTGGGAGAGGCGTGCCCCTTTCCATCTTTCCGGAAGCTTTACCATTCAGTAAGATTTGGTGGGCTATTTGGTCTGGTGTAACCTCGTTCAGGGCGGCCATTTGTGCTGTGGGGTCATTATCAAGGTTTTTTATCAGCTTCCAGGCGCGCCGACTATTTTGTTTCATGTCCAGGTATGATAAAAGTTTACACCATCTGTCTGTTCTGGACTCTGAGACAGCCTGTAGTACAGCTTCTCCGGCCTGTATGGTTTCTTCCGAGAAAGGATCTCTCTCATACAGGTTCTGGTATTTCTTAAGTAGTTTTTTGGAATCGTTATTAAGGCCAGCCACGTATTCCGTGCGGCAGCCTCTGGGTATGTGTCTTCTTGAGATCTTTTTAACCAATGACACAAAGTCATCATATGATTCGGGACCAGGTTTCAGTTGTACAACTGCCTGATCAAGATCCTTGGAGAAATCCTCCCATTTTCCTTTTTTGTAGTTGAATCTCCTTTTGAAAGGTACGAACTCTGGTCGAATTGCCGCGGAAATTAGGCACATGATGGGTCTGTGTTGCGTTCTTGGTATCGGTGGTAGAACCAGCTTTGCTGACTGATGACTTATTCTGTCACTGATCCAAACAGTGTCCGGGTTGTAACCTCTACGCCATCGACCGCTATTGAAAGATGGTGGTTGTTTGGGGTCGTGGATCAGTTTAAGGCTGGTCTTTTCCGCCCAGGCTTCCAGTCCCTCGCCATTTCCATCAGTTTCTGAATAGCCCCAGGCGGTGCTGTGGCAGTTGAAATCGCCCATCACAAGTTTCATTGGTTGTGATGCAAAATTATTGGGTTCCCTGAGGCTGAACTCTACCAATGGAGGTTTGTAGACTGACGTGACAGTGAAATTGTTAATCTCTGCCGTTAGAACCTCTATGTCGTTCTCAGACGTAAGGGATACCGATGTTATGTCAATGTCATTTCTTGTGAAAATCGCACTCCCATATTTATCATGTGGTCGTTCCAGGATCAATTTCATCCCCTCAATACAAGGTCTATTTCTAGTTAATCCCCTATGGGTTTCCTGTAGTAACAGGACGTCACAATTGTGTTTTTTACATATTTCGGAGATTAGTGTCTCTTTGTTAGATGATAAGCCCTCAATATTTATTGAGATTGTCGTTAGGGTTGGCCTTGACAAAGGCCTTTGTGTGATTTTTATCGCCTTTGGTTCTTTTGATTTTGATTCTCCGGTGGTGGAAGGATTGGCCGACATGGTGTCGTTTCCAGGGACGCCCGATAGCTCTATTTGGTATAGCGCAATCTACGGGGAGGCTCCTTCCGTGTCCCCCACGAGAGCGTGTATGAGACGATGTATGGACGTGAATGAAGCGAGGAATGTGTGTCAAGAGAGAGGAGTCTGGCGTTCGGTTCTCTCTGCCTACCCCAAATAGGGAAATGGCGTGATGGTATGGATAGTTGTATATAAACACAATAAATGTTATATGTTCCTATATTAAGTATCTTCTTTTATTTGCTTGCTATGCTAAGGATATTAAATTTTTTTTTGAAAGAATCATTATGTCCTTGTAACAAGTAGGTGCCTACCTACATAATTATGTCACAATATTGTGTGAGTGGTATAAATGACAAATACCTACCTACATACAAAAATAAACTGTTATTGGAGTCGCCAATTTGGAACATAAATGTAACAATATTTAAAAAAATGTAATAATAATAAATAAACGTTATTATTATGAATATAAAACTAAATCTGGCAAAATTACTGCCCTGTGGCACTTTCTACCAATCAAACACGATTTTATTGATTACGAGATACCTATGTACATAAATATAACGACTGATAGTCCCTTCAGAACATTTTTATCTAGTGAAGCAGCTATCTTGTATTTTTAATGTATGTATAAATAAATAAAAATAAAAATGATATAAACCTATTATTATTATTAACTGAAGTACCGAATCTGGTTCTATAAACGCTTTTGTAAATACCCAGATAAAATTTAATATGCGTAAACATTTATATCAATGACTGAATTACATAGATGAGAATCACAATCTGAAAATTTTGGGATTATTATTACAGAATGTTGAATTTTTTGTAGTTATTATAATGCTTTTGACTTTTGCATGGAGTTTCCAAAATAAATAAATAAAAAAAATAATAAAAAAATTTAATAAATAAGAAAATAAATAAATAATCAAATAAATAAATAAATTAATAAAAAAAAAATAAATAAATAAATAAATACATATTCAACAAACAGCTTTATAAAATAAAATATATAGATAAATAAAAAATATATAAATAAACAAATATATTAATTCGATATTGAATTAATTAATAAATAAATAAATAAATAAATAAATAAATTAATTAATTGATAAATAAATTATAAACAAGACAAGTCTATTGATGTTAGTTATGTAAGACCCTACCTACATATGTAGTTATGAATGTAGACATAAAAATTATTGAAGTCATAAAACACACTGACCTACCATTATAAATTCCCATTTGAATGTAATAAAACAGGCATTGAATTAGGCTGATGCATTAAACATAATATGGTAAATTGCAATTTCACTCGCTATTAAATTAAATTGAAATTATTTTGATAGCAAGTGTCAATAAACAGTGTTCGTCGAAGGTGTAACTGCTGAGAATGAGTCAGCGCCGATTTTAGTTCGTGGCTCAAATACGAGAGACGCTTTTGTGCGATGCTCGATCAATTTCAAACCTTCGTAAGAATCAGGGGGACAAGTGCAAAAAGAGACGAACCATTGATATGATATTAGAGATGATGGCGTCGATGAAAAGGGCCTTTGTTACATGTGGCACGGACGTAACATGAATAGATATCGCCGTTGAAGGAATCACACTTTAAGTCTTTGAAAGTATGGAGGATGTTCGCAGGCGATCATTCTTATGGTTATGTGTAGTAAAGAATGAAAATGAACTGTAGCTTCAAGAATATTCTATGGAGAAGAGAAAAAGAAGATATTTCCACATGGATATGAAAGAGTTTAGAGATATTTTTTCGTATTCAACTAATTCCCATAGTACCTATTGGTAAACATTGCAAATTCATATATCCAAAATAATAAAAAAAAATGGACTCCTTTTTAGACAAACAGTGCTCACTGAGGAGTTTAAGATTCGGCATACTTCGAGTTTGTAAGGAGAAAGCAGTGCAAAATGCTAAAATATATACCTAATTTTATATCAATTTTATCAAAAATGATCTCTATAAAGAAGTCAAAGAACAGACTAATAAAGCTGCAGTTAACTTCGGATGCAATAGGGACATTGTTTGGGCCAATAAACATATGCTAGTTGAGAGTAAGGTCCGAATATATAAAACATGCATCAGACCCATAATGACCTATGGAGTTGAAGCAAGGGCAGACACGGTGAGAACAAAGCAGCTACTCAGAACAGAGATGAAAATGCTAAGACCTATCTTGGGCAGAACCCTCAGGGACAGAATTCCCAATGAGGAGATCCGTATTGTAAGGTGGAGCAGGCAAAAGAGACGATACTGGAGAGATCGCGTAGAGAGGACAAATCCAGAAAGGCTGACAAAGATTGTAATGCACGAGATACCAGAGGTACGCCGACCACCGGGAAGACCATAAAAGTGATGGAGGGAGAGCTGGACATCCTTGTCCCAGGACTTGTAGAAACAGATCATAGATCTACCAAAAGAGGAGAAGAAGAAGAAAAAAGTAATATTTCTCGTTAAACCATATATTATATACATACTGCCAATGTCAAACTCGTTACGTCTAACGCAGTCGTGTCAGTTGTATTAAATTCAAATACAGAACATTTTAAAGAAAAATACAAAATATACTGTAAAAAATACTTAAAACACCTTGATGAATAGGTACATGCATGATGTTTTTTTATTACTGATCAAGATCAAATGGGACTGTTCTCCTCCTCACTCATCCACCTTGAACCAGCCTGAGTGGCTAATGAATGTCATAATGGTCATTATTAGATCATCATAGATGAAACTGCCCATGGAGCTTCTCCTATTTCTAGAGAGAGCATGAAAGTGACAGAGGAAGTGGACCACAGTCTCCTCCTCCTCCTCGTCCTGGCATGCTCTGTAGTAATCGTATGCCTCCAGCCCTAGTCTTTTGGCATGCTTTCCTATGAGCCAGTGTCCCGTAAATATTGATATGACTCTGGCGAGTGAGTCTCTTCTGAACGAGAGTATCTCTGTCGTCCTTCTGAGATCACATTTTGGCCATGTTTGTGATTAACAATAGAGCATGTGCTTTCCTAATACCACCTCTGATTAGCTCTAGCAGTCGTTTTCTCACTGACCCAGAACTTACAATTCGCCACAGGGACTCCAGGTCTGTGTTTGATATTTTCCAGAGATAACAGGGCAGTTAGCTGCTCTGGCGAGTTCATCTGCTTTACATGATGTTAATATTTTACTAGGTACCTACATAATATATCTTTTTGAATTTACTCTAATAATTCGGGTTTGATTTTAGTCTTTAAACATTTATTTGCCATGGATGGACTCTGTCAGCACGGATGAGTCCATTTTGAAAATCAGAAATTGGAAAAAAAGGATATTGAAAGTCAAGAAACGAAAAGACTTAATTCAGTCGAGGTTTTTCGAGCTGGCGATGATGACGATGCATCTAAATTAATAATTAGGCAATCGACTTCTGGAAAACCAAGGTTTCATAAAGTCTCTTCCAATAATGGAAGAGACTGCTGAATAGAGCCAATGTATACACAATGTTTCCATTCCTTTAACATCATCTTCATCATTGGAGCTGCAGCCCACTGTGAGCATTGGCCTCTTCCAGAATCAGATCGGTCCATTGCCTCCGCTCCCCGGTTTACAAATCCTCTTTTATGCTATCAATGGGTCCTCACGGGACCTCAGCTTGGGTCTCCCCACACCTCATCTCCCAGGATCGCGTTTCTAGAATCTTTTTTTGTTCTTTTACATTGGTAGATACCTACCTATTATTATTTATGATTTAATACATACGTAGGTATCTCTACCTTCCAATTCTTCTTTTATGCCTATTTTTCCTCGTCCAAGTGTGACTTGTTTTGCAAAAAATATAGATATTTATACATTTACACATACCTAGCTACATATGTACAGACCATCACAATGTGGGGTAATCAACGACAAGTATGCGGGTGTGCATTATTTCATTAAAGGAAGTACGACACATGCGTATATGCCCACACATCAGTCTCGCCTCTCCTAATAAAGCAACATTCAGAATCGGGTGTGAACCTCATTGCTGAACTATTGCTACACTCACCACCACCCGCTCTTCATGTGGGGACTGTAAACGGCCCCTTCACAGAACGCTAAGTGAACGACAAGAAAAAAAAATGCATAGCACGAAAAGTAGGTCATGGAGCCCTCTAGATTAGCAATCTCGGCACCATAGTGCAAAAGAACAATCGACGTATGTGAATGGAGGATTATTCACACTCGTGGACTTGCTGAACTATGTGAGATGTTGTTATTTTGCCTATAGTATTTTCGATTACTCGGTTTAAACGATGGTTATAAAAGAGTAGAAGAACTATTCTAAGCCGGTGCCTCATAGCATAGGTACATAGATACTTAAATATGTAATATAGGTAGGTATGTCATAATATGTAGGTAGGTAGGTAGGTATGTTATACGTGTGTTTATGTATGTATGTAAGTTAGAAAGTATTTATTCCATAGAAGTGTAAAGAAAGGCAGCTAATAGTAATATGGGGCGGAATATTTACGAGACGATACATTATCCGCATATTTCCCAGTGGGCGATAAATAAAGAAGGTAGCTGCCAAAAATATTATCAGTTTTTCAAAGCACACATGGAGGGGGCAATGTTGAGAACGAGAAGAGTATGGGGCGAGGATGGGGATGATGAACCACCCCTAGCACACTGTAGGGGTATGTGGAAGATTAAAGAATAAATCATGTTTTAAAAGAGGTTTCCATATTTTTTTTTTAATAACCAATTCGTAGATGTACCTACATCTAATATTAATATATAACTAGTTGCATGTAACACATGAGATCCAACTGTCGATGGCGATAGTACCTACCTATGTATGATTGAAGAATACGTACAAAACTTATATTTTTTTATAAATATTTTGTTTTCTTTATAAAACATGTAGGTATGTGCATATGTCAGGATAGGAAAATGTGGAGGTCAGTCTATTTTCTTACCCAGAATATGAAAAAAGGATGATGGTACATAATATATGTGATGGTACATACAAGAAAACTTTTTAATGTTGTGTGAAAAGAATACTTTTTAACTTATATGTGGGTACGTGTTAACTGTTTTCTTTTTTTTTCATTTCTTGACTGGTTAACTGGTTATTTATTTTATTATTTTTATTTTTAATTATGTTATGTTTTATTTCAATCTTGCTTATTCTTCCTCTTGCTATAACTAATGCTTTTTCCTTCATAAAGTATCTTATTGTAAACCATTTATGGAAACTTTGCTGGTTTATTTGATAATCATTTTGTACCATTACAATTTATTTTTAAAACTGTATGTTTCCTTGATAAATAAATAAAAAAAAAATAAAAAAAAATATGTATGTATGTTTGGAGATAAAGTATCAAACTATCGAGTCCCCGTAGATATTGTGTAGTGTATACTGCCTAACAAATTGCATGAAATGATGTCGTCACTAAATTCAATTTTTATAAAATTGTTAAAAAAAGTTTGAGTTATACTATTATAATGTTCATATTTTTATTGAAAATTAAATTTTCTAGTTGGGCTTTTTCAGCTTTTTTCAATATTTTTTAAAACTTTGGAAATATAGGCAGTTAAACACATAAATTTATTATAACAAATTGTTTTTCTCAATAAAAATGTTTGAGAAACTTTGGATCTTTTTTGAAAGAAAAAATTATAAATTTTGTATTTGTCCAAATTTATACCAATACAGGGTTCTAGGTTATATGGTTTTTGAGATATTTGGAAAAATAGAGTAAAAATTCAAAAATTGATAGCCCCTGACTGAAACAAAAATGGAAAATTCTGAGTATAAAAGTTTTGTAGACGTAAAATTATCTATATATTCTGAAATTTTGGGCTCTGCAAATTGAGCGGATCAAAAGTTATAAGGTGAGGTACACACAGACACACACCCTGACACACACAGACACACTTAATGTTCTACTTCGAATACTGAGTAAATATATTATTTATTATATATATTATTTATAACATATATGCTGCGAAGCCTCTAAATTGGTATTTTTGGACTTCAAAGTTGGAAAAACCGTGAAAAATATAGACTCTGCATACAAATCTCGCGTATATATCCTGGCTTGATACTTTGTCGATATGTTATGAGAACAAAGTTCTCTTGAACAAATCGACAGTTGAAAAAGAGTAAATATATAAATAAATCAGCAGTTAACCAAGAATGAAAATAAACGTTCAAACCAATTACGAAAATTAAAGAAGTTTGAAGGTTCCCAAACATATAGAAAGAACTTGGCATTGAGCAAAAAATTGAAGATTTTCAATAACGAAGAACAATCCCATCACCTATATTTTTATCTAAGAATCCTCGTTGCCGTCCATAGCGCAAAGTTCTTCAAATATAGTCTTCAAATAGGTAGCTTAAAATATAATCTCTGGTGTTATTTTTTTTTATTTTAATAAAGGCAAACGATCGGTTAAGCTGATATAATCAGAATGGAAAAGTGCGGTATTATTTCCGTATAACGTCTAGGGCGAATAAAAAAGGGAATTTTTTGATATTTTTATTTTCACTAACAATCCATAAGAATATCGAAAAAGTTTTCCTCCTGAGATGAAGAAGCCGTTGAGCGGAGCAATGATTGGATAACTGCTCCCGTCCCTGGAGTGCCTATACTTGGACCATTCACAGCGTTATCAGTGCTTAGCTTTATTGAAGGGAAATTTCCCAGCGAATATACCGGAGCCTAAATGTACATTCGAGCAAAAATATTTGTTACCGTTACGATCCTATCCATTCGAATATAGGTAGTTAGGTTCCTACATACATACATAGGTACCTACTAGTTGAAATAAAAATATAAGTACATAGGTATATGTATATACTACCATCACGCTGTGATCTTACTAGTAGACCGAACGGTTTAGAGTTTAAAGAAAGTAGTTATTAAAGAGCTCACTTGGGCCGATTGGCTACCACAAATTATCAGAACTTAGTATCAATAAGATTAATAAAAGGCAGAGAGATGTTGGGCAATGTCGCCCGAGATCTAAATGAGTTGAATGCTTGCGATGACTGAGAGTCCACGGCTATTATACTGACAGGAAAGCTTGGAAATCCATTGGAAGTAAAATGGTTTAAGGTTGATGAAAACAAATCACCTTATTTCCCTTTGAAACGTAAGTTCCTTGACATTACTATCATATCTTTTATAAAAAAAATAAAAATCAGCATTTCGTGTCTACTTCATCCTGTTATCGTCCACTCTTGAACATATCCTCTTCCTCCTTTCCTTTCCACACCAAACAGTCTTGAGTCATCTGCATTACATCCATGTTCCATTCGCGCATCTGTTGATTTATAGTCTCCAGCGGAATTACGGATCTCTTGCATCTATTATAAACTATGTATGTAGTGTGTAAAAAATATTTTGGAAGGTAGGTACCTACGGCAATAGAGTCATTTTGGAAAATGTCTTTAAAAAACAATATCAGCTATCAGTGAAGTAAAATAAATATGAAAAAAATAATTGGTTTGTCGACAGCATATTTATTGGTGAAATTCCATGAAAACATTTAATAAAACACTGGTTTTAGTTTCATTGTCAATTTACTCAAGGCATTAATTGATAATAATTTTTCGGTGAAACTACAAACAAATTTATATTCTAAAATTCAAAACATATTTATAGTTTTACGAATTTTCTTTCTATTATTAGGGCAAGCGTTTTGTCTTTAAACGGTCGTTTTGAATTTTGCTTATGGAGTTCTATAGTTTATGTTTAGTATTAAAACAATTCACTCACTCTTTTCTTGGTTTTAAAGAAGTCTTTTTACTCCCCCATTTAATTGATAATACTTAGGTAATCAGGTTCAAACGATTTGATATCGCTCAATATATTTAAAACCACAATTATATTTTTGATCGTTTCATAAAATCTAATGAGCATTAATGGATAACAATTTAAGTATTTAGAGGTATTTACAAACGGCTCCAAACGTAATTTATGTGTCGTTAAATATTTTATGAGTCGCGGAAGCGAAAAATCTCGTATAGGAGGATTTTACTCACTTTTTAATGATATTTGTTGGATAACAACCGTTACTAAATCACCAGTATCATTAGGTTGGTATGTATTATACTTAAAATATATCTACATAAGAATGACATCGTTATTTTTCTTTTAGTACCTATACACAGGTATAGGCATACAACGTAATGTGTTTAGGTATATACTATGGCTTTTTTACGTCGTTTTAACTTCATTTTTAGTGCGAAAACAATGATTTAACGAGCTTTTCAAGTGTCACACGAATCGCGTGAAGTATTTCGGATATTAAATTTGATTAATGCGTGAATAATAATTATATTGTGTGTTTGAAGTTTTATGATTTTGAAATAGCCGATGTTATCGGTGATTTTTTAGTAGGTAATCATTAGACAGTGTATATTATACATGAGACAGTGTATATTATACTGTATTTCGCTGTAAATAATTTAATAGTGATATTGGGTATACGTGCGTGCAATAGGTACAAATTAATATGTATCATTGATTTTACTGCATTTTTTAAAGTTTTACGATAGCCAATGTTGCCACTTACCACTAATTGTAATTGATCGTAAAACTTTTTGCTGGTTTTTAATATATTGACTTCAAAATAATTCGACCATTAAAACTAAAAATTTTAAAGAGAATTATTTAAAATGTTTTTCTTGATATTCATTTTAGTCATCAAATATTTCAGAATGTTGTTTAAAAATGGAAACAAAAAAAAATACAACAATGCTTCATACCATATCTAAGTACCTAACTAACGTGAAAAAATAACAATTTTCAACACTTTGAAGGCTGTTATCTTCGAAACCCACCCAGGGTGGGTACATATTATCCAATCGTTATTACCTGCTATTGGTAACCTTTTATATACAGAAAAAATATATTTTCGTCTCCTTCACGGGTCTTGTTGGGTACCACCGGCATTAACGATGACTTGGGACAAACTTTCCCTGTCTTGTGCCGTGCGGATTTTTTAGGTTCCACAATATCTTCATCTTCGATATCAGGTTCATCGGATGTATCGAAATTTAGGTTCCACAATATCTTCATCTTCGATATCAGGTTCATCCGATGTATCGAAATTTAGGTTCCACAATATCTTCATCTTCGATATCTGGTTCATCCGATGTATCGAAATTTAGGTTCCACAATATCTTCATCTTCGATATCAGGTTCATCCGATGTATTGAAATTCAGGTTCCACAATATCTTCATCTTCGATATCTGGTTCATCCGATGTATCGAAATTTAGGTTCCACAATATCTTCATCTTCAATATCAGGTTCATCCGATGTATCGATATTTAGGTTCCACAATATCTTCATCTTCGATATCAAAATTCCAGTAGTTACCTACCTATCTATTAACAGACAAGTGAAGTTAAAGAAAATTCCAGTAGTTACCTACCTATCTATTGACAGACAAGTGAAGTTTAAGAAAATTCCAGTACGTACCTACCTACGTACGTATTGACAGAGAAGTGAAGTTAATAAAAGGGTTTAAAAAAAACAAATTATTACAAACTGGACAGAATCTACCTTCCTAAATATAACTAATCGAACATACTTCCTTCTTTATTGGCCAGATTTATTTTTAATTTACTACGAGGTTCGTGTTCGATAGGTTCGATAGTTTTAAATTTCCCCAAATGTTTCCATTCCCTATAATGGCCATAATCTCCACCCAAAGGACCAAATCGTCCCAAGGATTCATAAATTTTGATAGTTCCCATACCATTTACCTTTTGACGATAAGTATCACGATAACCTGGAGAAGGTATTTCCAACTGGGCATCCCAATAATAACCCAACCTATCCATACCTATTTACCATATTAAAATTATGTGCGAATTGGATATCTAGGTACCTACTCCTGAATATACCTCTAAATAATAATTTTATCATGCAACATAAATTCACGATGTAATACTTTTCCGTGTTTCATAACTCTGCTAACATAACTCTGCTGAAAACTCACTTCTTCCGCGAGTCTTACAAAAACCTGTAATAGTTATATTCAAAGCGCCCTTGAGAAGAGGTTATCACAAAAACGCCGCTATAAAAATAATCCAAATTTATTATTATTTATTATAAAAAAACACAACAATGTTATTTCTATATAAAGAAGTAAAGAGAGATTTCCAAATAGGTACCACGCATTAATGTCCTGGCAAGGATTTCCATGCTGGTTCTTTTATATTAATACAATTTTATAAACTAGTTGCATGTAACACATGAGATCCAACTGTCGATGGCGATAGTATGCATAATCAAAGAATACGTACCAAACTATAAACAACACAAATTAATTAATATTTGAAGATATTTTATTTTCTATATAAAACATGTACCTAGGTATGTTTGCCAGGATAGGATAGTATGGAGGTCAGTCTGTTTTTCCTACACAGAATATGAAAAAAGTATGATGGTATGTATGTATGTTTGGAGATTTAAGTATCAAACTATTAAGTCTTCTTACATATTGTGTATAGGCGACTACAATACAAATTGTATGAAGTGATGTCGTCACTAAATTCAATTTTTATAAAAATTGTTAAAAAAAATTGAGATTTACTTCTACAATATTCATATTTTTTATAGAAAATTAAATTATCTAGTTGGGGTGTTTCGGCTTTTTTCGATATTTTTAAAATATTTGGAAATATAGGCAGTTAAACTCATAAATTTATTATAAAAAAAATAT
Organism: Molanna angustata; assembly: GCA_963576475.1. Lineage (NCBI taxonomy): Eukaryota > Metazoa > Arthropoda > Insecta > Trichoptera > Molannidae > Molanna > Molanna angustata. The sequence continues at coordinate 34,693,362 of OY754976.1, forward strand.
TTTTCTTAATAAAAAATGTTTGAGAAACCCTGTAAATTTTTTGAAAAAGTTTATATGAGATTTTGTGTTTTTATATGTTTATACCAATTTTAAGCGTTCTAGCTTTTATGGTTTCTGAGATATATGAAAAAATAAACCAAAATTTCAAAAGTTGTTCAAAAGTACGAAGGAACATTTTGTATGGCGTAGTGGACTTTTTTCATGCTAAAAACACCAACTTAGAGGCTTCTAAATAGTTATCATCGTCATCATCATTGGCGCTACAGCCTGTGTGGGCCCTGACCTCCTCCAGAATCCTTCTCCAGCCGTCCCTGTCCTCCACCGCTCTCCTCCAGTTTACCATTCCGATCGCTCTCATGTCGTCCTCTGTATCGTCCAGCCATCTTAGCTTGGGCCTGCCTCTACTTCTTCTGCCTTCTAGATTGGTATTATAACCTTTTTGGGGACACAATCATCATTCATCCGGCTGACATGTCCCAACCACTGCAGTCTACTGTAGTCTAAATAGTGATAGGCCTACAAAACTTTTATACTCAGAATTGTGAATTTTTGTTTCAGTCAGGGGTTATCAACTTTTGAATTTTCGGTTTATTTTTTCATATATCTCAGAAACCATAAAATATAAAACGCTGTAAATTGGTATAAACATAGACAAATTAATACAAAATCTCAAATTTTTTATTCAAATAATTCCAGGGTTTCTCAAACATTTTATATAAAGAAAAATATTTTTTATGATAAATTTATGAGTATAACTGTCTATATTTCCAATATTTTTAAAAATATCGAAAAAAGCCGAAACACTCCAACTAGATAATTTAATTTTCTTTAAAAAATATTAATATTGTTGAAGTACCTACATCTCAATTTTTTTTTTCAATTTTTATAAATAATTAATCTAGTGACGACATCGCTTCATACAATTTGTATGGCAGTCGCCTATACACAATATGTAAGAAGACTTAATAGTTTGATACTTAATCTCCAAACATACATACAGAACCATCATGCTGTTTTCATATTCCGGGTAGGAAAAGAGGACTGACCGCCATACTGTCCTATCTTGACATACATACCAACATGTGTTAAAATTTTCAATAATTTGGATTAATGGGTTTATAGTTTGGTACTTATTCTTCAACTATACATACTATCGCTATCGACAGTTGGATCTCATGTGTTACATGCAATTAGTTACATATAATTCAAAATATTTAGAGTATTTAGGTGTTCGTATAGAAATATTGTAGGAAAGAGCAGAAGAACCTACGCCTATATATTTTCCAGAAATATTCACAAAGATCTGATGATAAAACGCAAGATACCTAGGTATATAATTTTTACTGTTGTAAAGTTTATTTAAATTATTATAAGGTGTTAGTTTAGTGAAATGTTCAGTTTAATTTTTAATCTTGTAGGTATTAAGTTGGCGCAAAATGAGAAAATTTAATAAAACAAACAATATAAATTTCTGTACTTATCTATCCAAACTTAACTATATAAGAGACGGAAGAAGAATTCCGTCGGAGAGTTTTATAGATATTTGCACATAAAGAGAGGAAATGAATCCAAAGCAGTATACAATTAATCAAACAACCAATAAATTAAGATCTCTGTAAACATTGAAGGAACATTTTATGTTGTTTGTCAGGGTATTTCTTTCTATACAAGGCGGAAAACCTGCATCAGCTGAAAATATTCCTTCAAACTTCCCCTTTACAACCGGCTGACTCCTCAAACCACAAGACATCGCACCGTCGACTCGCATAAAAATCACCCCAACACAGAAATAATTGAATCGTTAAACTTCAAAACTTTCCCAGCCGGTCGGATTAGTGGACCACTTTTGATATAGAGCCACAGGTGCTACCGTCGTCGCTAGACCGGCGCAGACCCCCGTCTAGACTGCGACGAGGAAAACGCAAACAGCTGACAAACGGAAGCCACTGCATAAAATGCAGCCGAGCGTTTATTCGCATTCAAACTTAATGAGGAGGCAATAAAGGAGCTTTATAGGCTAAGTGCCAAACGATTAACCGAATTGTTACACCGCTAAATATTACCCCCTCTACGGGGCAGGGAAAAGTCGCGCGCGCTCGTTCGATATCCAGGGTGGACGTACGTGGGATGAAATGGGAAGAAAAGCGGGGGATGGGGGCTAGAGGGGAGATCGAAACGGGTAGAACAGGGGGATTGAAAGGGGGTCGGCGTGGGTGATGTATCCCAGCATCCAGCCCCCCCCCCCCCACGCCTCCCACATCCCAAACCCCGGCAGTTGAACCGTTCATTTTTATTTCAGGCGCGTAAAAAGGGCGCTAGATAAAGGAGGTGGCATTGTTTAAATTTTATCTCCAGATAATGGCGAAATGACGGCTGGACACGAAGGGTATGGACCGACGACAGCATTCATTCCATCTTCGCTTTTGTTATAAATCAAATCTGAAAATGAAAATTCCATCTCATAACAATGAAACACACAATAGATACACACTTTAGCTGGTTATATGAGACACACAAAGGATTACCATTTCCTTCAAATTCCAAGTCGAATAAACTTCCACAATGGAAATATCATCACAATATTCAAATAATGTACCTACTTACTCATATACATACATAGGTATTTACATTTACGTAACATCATGAATTCATCATCATCATCATCAGCCATTATTCGTCCAGTGTTGGACATATGCCTCCCCTTTCAACCTCCATGCTTCCCTATCCCTGCCACCCTGTGCCATTGACAGAAATTAAACACATTGACAGAAATTGACAGAGATTAAATACATTGACCAGTGCTGATAGAGGGAAGGAATATTGAAAGAATAGATTCATACATTTACCTCGGACATAAGGTAAAGCTAGGTGGAGACAATCAGGAAGCTGAGATCGAACGCAGGCGGGGCCTTGCATGAGCTGCATTCGGTAAACTGTCGTATATTCTCAGATCCAAACGATTTGCAAACCACTTGAAGAAAAAAGTATTTGATATGTGCATCCTCCCAGTGCTGACATATGGTTTTGAAACTGTTATTTTTACAAAACGTACAGTACAGAAACTCCGAGTAAAACAACGAGCAATGGAGAGGAGGATGCTAAACATTAGTCTTCGTGATCGAAAACGCAACGAATGGATCAGAGAAAGGACAAAAGTTACCAATGTTGCATACAAGGTAGCTTCCTTAAAATGGAATTGGGCTGGCCATGTAGTAAGGACAGCAGATGATCGATGGACCAAACGCACCCTGGAGTGGCGACCGAGAACTGGACGCAGAAACCCGGGCAGACCGCAAACAAGATGGTCTGACGACATCAAACGAGTGGCAGGAGGTCAATGGAATATCATGAATTGAACAATGAAAATTCAGTACATAACTACCTACTGTAAAAATAGCAATTGAAAAAATAAGAAAGTGGCACAAGATTACTCTTATAGTGCTATAGCTTTTTTGTTGGATCTCAGAAACTAATCAGTATTAAGTAATTTGTCGAAGGTGTCAATGCTCTGAGATCCAATGTTCAGGGGGCAATTTATTCCACTTATTAGGCCCATTAACACTGAAACTGTGATCATAGTAAGCCGCCTTATTGACTCTGTCCAATTCCTCTAAAGAGATCCTGATGATATTAATGTAGTTATAATCAAGTTCAGATTTGAGATAGCAACCAGCGGCTATCAATCTCCACTGCGATTCCTATCTCAAAACGATCCGATTCGCTTAGAACCTACCTTTGTTACGGAGAATAATGCGGTACGTACCTAGATATATTTTAATCGTAATACTTAGTCTTAATCGTAATACTTAGTCGAAGATTTCGGGATACAGGACAACCGAAATCGATTATAATATAAAAGAGTGGAAGTACTATTATAAGCCGGTACTTTACAGTATGTATCGTCGTATTGTAGGTACAGTAAAGACTTTTATGATTACGACTCGGGAAAATTTTGCTGGATTTTTAAATTTTAGCATGTGTTGTTTTCCGAACAAATACATATAAAATTGGCAAAGAAGAAATACCAGCCCCCCTAGACAATATGTCATTTAGCTCAAGAAAAGCAACAAGAAAAGATAACTCAATGTATGGAAGTGACAGTTGTCACGTGACTGTCACTTCCATACATTGAGTTATCTTTTCTTGTTTCTTTTCATGAGCTAAATGACACGTTGTCTAGGGGAACAAGAAGGAATTGACCCGAGAAAGATCGGCACCATCATTTGAGTGATATATCTACTCTTCTTCTTCTTTCCTCTTAGCGCTTTTGTCCCGTTTCTATCGGGGTACGCTTTGACCATGATCCTGGAATTGGCGAGTCTGGTAATTACATTGAAGCGACTGCCATCTGACCTTCGCAACCCTTAGAAAGGGGAACCAGACGAATTGGATCATGGCTACACATAGCTAGTGATATAAATAAAGTAACTAAAATAAAGTAACTGAAACTAGTGACTGAAAACATGATACATATATTAAAACCGCCTAATGCATGAAGTTACGCGTTAGAAAGGCTAAACTGGTTTATAATCTTCTTCAATGGCGCTACAGCCCATATCGAGCCTTGGCCTCCGTTAGTCTTCGCCTCCAGCTTCTCCTATCTTCTGCAGCAACTCTCCAACTGCTCGGCAGTAGTTGGGAAGCATCCCTTCCAACTTCGTCCTCCCATCGCAGCCGCGGTCTTCCAACCTTTCGTCTTCCACCTGGATATCCACACACTTTCTTTGGTATTCGCTGTGGTGGACTTTATCTGTACATGTCCGGCCCATCTCAATATGCTCAATCTGACATGCACAGAGAGCGTGGAAGTCTTGTAGATAGCATACAGCTCATTATTGTATCTAATATGGGGTACCTCAAGGAAGTGTATTGGGACCAACGCTGTTTCTCCTTTTTATAAATGATATGAATAAATTGGATATTGGTGGTTCCATAATTTCTTTTGCTGATGATACGGTGTTATTGTTTAGTTCTCACAATTGGGCTCAAACGCATTCTATTGCTGAGCAGGGAATGATCATCGTAAAAAAATGGCTAGATAATAATTTACTGACATTAAATATCGGAAAAACCAAATATATGACATTTAGCATAGATAATCGACAACAACCTGAGGAGTCCTCTTCATCTATTACTATCCATAATAATTGTAATTTGCCTCTAAACTGCTCCTGCCCCAAACTACTTAGAGTTAGTAGTTATAAATATCTTGGCATAACAATTGACAGAAATCTTCGATGGACAACACATGTGGAGATAACTGCGAAAAAAATTCGCCAACTGATATATGTTTTTAGAAATATAAGAGAAATTTTCGACCTAAATACGTTAAAAGTGTTGTATTATGCTCTTGGACAAACGTCAGTCTCTTATGGGATTATAGGTTGGGGTGGTTTAGCTAAGACCAACCTATTTCCCATCTCAACCGCGCAAAAATCACTACTCCGGGTCATTTGTCGAAAACCTTTCAGATATCCATCAAATCAGCTTTTTTCGGAATTCAAGGTCCTTGATGTTAGACAACTCTATATTAGAACAATAGTCATCCAACTACATAAAAACCCAGCAATATATAAACCACAATACACCCTTACTTTTAATAGAAGAAATAGACATTTGCTGCAACCGACTCATACACAGACTACTTTTGCCCAGAGACACTACACATTTTTAGTACCCAGAATATATAATATGGTTATGTCTGATATCTTGGACTTAGTACAGCCGAGTGGGCATAATTTTGGAAAGCTGGTTACTGATTGGTTGATTCGGAGAGGCAGGGAAGAGTCAGAGAGAGACTTGACGTTTGTCCTGACGCATTTTAATAACAAAAGTGACTTAAATTGAAAAAAAAAATGTCGGCCATTCACTTCGATTTTATGCACTCTTTCAGCATATAAAATATTTATTTCTCTACGACACATAGTTATGGAGTAATTTAAAAAAATGTTGTAGGTAATAAATAATATTTTAAATAATTATTTTAGGAGAATTTATGCTGATTTTTAAAATTGTGTGACGAACATTCACTAAGGAAATGTTGAAAATACTCAAGGAATTCTATCTAAAAACACACTGTTTAACATCTTTGAGGAATTTGATTTGAAATTGGGGTGTTTAGGTTTATATGCCCCCTTAAAACTACGACCATCATGAGACAATGCACGAATGTCGACGAGGCTTCAAATGTATGTCAAATAAAATAATGTATAGGACATGACGTGATGGTTCATAAATTTGGCAATGACCAGTTTATTGGCAATCGACAATTCTTCTCAACCAATAAGGAACGATCAAATTAACTCTTCGTCATGGTTTTCTTGATGGTTTGTAAATTGGGTAATGACCAGTTTATTAGCAATCGACAATTCTTCTCAACCAATAAGGAACGATCAAATTAACTCTCTGGTTTTCTCACTACTGAGTATCGTGATCCATGGAACCGCCAATAATCTCCAGTCATCTCTGCGTTCCGTAGCTCGCGCCACCGAATACATCCGCTCATCTCCTTAATTTGGTCACACCATCGCACAGAAGATCAGTACTGTAAGTATTGTCACATTAGCCTTCCTGTGACAATACTATTTTTCCAGGTAGGTAACCTGGCTCTCTCCTGGCGATGTAACCAAAGAAGCTCAACACCCGGTGACTACATACTGTTGTCAAATTTTCTTTTATTTTGAACTCCTTAAGGACCGTAATACCTAACTATAGGTAGATAATGATAAAACTACTACATACTTAGGTATCTTTTCCACATATCCCACAATGTGGGGTAACCAACGACAGGCGTGCGGGTGTGAAACACATTATAAAAATTACGAAGACACATGCATGTATCTCCATAAACCAGTGTGTATCTCCTAATTCGTCTCACCTATAAAGGCAACATTCAGAATGGGCGATGAACCTCATTGTTGAACTATGTGAGTTGTTATTTTGCCTCTTGAATTTTTGATTTCCCGGCACGAGACAACCGAAAACGACGATGATATAAGAGGGTGGAAGCACCATTCTAAGCCGGTGCATCACATAAAGAATACCTGCACCCAAGGTACCTACATCACACTTTTCAGTTAAAAATATACCTACCTAGTAATCATCATTCGTCCTTTTCCTCATGACTGAGGATAGCGGCTGTAGTCTGTCGCCACACGTATGGCCCGCTTCCATGCCAATCTGTTTGGGCTTAACGCAGAGCACCAGTCACCGAAGAGCACCTAGTAATATCGATTGCTAATTTGGTAATCGATTTCTTTGAAGGCCTATATTTTTTTACAACAAAAGCAACTCGATTTCGACTGCTCAACTAGGAAACTCTGCTCTAGGGCTAGCAATTTTCAATTGCAATATAATTTATTTCATCTTTGTGGGTATTTATTAAATGTTTATCATCTTGCTTTCTGTATAAACATGGACACCCAGTTACCTACATATATTATAATATTAAATTAAAATATTGCCTCCCATGCTTGTCTTTAATAATAGTTTAACGACCTAACTATAAACCTGGTTCCCGAGTTGAGCTCAGCTTAGCCAAGTCAGGTTCAAGGTTTACCGCCATTATGAACTTTTGTTTTACAGCATAATTTGTTGGTGACACTTGCCACCAGCATAAATGTTGATGGATCATCAAACTCTCTCTCTCTCTCTCATTCTCAAGGAGCACGGAATCTTTATGTGTCTCCGTAGCTGGTGTGAACAAGCAGACTAAGCTTAAGGACGTAATATAAGCAGCTCAATCACACACTCGTACTAACTGACAGGGCAAGTATTACCTACTTAAAGGAATGTAAAACACCTCATATGGAGGTCTCTTTTGTTAGAGTCGTATGTCTGAAGAAAGTCTGCAAATATACTTATTATGCATTTAAAAATCGGCTTTAATTGGCATGAAGTAAAAAATATTAGAGCTACAATTTTCTGAACTATTATTAGGGTGTCTTCGAGTAGGTATCGATTTCGCAAGAAAAATTACAAATTTTCACTAAAAAAAGACGTTATTGAACATATTATGTACCTATAATAATAAATATATATTTTTTATTTTTAAATAAAAAATGAATATGTCCTTGTTAAATAAGTACCTACATATACATATTCCTACCCTCCCTAAAATAAGCATAAATGCTTGTGCTATAGGTGAACGAAATCGGTCGAGGCAGGATTCGAACCCGCGTCCACTGGATTACTAACCCAATGCGCTAACCGCTCTGCCATCGATCCATCTATAATATATAAATGGAATATAAATGAAATTTAAAATATGGAGACGCTAGAAGTAAGAACAACAAACGAGCGTGTATGAGAAGATGCAAGGACGTGAATGAAGCGAGAAATGTTTGTCAAGAGGGAGGAGTCTGGCGTTCGATTACCCCAAATAGGGAAATGACGTGATGGTACGGTAAAGTACGGTACGATATGTTATGGATGCATAATATTATGTTATACGAGTATGATTTAACTTAGTTTATCCAATATAGGTACATAACTTGATGTATTTTCATATTTTTTTTTTATAACTGAAAACCAAAATATATTTTCACAATATACAATACATAAATTCAAAATAATAACAAATATTAGGTACATTTATATAAAAAATTTATTTTACTTGGCATACACAACCTCAATAGGCTAAGCCTGTACCTGTACCGAGATGGCAGAAAAATTTACATGCATTTTACAAAAAAACATTTTAAATTTGTTATATTTTATATTTTTTAAAGATATAATTATAAATTAAAACATTTATAGATTGAATCAGGTTTCCGCAGTGTATTGTACTGGGGAAATTATTTTCAAAATATATCCTCTACATTGCCTACTATAGCCTCTAAATTTAATTTTAATTAAGTTTTATATTAATTTTATTATGTCCATACTAGATGTAGCAATTTATAGTTTTACATTTAAATAAAAATATACACTTTTGCTAATATTTTCATATTCGAGTTTATATCTAAGTATTTCAATAAAATTTAAAAGACCTTTTACATGTTTCAAGGAATGGAATATAAAACACCTATTTAGTGTTCCATGTTATGATATATAGGTAGGTACATTTAATTCACACATATGCCTTATACCTATTTATATACATAAGGGTGGTTTTGTATCTGTATTGTATAGGTATTGTTTGAGGGTTAAAGTTTTAGGATTAAGTAGAAAACTTATTAGGAATATGCCATGTAAGTTGTAGGTGAATACATAGTTAGATATAGGTAAAGTACACACAATGTCCCTATACAAATGTGTCCTTTCTTAATTAAACCGATGGAAAACGGAGCTGACTCCAATTTTGGTAGGGCTCGTTATACTTTGGCGAATTGTTTCAGAAAACGATTTACCGTTTCCAACAAAACTTATTTCAGTCTTGAACTAATCCGACTTGAGAAAAGTTCATTTATTAGTTCATTAATCAAAATTGCAAATGCTGAGAAATAGTATACCTACATACATATTCAAATAATAGTATTAATGAAATTCATATAATTCTCCAATACTCGCTAGAGTAGCATTTACAGTTGACAAAAAAAAAAGTAGGTAGGTATGTCACATTGGCTATAATGGGAATTTTTCCAATATCTCTATTTCTTTCTATCCAAGATACCGACTCGACGTACGAGACACGCGCCACTCTTCCTTATTTATTGTTATAAAACTAACTCATCTATAAACTCACCAATAAACAGAATCCTCACCTCTTCCAATAAGCATCAAAGTACCTTAAAACTAGATATTTTCCATAAGTTTCCTTACCAATATAAAAACTTACCTACTGTGCAATTTAAAATCAGCTTAGCAAGATAACACCTCATTACACATTCTCACTCACTACACATTCACATCCCAGTATGTTATTGCTTATATGAATTAGTTTGCCACAAGTAATTGACACTAGGTAGGGATAGTTTAACAATTAGGTATACCTATATTAAGCTTAATCATTGTAATTATTTACCTAGTATTGTTTGTGTGAAGTTTAATTATGGAAATAAAAATGATACATAATGTATGAAACAATTGTCACAGAAATTGTAGTTAATTTTTTTTTCTATTTCAACATTCAAAGTAATAACGATCCTAGATGTACTTTAAAAGACTTCTCTCCTGCCGGTATCGGCAGTGATCTGACCTATTCTGAGCGTCTTAATGTTAAAAGACTATCAGATAGAATAGCATTCAGCAAACAGAGTTCATATTTCTTTACAAGAAACTAAGTAGTATGGTCGATACCAATGTTATAGACAAAATTAACATCCATGCTAATGTTAAGCTGAGAAACCCTGAAGTATCTATTTCGTTTAAGTAGATACTACAACAATGTAGGCCATTTCACTCCACTGAGTAGAACTCCTATAATTCTTTACACATAAAAATTGAGAACCTTGACATTATTCTCAAACAGCTTCAGCAACTTCAAGAGTTTTATAAAAGCAAGTCAACAATCATTGTGAGATGTTTTCCCATCTGCATAGTGGATTGTTTCTTACTAATAGTTTTTCTGAAGCATACTCGTATTTTTAACAATACACTACACTGTGAATGTTATAGTTACCTAATTTATTTTTTCTTCTTATTGTGATTATACAAATTATGTAGTAAAAACCTGTTAGAACTAAGTACTAGACTGATTCTAATTGTCTATATGTTTTTTTTGTATTTCTATGTTCTTTTGATGTTTCATGTAATAAATAAATGAATAAAAACATACACTTCATTTATTTACTGCGCACCCACGTAATTTTTTTTAAAACCCAGATGTTTTGTGATAGCTGTAACCTTTTAATTTAAATAAAATTGACTAAGATGCCATCTTGATGACATGACATTCTTCTGTTTCGATCTGCGTGTAAAGTAGGTAATAGATTTGATAAAAAAATTCTATTTAAAGAATAGCGAATCTTTTTTATTTCTAATTCTAGAGCATTCATTACCAAATTGTATTTCGAAAATTATGTTAAAAGTTCTCAAATGTCCAACGAATTTGGTAATTATTATTTTTTTTTAATCGAGGGGATATTTTATTTCATCATTTATATATTTCAGCACATATTCAGACTGAATATACATAAAAAAATGTGTCTATATCGCATTTGAACACTGACCTTTGCCCTTAAAGTCATATATCTAACTAATTGAGCCAAAAGTTCATTATATATTGTTTAAATGATTTTAGTGTGGATAATATCATAAGGCGAAAACAAATGCCCTATAGTGGTTTGGCCACATAGAAATAATGAGTGATGATCATCTGACAAAAAAGGTAGGTATCTAAGGCTGATAAAATAGAAAAGAAAAGTACAGGTCGGCCAAGGAAAACTCGGCGTGATCACATAATGGAATTTTGAAGGATGGAGATGTTATGTTAGAAGTAAGAACAATAGGAGAGCGTACTTATATGAGACGATGCATGGTCGTGAATGAAGCTAGAAATGTATATCCAGAGAAAGGAGTCTGGTGTTCAGTTCTCTGCCTACCCCAAATAGGGAAATGTGTGATAGAATGGAAAAATAATATTATTTGTTATGTAGATAATATTTTTGTTCAATATTTAGTATTTATTGATCCTTGTCAAATGGTTGCATCATTTACTTGTCTATTCTCTCGATATCCACATTCGTATACCTGGACATTGAACTGTAATTTTGTGGTGTACCTACCTATTCCTCATGAATCTTTCACACTGTCTTACTACACAAACTCTGTCTATGCACTATTTTCGTATTCACGTAATACAACATAAAACTGGTATAAAAAAGATTGTCGCTTTTTACTGGTTCTGTATTACACAAAAGACAAACCCTTGCGACTACTTTGCCTACCGCCGTGCCGTGGCACAGTTGGTAAGCCGTTTGGTTTCTGTGCGGGAGTCCTGGGTTCGATATTTTTTTCTGAAGTCGTTCGGAGAAATTTATTTAAATAAATTTCTCACGCTAAGATTGCGTTTCTGGACTGGAAACAGTGGTTAGTTGAAAGAAATTGCCATATGACAATAAACTCGCCACTTGCGCAGTGTGCAAGAAAGTGTTTAATTATATTTCAAGAAAAATCAAATGATGGAGAAATATAAGGCGAAATAAATTATTTAACTTATACCTTAATACATAATTCAATGCAAGTAACATGCTATGGCCATCTAACTAGGAATTCCAGTTAGGTATTAAGATGGCCAATATTTATATACCTACATATATTTTATATATCTATAAATACATGAAGATGAAGAAAGATGTCATTACTAGAATGAAAGTGAACACATTGATATGATTTGGTCACATAGGGAGAATGAATGAGGAGCGCCTGACGAAGAAAATATACAGAGCGGAAAGAAATAGAATGAGAGGTCGGGGACGCCCAAGAAAGGGATGGCACGACCATGTGAACGATATTTTGAAAGACGGAAATGTTAGAAGTGTGAGCAATAGACGAACATGTATAAGACGATGCATGAATGCGGACGAGGCGAGGGATGCGTGCCAGGATAGAAAAATGTGGCGTTCGGTTCTCTCTGCCTACCCCGCAAGGGACATGGCGTGATGGTATGTATGTATGTATGTATAAATACCTTACAGTACCTAGTTATATTATCACACGAAATTATTTTCTAGTTTTGCATAGGTACCTACCTACATATATCAAAATATGATACCTACTGTTTGTTCTTGAAATTTTTTACTTTTTTTATTTTTTAATTTTTTTCTGAGTACCTATTTTTAGTCCTCACTAACCCAATCGGTTTCACAATTTTTGAGGCTATTTTTTTATTGCAGATTATCAACTAGTATCATGCTGAGATTGTATTCTGAAAGTTTATTCACAGCAATGTATCTGTGTGTGGGTGTGCTATGTGCTGTGTGCTATGTACAGCGTGTTCATTTTACTTTAACGATTATAGACTAAAGTACCTACTCATTCGATTCTATTCAAATTTTGCAAATTTGTATATCTAATACTCACTTTGACCCCATTAGATTTTGAAGGATATCTTTAAAGTGCTTCTCAATTTTTAACTATCAAATATTTCAAAGTGACCCCAAGCTCAATAATTTTTATATTTGATTTTTTTTTCAATTTGATAAAAAGGCTCATCACATTCATAAAATGTTATTGAAGAATTATCAAGTTTTCACAATAAAATATTTAAATAAAAAAATAATTGAACAAACTTATTTCATGAAAATGAATAAAATTTGAATCCTTTATGGAGTGACTTGTTAGTGATGAGTTTAGCGTTGGCCGCAACCCACTCGTTTTTCTCTATTATTAATTTTACTTGCTTATATTTTTTATTTATTTTTTCGTATTATTTTATTTTATTTTATTTTATTTTTTGACATGATTTTAGTAATGCACATGTATGATTTTTTTTTGTTTAACATTTTTTTATAACTTAAACTTATGTATAAATAAATAAATAACCTATCCCTAATCAAATCAATCTTTAAACAAAATATTTCAATAAATTTAAATAAACAAATAAACATAATTTTCGAATTTAAATGTTATGTCCTTGAACTAAAATTAACTTCTTCAGTATATTGAGTTCGATACCCAACAGACACATATTTTTTAAAAATATTTCTTTAAAAATTATAGCTTGGGGATAAAGAATGATGTAATTTAACTAAAATATATAAAGAGTGGAAAATATATAGCACTGAATGTCATGTTAAATAGACTAGTTGCATGTAACACATGAGATCCAACTGTCGATAGCGATAGTATGTATAGTTGAAGAATATGTACCAAACTATAAACCCATAAATACAAATTATTGAATATTTTCAGATATTTTGTTTTCTGTACAACATATATTATGTAGGTATGTATGTCAAGATAGGATAGTTTGGAGGAAGTTCCTTTTTTCCTACCCAGAATATGCAAATAGCATGATGGTATGTATGTATGTTTGGAGATGAAGTATCAAACTATTAAGTCTTCTTACATATTGTGTATAGGCGACTGCCATACAAAATGTATGAAGCGATGTCGTCACTAAATTCAATTTTTAAAAAAATTGTTAAAAAAAAATTGAGATCTTCTACTACAATGTTAATATTTTTTATAGAAAATTAAATTATCTAGTTGGGGTGTTTCGGCTTTTTTCGATAATTGTAAAAGTTTTGGAAATATAGGCAGTGAAACTCATAAATTTATCATAAAAAAAATATTTTTCTTAATAAAAAATATTTGAGAAACCCTGGAATTTTTTTGAAAAAAATAATTTGAGATTTTGTATTTGTCTATGTTTTTACCAATTTTCAGCGTTCTAGCGTTTATGGTTTCTGAGATATATGGAAAAATAAAATAAAAATTCAAAAGTTGATAACCCCTGACTGAAACAAAAATTCAAAATTCCGAGTATAAAAGTTTTGTAGGCCTGTAACTGTTTATATATTCTGAAATTTTAGGCTCTGTAAATTGAGCGGATCAAAAGTTATAAGGGACGGACGGACACACACACAGACACACAGACACACACACACACACACACACACACACACACACACACACACACACACACACACACACACACACACACACACACACACACACACACACACACACACACACACACACACACACACACACACACACACACACACACACACACACACACACACACACACACACACACACACACACACACACACACACACACACACACACACACAGACACACGAAATGTTCTACTCCGAATTCTGAGTAAATCCGTATGGAAGTATGGCCTCTAAGTTGGTGTTTTTTGACTTCAAAGTTGGAAAAGCCATGAAAAAAGTAGACCTCTCCATACAATTCTCGCGTATTCTGGCTTGATACATTGTCGATATGTTAAGAGAACAAAGTTCTCCTGAACAAATCGACAGTTGGATAATGCATCATGAATAAATTATTATGCCTCGGTAAACTTAATTTAATATTGATTTACATTAGTACTGTTACAATATAACAACCAGATTTTTTAATATTTTTTTTGGGATGTTGTTTTTACATAAAAAAAATGAAACACTTATTTCTCAAAATTTTCTCGAAATCTGGAAATAAATTAAGATATCCGTTGAGAGGGTGACTGCTGCTAACGTAGGTACGTATTTTTTCAATTTGAATTTTCATCATTACTACAAAACGAATCGTTTTGAAAAAAAATAACCTGGTTTGTTTGGATATTTATGAAGAAAAATATAGCTTAACTTTTAAATTATGTTCTGTATATACCTATTCTAGTAGGAAAATAATAAGCATACCTCGATTTTTGCCATTCATCTTAAATTTCTAAAAAACTATAAGGTATAGAGCATTGTATTTTTTTATAAATTAAAGAAAATCAAAATATCTGGTAAAATACGATGTATCGTTGTATTAATGCATCAGGTTAAGTTAATAAACCAAAAAAACTTTAATTACGCAATGGCGCTGAATGGAAAATAAATGTTTTTTAGGTTTATTTACTAAACCTGAAGCATTAATGCAATGTCACATCATATTTTTCTAGATATTTTTGTCTTCTTTAATTTAAAAAAAAATATGTTGAACTACGCCTTATATTTTATTAAAAATATAAGATAAACGTTGAAAATCGGGGTATGCCATTATTTTTCTACAAGAATTTGTACAGAACATTATCAAAAAGTAAAGCTATATTTTTCTTTATTTATACCCAAACTATCTAAATTATTTTTTTCAATACGATTTGATAAGAAATAATGATGGTATATCAAATTGAAAAATAGGTACGTACGTTGGCAGCAGTCCCCCCTAATAATATTATAATTGAATAAGTAGGTATGTGCGTCAGTAGGTCGGTATATATACCTACAGATACGAATGTATCTAAATATTTAGGAGAAGAGAGTAGAGTTTGTTAATGAAAGTATGTCGTAATGAGAAGATGGTGTCAAGAGAGACAGTTAGAAGCAGTTAGTGCCCGTACTGGTGACATCAACCCTGAATCACAGAATCTACTTACAGTCCTAGTAACAACATTCACTATCAACTACCAACCAAGAAGTGAACCTACAAAGTCCTCGAGACGCCAGATGAGTCCAATCGCGGGGCTGCGAACTGTGTAGAGGCCTGTGAGAAGACGAATAACACGAATTTTGGGGCTCATCATATTTAGGTATATAGCTTTGAAAACACCATTTACGTGACCATGCAATGACCATAATATTATTAATATCAAAACCTGAATTAATCCAGAGAAGCAGGTTTCTTAAAAACATACTTAAAGGTCTATATAAAACAATCAGAATAATAAGAAAAATTAATTATCTAGTTGGGGTGATTCGGCGATTTTCGATATTAAAAAAAAATGGAAATATGGGTACTTAAGTAAAACACATAAATTTATCACAAAAAAAGTTTTTTTTTGTATAAAAGAAGTTTAAAAAACGTAAAAACAGTTTTTCGTCAAAAGAGGTTCGATGTATTGTATTTTTATACATTTATATAAATTTTCAGCATCCTATCTATAATGTTTTTTGAAATAGGTAGGTATACGGAAAAATTAAAATAAAATTCCAATATTGATAACCCTTGACTGGAACTGGAGTATAAAAGTTTTGTAGGTCTAATACTTTCAATATTTTTTATTATTTTAGGTTTTGTAAACCAAGCGGATCAAAAGTTATAACATATTATATACTGCGAAACCTCTGAGTTGGTGTTTTTTTTTATATCCAAGATAAAAAATAAAAATCGCTGATCTTGGCTTGAAACTATGTCGATATGTTGAGAGAAATAAATTTTCTTGAACGAATCGACATTTGGATTACTTTACACAAAGTAGCCCCTACAATTCATTATTTATATTTTTCCTGAAACATCTCTTCCTAGGTTGGTTCCTATTATATATCTCTCAATGTATCTTTTAGTTTCTTTTTTGTTTATCGCTTTTCCATAGTTATTTGAAGCCTTTTTTCCTAATATTTCTCTTTCTCCGTTCTCTTGTATCATCATTTCATTCAGTTGTGCCTTTTCCATATCGGCAATGGAACTACTTT
Source organism: Molanna angustata (assembly GCA_963576475.1). Taxonomy (NCBI): domain Eukaryota; kingdom Metazoa; phylum Arthropoda; class Insecta; order Trichoptera; family Molannidae; genus Molanna; species Molanna angustata. The sequence goes on from OY754976.1 coordinate 34,710,371, forward strand.
TCTGCGTTTCTGTATTGCCAAAACAGAATGCTTTTGTTCTTTTGTTTTTATCTTCATATTTCCGCTTTATAACTCCACGACTGCAGAAGGATACAGGAAAAGATGAAGGCGAGGATCGAAGAAGGCCAAAGGCTCGATATAAGCTTTTGAGCTATCGGAAAAAGAAGACGATTCGTCAATTGCCAATGATTCGTTCAAATTATTCCAATGATTTATCTTTCATTCATCATAAGATGGTTGAATTCATCCTTCAAACATGACTTGTATCATTTCGTCCTTTTTACGTTATAGAATAAGTTTTTACAAGGATATAGAACGCATATCAAAAATGTTGCAGATCTCTGTTAGTAAGTAAGTAGGATATGTCGTAATCATGCAGTAACATTTACAAACAATAAGTTTGCCATCTCCTCACAGTGAATGTAGCGCCAAGCAATTCGGTCACATTTGGCGCCCGTTTTCAGGCGGGGCCGCGGGGGTAGCTTCGGTGCCTCACTGTGAGAGGTGTGTGGGTGGAATGGCAGCGGTTATCGTACTGGAGATGGCACCCCTAATACCATGGGCGATACCACTATTTCATACAGGTGCGGACTTGGACTGTTCAACCAAATATTATTTTTATTTAGATTTTTTTATTGTTTTCAAAAAAGAATGAATATTTCCTCGTAACAAAAACACATACATCCTCATCTGTTCCATAAATGAAGCATTAATGCTCAGGCTATAGGTGAACGAAATCGGTCGAAACAGTGGGGTACGAACTCGCTATAACTGGATTAACAATTAAGTGCAATACCTGCTCTGCTACCGCACTGAAAAAAAAATTATGTTAAAATTAATCAAACTATAGTGACTACAAATGCTGGTAACCAGTTCGGTGGTACAATTTTTTTTTCAGTGCGACCATTTTTGTATCCGTTTCGTGAAATTCCTGGAATTAGATCTTGTTTACATTTTCATCTAGTTGCAATCTGTGAAATACTTCTTTTTTGCTCTAACACTTGTCCCATTTACTTGGGATCGGCTCTCCTAGTCCTTATATACTCCGAGTCCTTCTGTCCTCCGCGTCCTCCGAACGAAGCTTTGCCTACTTAAGATTTCTGGTTATTGTGAACAACCAAACGGCCAATGGTCTACCTGGTCTTCTGGGCCCCACGTCTATGTACATCGTTTTTTATCATATTATCCTATGGAAGTCTCATAATGTGTCCATAGTCCATATCATCTCAATCTGTTTCCGGTCAGTTTTTCGCTGATTGGTGCAACTTTGAAACTGCCACGGATATAGACGTTCTTCATCCTACCCAACCTTGTAACACCACCAGCCAATCCAAGATTTTGAATCTCGTCGGAACGAAGTCTTGACAGAGTCTGTTTCGGTCAGTTTTTCGCTGATTGGTGCGACTTTGAAACTGCCACGGATATAGACGTTCTTCATCCTACCCAACCTTGTAACACCACCAACCAATCCAAGCATTTGAATCTCGTTGGAACGAAGTTTTGACATAGTCTGTTTCGGTCAGTTTTTCGCTGATTGGCGCAACTTTGAAACTGCCACAGATATATACGTTCATCATCCTGCCCAACCTTGTATCACCATCAGCCAATCCAAGCATTCGAATCTCATTGGAACGAAGTCTTGACATTGTTGTTATTTAATCCCCAGTACTCGGATGAGTAGGTCAGTGTCATTATGTGAAATATTCACTGAAGTAGGTACCTACCTACCTAATGAAGTCATACACCGAATGTTTCGTTTACAAATGTAAATATTATAAACTAAAGGCAGATCCAATAGTTCCTAACTTTTGAGAGTCCTTCCAATTGGGTAACTTATTATATCTTTGTATGTTTTGTTCCTGTTAAAAAGGACATAATTTTTTGAGCAGTGTCGAATCAGCTATCGGAGCTGCCCGCTTCCTCAGAGTAATTACAACGTATGAAGATTCTCCACCCCGATCTTCTGAACATACAACACTATCCATCCCTTTCCATAATACAGAATTTCTCAGCTCTTCGTTCGAAGTACAATCAGCAAGATTATGAAGATGGAATAGCCTAATTCCGGATATTGCGTCGTCTAACTCACTTTGTATTTTAGAAAAAACTAAAGAAAGAATATTTATCCCTAAACACTAAATCCCGATTTCCTCTCCTTGTCCTTTCCCTATCATTTTTTTGCTCCGAAGCTTTTTCATTTTTTTTGTTTTAATTATTATCTGAGTGAAATACCTATATATTTTCTTTGATTTATTGTATTCTTTCTATTGTTGATGTACATACACAATTTTGCTATAGGTGCTTTTACTCTGATTGGTTGGAAAAAAATGTTTGTGACAATAAGCCCGACAGTGTGCAATATATTTGTTTATATTATGTAAAAAAAGATAAAATAAATAATATTTTATCATAACCATAAAGTCCATACAATTGTAATTTAATCTTGACTATGACTGATTATAAAACTGATATTGGTAGTTTTAGAAGAATTAATATAATATGGACTTTCTAAGTACGTCCACGTGTTATACCCACATATATATTACGTTTGCAAATGAATACTGTGACTCTATAGATTTTATTTGGAAGGATATAAAGTGTACATACGTAAATGCACAGAAGGCTTCTATGAGTTACCTTGCATGAAATATTTTATTTCATACTTTCTACCTATGATATAAAATAATATTATATCGATGGTTTAAAGCACAGAAGACACATGTCCATTTTTTGTAAAATGAGTTCATTACATTACATTACAAGTATAAGCAACAAACACAATAATAATAATGACATTAAAAATAAACAAGGAATATAATTTTTAAGATCTTCTGAATTAATTTACTATTATTAAATTAATTGAGAATCTCAAACTTTGCTTTCTCTAAAATGTCAAATGTGGACATGTGTCTTCTGTGCATTAAACCATCGATATGTAGGTATGTTTAATGCATACGATTAATTCTTTTAAGTTATAATTAAATGTACTTACAATAAGAAAAAATATATATCATATATTATTTAAAATTGTGATGAATACTATTTTAAAATTAAATAATATCGTTCGTTCGTAAAAGTACCGTTCATTCTTTTATTAAACCCAAGCCACCTCAAAATATTTCATTCTTACTGTAAAATATATACATACCTACCTATGTATTTATCATATATTTTTTTTCTTATCTCTTGTTCTATTATAGGCAGGTTATCCACCTATATCATTTTTATATTTGTCTAATTAGGCGAAAAGAATATTTCTCACGCAAACCTTTTTAGTTGGAAGAAATTGCCACTTGGCAATAAACTCACAACTTGCGCACGGTGTATAAGGAAGTGTTTATTTTATTATTTTTATAAAACAAATCTAAGCATTTACATAAGTAGTTTACGGTTATGCGAACGCTTTAATATCTAAAAATATAATTTGGCTAAGTGTGTCTTTCTCCTAAATTCCCGAGGGATTTAATTTTTTTTGAGAATCGCCGAAGTCATCCGACCACGTAGCTTTAAAATAAAAATAAAATAAATTTCGACTAAATCTCTATTTTGGAAATGTTCGCGAAATTCGCATGAAGAGGGCCAAACGCAACTGAAGCAGGGATTAGGTGAAACGAATTCAACCCTTTGCGGTGAAGCTACCTCGAAACAGGGTTGGTACACGTCCGTTTTATAATCAATATTATTTTTTTTATTTTATTATGTAGGTATTAATACTGTATTTGTCAAACTACAATTGTATGTAGGTATTAACAATTATTATATTTCATTATTATGGCAAAGTTAAACTTATATAAATAAATTTTGTACGTTTACACTCAAAATTAGAAGGTACCTACTTACACACCACAAATTTCTCATAATATGAATTCTTTTTTTTATATATAATATTTGTAGAGAATGGAACAAATGAATCTAGAAAAATATAAATTCCATCATATATAGATTTATAATCAATATGAATAATGCGGGTCTCATGTGGAAGCTTCCACTCGTTGCTATAAATCGCAAAAAAATGTCCAGCATAGTTATCTCTAATAAATAATAATAATGATATTTTATTTCAGTTCATGAGCAGGGAGTGTAATGCAACACAAACCATATCATCATTTAAAAATTAGGTATACATACATACAATAAAAAAAAAGAATAACAGAGAGAAAAAAAATAAGCATAAAGAACAAACAAAAGAAAAGAATGACACATCAATTTGTTAATTCAAAAAAAAAAAAGAATCATATATAACCGTAATAATTTAAGTGTGCAAAAATATCTATTAAAATCACTTCAATCACTGCGAAATTGATGCCCATCTTCTGTAAATTGGAGAGTCAAGCCACATATCAGCCTCTCTAACAATAGAATTGCTAGATCTCCACATCCTTATTCTTGCAGCGGCTATCCTGCGTCTTTGGAGAGCGACAAAACCATGGTTCCATCATTAAAATCGCCTACTAATCTCAAATGATTCTATGTATCTATTTTATTAATCAAAACATACCTATGTAAACGAAATATTGTTGAATTTTTCATAGATATAAATTGCGTTAGACAATGGTATATAATTACCTATTATTTTTCAAAAAGCTATCCATGATACCTACATTGAAATTCCGAGAGTAAGTGCTATTGAAAATATAGTGTAATATATGAAATTACAGTGGGCGGGACATGTGGCGAGGCAAGACAGTGTCAAATGGTCACCTAGAAACTAGAAGTGCAGGCCCTGGACCAACAAAAGAGGCATACGAAGACCACTTAAAGACGGACAGATGACATTGTCCGGCATGGTGTATCATGCATGGCAGCAAACAGCTCAAAACAGAAATAAGTGGAAAAGCTTAAAAGAGACCATTATACAGCAGTGGATTGATTATGGCTGATAAGTAAGTATACCTATGTAATATGCAATGAAAAATGTATTTTGTCCGATATATTTTGTCATGTGTCCGATTTTCCGTGACAACTGACCGTTTTGTTTAACGAGTTCAGCTGTGACAACCCTGTCATTGTCACTACCATCATTCGACGCTTGTAGAGCAATTGTGGTTATGTTATGTAATAACACCCTCCCACATTCCTCTCGTCCCCTTGCCATCCCCCTCAACCCACCCAACCCCCTCACACTGCTTCCCCCGCCCCTCCAAGCAGCCATTGTCTGTTCCAATTTGTTTCCAAATTGAAATTGGTCTTTGAATATTTTTCACCCCCAGTTATAGTAGGCGATATGGCGGGCTACAATGTCGCAGAGCCTAATAGAAAAAAAGGTGTAAGGGTTGCAGTTTTAAACCATTTTTAAGCAATCTAAGCTATTCCACTTCCTCTCCAATGGCGGACAATGAAGTAAAAATGTGAGAAGTATAATACCTAATATTCGCAAATTGTTAACATTTCATAGGCAATCGTTTATTTTTTTCAATTTGATATTTTGGAGGAAAATATTGAGGACTGACGAAATGAGATGATATGAGGTATGACTTGATAATACGAAATATTTTCATTTGCTGGGGCGCAGCTATTAAATTTCTTTGTGTTACACTGGAAGACATAAAAAGTACCGAGGTACTCGATTAGTGAAACAAAAGTTATTTTTCCAACTGTCGATTTGTTCAAGAGATTTTATTTAACATATTGACAAAGTATCAAGCAAAGATACGGGATTTGTATGCCAAATATAAAAATCTATATTTTTCACGGTTTTTTCAACTTTGAAGTCAAAAAACACCTACTTAGAGGCTTCGCAGCATATATGTTGCATATATATGGATTTACTCGGAATAGAACATTTAGTGTGTCTTTGTGTGTGTGTGTGTGTCCACTCCCCCCTATTACTTTTGATCCGCTCAATGTAAAGAGCCTAAAATTTCAGAATATATAGAAAGTTATAGGCGTACAAAACTTTTATACTCAGAATTTTTCATTTTTGTTCCAGTCAGGGGTTATCAACTTTTTAATTTTAACTATATTTTTTCATGTAACTCAAAAACCATAAAAGCTAGAACGCAGAAAATTGGTTTCAATATAGACAACTACAAAATCTCAGATTTGTTTTCTTTTTTATAAAATTTCAGAGTCTCTCAACGATTTTTTACTAAGGTAAACATGTTTATGATAAATTTATTTGTTTAACTGCCTATATTTCCAAAGGTTTTAAAAATATCGGAAAAAGCCGAAACACTCCAACTAGATAATTATATTTTCTATTGAAAATATTACCATTATAGTAGTCAAAAATATTATCATCTTAGTAGTCTAACTTTTTTCAACAATTTTTATAAAAATTGAATTTAGTGATGATATCGTTTCATACAATTTGTAAGGCAGTATACACTACAAAATATCTACGGGGAGTCTATACGAGTAGTTTGAAACTTATTCTCCATCATACATACCACCATGCTGTTTTGTAATTCTGGGTAGAAAAAAAATACTGACCTCCATACTATCCTATTTTGACATACATACCTACATGTTTTATATAGGAAACAAAATATCATAAAATATTTATTAATTTGTGTTTAAGTGTTTACAGATTTGGTACGTACCTATTCTTCAATTATGCATACCTACTATGGCCATCGACAGATGGATCTCATGTGTTACATGCAACTAATTAGGTATATATACCTAACACTGATAGTATTTTACGGCTATAAAATTGTCTAAGGCTGTGTTTCTCAAACAAAGATTAAAGTAAAAGTATTGTCAAAATATTGTTCAAAACTTTTGGTTGTTTCATTGAAATGTGTTACCGTTAAACAAAGCAATTTTAAACAATTTTATAAAATCAAAGTATTTCAACTATACTATTACTGATACTTTTGTTGAAACAACTCAGCCTAAAAGTGATCCTTAGTTCGTACCAATTTAGATAGATACTGTAGATATATTTTAGTTTTACTATAGGTAGGAATATAGGGATATCTATTATTTTTCATACGCTTATTATTAATTTCAGAATTTTTTTATGCAAACTCAATATAATGATTATAGGCAGTTTACAAAAATAATGATCTACCTGCATTTAATCCATAGAAATTTAAAATATTTAATGAAGGTAATAGGTCTGTCTTTTTTCATTTCACAGTGTGTTTTTCCTGCCTATTTTATAAGAATGTATTTGTCCCTTAAATAAATAAATTAAATTAAAATAATATTTTTTTTCTGTAGGTACCCTACATAGGCTTAAATCTTTTAGAGTTTTTAATATAGGTACCAACCTATCTATTTAGGTAGGTACCTTTGTTATTATGTAGGTATGTACCAAATTTAATACCAAATTATATTTAACTACATTTAATTCATTACATTTTTCAGCATGTAATTGTTATATTTATCTGGAGACAAAAAATGTTTACGACAAAATATTTGTTGTCTTATTACAAAGGTTTGCACTAGTGACATCTACCGAATCCCGTGCGAATTTCTATAGGTATCAGGACATTTTCCTGACGACTGATAAAACAGATATCTGCATTGTTCCCGGTTCAACAGCGGCATGTACAACGAAGAAAGGGCAAAAATCATACATTTCAATATTCGTCATTTTGATATTAATGTATTACCAACCAATTTTATTGTACCTATACATGCATAAGGGAGCTTTACGGCTTGTGTTTATAATTGTGTAATGCATCGTATGGTTTAGATATATGTATATCCTACCAAAAGTTAACAGTGTGTTTCCGATATTGAATAAAATACATATATTTTTATAAGATGCAAAATCAATATGCGAGTATATATTTCTTTTAATTTTTATAACAACTTTAATTATTTGTATCTTTTTTATTATATTTTAATTTAATACCCAGTGAAATATCTGATACCAACAAAAATAATACAGGTAGGTATCTACTTACATACCTACAATTATAATATTATTATAGGTATTTTTGTTGTTTTTGTTACAGTCACTTCCTACCAACTTAATTTGTTCAAAAATGTGACAAGTAAGAAATTCTTCAAATAGTCATCATGTGGAAGATTAAGAGACAAAGTGGAATTGGAAGAAGGCGGCTTTTCAGGTTCCGAAACGTTTGATAAGGAGCAATTTTTCACTGTCCAAAACTGAGAGGTTTTCTATCAAATGATCGTCAGGGGGACACAGCACATGAAAAAATGTATAATAACATTTATTTGAGTTGATTTTTATATATCACAACCTTTTTTCATAACACGAATGTGCATAAAAATAAAATGAGTAGGTATTTGTCAACAAAAAAAATCTTGGATAGCTTATGTTTATGCGAAACTTAAATGACATAATTATGGCAATATTCAAACCCGAGACGTACTACTGTTCTGCCGATACCTATAATATTATAAAGAAATGGGTATCTTATTTATATAGAAATCCGACATGTGTTTTAAAATCCCAAATCATAAAAATTACATTGATGGGTGATTTATTTATTTATTTATTTATTCAATAATTGAATAATAATTTACATTCCAATAATATCATTAAATCTGCAATGCTCCACTAGGATTTATTCTGGCACTATATTGTGCTAAAGATTTGTACAGCACAAATTTATAGGTGGGTAGATGTATTCATCGAAATTAATTTATTCAAAAATATTAGATGGATAATGCTTAATTATTAGAATACTAAGATATACATCTTTATCACTAATATAGAAAAAAAAATCAAATGGTAAAAGACATTGTACAGAGATGCGTTGGTAAATATCCACCTAGGTACAGAATATTATGATTGCTTTTCGCATTCACGAGATATTTATTTATTTGTCTGTTTGTACTTACATAATATTTTAAATTTTTTGCACACCAGCGGACTAATTAGACAATTTGTTCGAACCATCCAGCCCCCTAGACAACGTGTCATTTAGCTCAAGAAAAGAAAAAAGAAAAGATAACTCGATGTATGGAGGTGACAGTTGCCAGTCACGTGGGGCAGATTACAAAGTAAGACAACATAATATATTAAGTATGTAGGTACAACAGGTAAAAAATTGATAGCGAAAAACAAAAAAAAAAGAATGGAAAAAATACATACCTAGGTACCTATATAATAAAATTAAAAATTAAATTATGCGTACCAAAAAACATTACGCTTAATTTAATTTTAAACTTTAAAAAATTGAAGACAGCGGCAAAGAAGATAAAATCACATTAAGTGAATTGAATATGCCAAAGTTAGAACCCGGGTATACTGAATAACTTACATTCCAACCTTTCAACAACTGACACATCTTTAACAAAAATCATAAATGAAATAAACGAAATTACTTTTTATTTTTTACTATAGAATAAGAAAATTATCGCTTAGGCCCTTACGTATTTCAAACACTGAAATTCAATCATTGTTCTACTGAAATTCAGTACTGAAGGCTGTTTTGCAAGAGGTCTGAGTCAAATATATTTTTTAAAACAAGAAAATTTAAACTATATTGGGTTATTCCTGAATCACACATGTCCGTACATTTAAATAAATTTTGGAATCAATATATATAATTTTTGATTTTATAGGGGTTGAAGTATCTATTAAGGTTTTATTATTTTAAATGGTATTGTAAATTTGCCCTTTTTACATATTAACTTATTTTACTATGTCACGCAAGGTATTTTAAACTGTAACGTTTCAGCTCGGGTATCTTGTGCAATGACAATCCACCCCTTTGTGTGTCGATACGAGATACACCCCTCGCCATCTAGTAACAAAACTTTAAACTATTTGGGGGATGGTTCGAGTCTAGGACAGACTTCCAACCAGAAACATCTAGTTCTAAACCAATAATAACGAAAGCAAATATTTAATGACAACACAAATATTTACAACTATTCTTATTAGAAAAAAATCAACTTACATTTCTAAAATATAAATGAAATATTTCACATACAAGGGACAAATAAATTTATTGAGTAAATATACCTAGACATAATTAATTAATATATAAATTTAATTTTATATATTTTTTTGTATATATGTAAGTAGTTACATAGATACCAAATAAAAATAAATGTTTCTTTGTATAGTTTCCGGCAAATAACATGAAAATTTTCATTGTGGAAAGGGATGTTTTACGCATGGTACCAACCAAATTGTTGCTCTGCGCAGTTCACGTGATTTCTCAAGTTATTTGCCTTCACTCCTTCATTTCTTTAATAACCATCATCGTCAGCCTGTGTTTGCCCACTGCAGGACATAGGCCTCCCCTCTCCTTCTCCACTCCTCCCGTTCCTGTGCGACTCCCATCCACTGTGGTCCAACAAATCTTTTTATGTCGTCCATCCATCTATTAGGTGGTCGCCCTTGTGGTCTCTTGTCTCCTCTCGGTCTCCACTCCACCAGTCTTTTAGTCCATCTATTATCGGTCATTCTTGATAGGTGTCCTGCCCATCTCCACTTCTGCATGGCTATTCTCTCAACCACATCGGACAGTTTGGTCTGACTGCGTATCCAGTCATTCCTCTTCCTGTCTTCTAGTTTTATTGCCAACATTATTCTTTCCATCTTCCTTTGTGCTATACGCAGCTTGTTGGCAGACAATTTGGTTAAAGTGGTTGTTTCCATGCCATAAGTGAATATTGGTAGAATGCACTGCTCAAACACCCTTGCCTTCAGAGAATTTGGTATGGGGCTACGAAAGGTGTTATCGAGTTTCCCAAAAGCCGCCCATGCGAGACTTATTCTTCTCTCAATTTCTATGGTTTGATTGTCTCTGCCTAGGGTCATCTTATGTCCAAGGTATATATATATATATATATATATATAGTGATCAACCTCTTCCACTGGAAGGCAATAATTGCTTGTGTCTAAGTTTGTCATTATTTTCGTTTTCTTGACATTCATTTTTAAACCAATTGAAGCAGATATACCTTCTAGTTGGCTGATCATTTCCACCATTTCATCGACATCCTCCGAGATTAACACAATATCATCGGCGAATCGCAAATTGTTTAATCGCTCTCCGTCGATAGTTATTCCTTTACTTTCCCAGTTTAATTTTTTAAAAACATTTTCTAGAGCAAGGGTGAAGAGTTTGGGAGAGATGGTATCGCCTTGTCTTATACCTCTGTTTATATAAATTTTTTCCGTGTTTTCATGTAAGCGGATGACTGATGTTGCGTTTTTATAAATGTTATTCAGCAGCGTGATATATCTTCCGTCTATTCTGCTGTCTTTCAGGGCATCCAATACAGCCCAAATTTCCACGGAATCAAAGGCCTTTTCGTAATCCACAAAGGTAAGTATTATGGGTTTCTTATATTCATTGCATTTCTCAATCAACAATTTGAGACTTTGTAAGTGGTCGCTAGTACTATAGCCTGAGCGGAATCCCGCTTGTTCTCTTGGTTGATAGGCGTCAAGTTTAGATGTCAATCTGTTGCATATTACCCTTGTGAATAATTTATATATGTGTGACAAAAGGCTTATAGGACGGTAGTTATCTAGTTTTGTATTATCTCCTTTTTTATGAAGTATTGTTATTACTGCATTATTCCAACTCTCTGGTATATTTGATGTGTGTAGACATTTATTAAATAGTTTTGTTAAAATTTGCCGGAGTGGTCTTCTTGGTAATTTCAACATTTCGGGGATAACATTATCTTCTCCAGGTGCTTTTCCATTTTTTATTTGTTCTAGAGCAAAGTCTATCTCGTCAACTATGATATCCGGGATATCCTCAGACCCTACATTGCAAGTGAGCCCTCTGTTAAGGTTGTCATTTTTTAGTGAGTCTTCAGGTTTTGGAACTTTAGAGGTATATAATTCTTGGTAATATTCATGTGCAACTTCCAGTATTTCATCTCTATTTGTGACTTTTGTACCCTCCTTGTTAGTTAATTTTAATAACCAAATGTTTAAAAATTGTCATTAAATCTATTAAATCTATTATTTTTTAATATTTTCATTTTTGTCCTAGAAAATAGAAAGTGTAAATCTAAATAAACCTATATAATTTTTTTTGTACAGAAGGTAGGCGGTTAGGTAGGTACCTACCTATTAAATTTCACGTAGGTACAATTTTTTTATTATTATTAAAAACCATAGGTACCCACTATATAATACAAATATATTAGATAGATTTTTATTATAATATACTAGATGTCGTAGTCAGCAAATTTTTGGGATTTTGGACGTTTTGGTTCCAGACCATATCGTTTTTCTATAGAGAATAACGACTAATGTGAATTGTTTTCGGATTTATTTGTCTAAAAAAAACATTTTAATTATTACTGTATAGAAAACAGTTATCTAGGATGTGTTGAAATGTAAGGAAAACTGAAATATGTTGCCAACTAAAACGTCAAACGCACGATATTCCATGACTCACTTTTATATTATGTATAATAAAAATCTTTGAATAAAAACAATATATTAAAGAAAAAAAAATCAAAATAAATAATTATACTTACCTACTAAACATTTTTTTTGTATAAACCACCTCACTATAGGCTGAGCTTGTTCCGAGGAGATAGACCTACCTATATATCTATGTGCGTGTTATTCCCATAAGAGCTATTCTGAAATTTATCTACCTTCATACGTAGGTTCTAACAAGAATCTAAAAGCAATATTGTCCTCAATAAATTTCCTCAGAACAATTAAACATTTAGGTAGGTACTTACCAAACAACTATCTTCTTACCCATATAATGTGTAGGTATCTATTTAAGCTCTAGCTTATGTACAACCTTCATATATTACCTGTCTACATAGCGATCTCAGAAGAAAGTAAATATGTATCTACCTACCAACAAATGTTTAAGTATCTTGGAAGCCTCATATTAGCGGGTGAGTTGTTTAATGAATAGGCACCTACATAAATAGGTATGCTGTGTAATTGAGATATAAAATGAAGTTACAGACAACAGGGGTCGCCATCATGGGTTTTTATATACCTACCTATTTATTATTACAAAAACTCTCTACTTATATAGGTGCAGAGGGTAAACATGTGTACCTACATATTGTTAATTTGTGTATGTAGGTTCCTATCTACCTATTTTAATTCCTGTCTAGTAATGTGATACCTTATCTTATTAGATATAACACACAGTAGTAGGTAACAAATTGAATCCTTCTCCCATCCTTTTCATTCCCTTTCTTTCCCGTGACAGGTACCTACCTAAACATACAATAACTGTTAACTATATTTTTATATACTTTTTGTTGTGTTATTGTTTAGTGATCATCATCTGTGGACAAAGGTCTGTTTTATGTTTATTTCATGTTTTTTTTTGTATATATTTTATAAGACGTTTTTATCCCTTAAATAAAGAAATTCAGTTCAGTATTCCGTGATGGTATGAATGAATGAATGAATGAATACATTGAAAAAAATATTATGAAAACAAAACTGGCTACCTGCGTTTTAGCCAAACATTTGTTATCAGTAATAAAAGTTTATCTATTTATGACTGTACTGTTTGACTATGTGCACAAAACCAAATATTTTGTAGACACTATATTATGGTTAATTTTAACATTAAATATTGTTACTATTATCTAAAAAAAAATTAGTGTTGATTCATATTCGTCGCCTCGTCAGTATTCATGCATCGTCTCATTCATGATGCTCACACTACTTACATTTGCGGCTTTCAGAATATCATTTACATGGTCGTGCCATCCTTTTCTGGGCGCCCCCGGCCTTTTATTCTGTTCCTGTCAGCTTTGTATACCTATTTTCTACGACAGGCGTTCTACATTATATTCATTCTTGTGTGATAACAATACCTTTTAAAAATCAAGAACGAAAAGAATATTAGGTTTCTTAAAAAAATATGTATGTATGGGTATACGAGGTAGCCTATGTATATCTCCACCAATCAAAACCTGATTCAGTTCTTATTTGTCGTTCTCTCGGGCTAGTCGCACTTATAAAAAACATGTAAACGAACTTAGCAGTTTTCATATCCTCCTAACCTAATATTACAGTATAATATTAGGCATCATCCTTACGCATCATCTCGGGTACGCTAAGATCTTCTCCAACACATTGGCTATCCATGGCTATGTAGACGGGGTGCTCTAGTCAGAGAATACAAAAAGTTAATCAAGATACCTGCACTGCCATCCAACTCGGATCTTGAACACCTCCTACTCAACAACAGGCTGAAATCTCGCAGGCCCCTATTGACAACGGGGAAAAGTCTGTACGATGAGGAGTTCAACGTCACCGAAACCTGGAAATCTAGATGGGAGTAGGCCTCGGGCCCAGCGGCTCGCAGTTTGCCCTGTATCACGAACAAACCCCCTGGCTTCTGAAAACATCTGATTTTATGTGCCTAAATGAAGCGGCGATAACATATAGGTATAAAGACCCTCAACTCTGATAAACAATTATATTGTGCAATTTATATGTATGTAGTGTGTTTAATGAACAGATTAATGTGATGTAATTTTATATGACCATACGATAAAATAAATAATAGAAACAGTCACATACATATGTCTACAGGTACATACTGACGTATCTATGGAAAAATCATTTGTAGTAGGTTAGTAGATTAGGTATATAATGATATTTAACTCGGGGTTGAAATGTTACGTGCTCCTGGCCCGAGAATAACCATCTGATTTATCCGTCAGTAAAAGCGATTGCTTACGTTCGCCTTTATTCGCTTGTTTGTGTCAATATATTAGGTACAAACGGTCGTTGGTGGATGTGGTCGCCTTACCGACCATTTTATCGACTGACAGATATATAGGTACCGACCTACCATCCCTCCTACCGACCCTAAAGAAAAATTATAATTTTCCGGCCTGGGGAAGCCTACACCGTTTTTTTACTATCCAATACTATGGAATAGTGGAGTCATGATTCCACAATTATTAAGAGTATTTTTTGCTTCAATTTCCCAACGGGTATCATGTAAAAATGCATTCTTTGAGTTTCATGTTTTTTTTGGGTGTGTGGCGTAGGTGAATACCAATTATGAACATTTGTATCTTCTGTAGATACAGCCCAAACTACATAAATTAAATATTTTTTATTGAAAAAAACATAATTTTTCTGCTATTATTTTTTGGGTGTCCTGGTAGTCGAAAATACAACAGGCAACAATAACATATCACATCGTTTATTGCAGAAATGTGGTTCGCCATCCATTCTGAGTGAAGTGCCTTTTTAGGTGAAAGGAAACTTACGGGTGGAGAAACATGCATGTGGCTTGCTTCCTTTTGTAATATAATGCACACCCGAAAACCTGTCGCTGGTTACCCCACATATTTTTTAAGAATAAAAAAATCTGGTTTTAAAATCATTATTTTGCATTAATTTAGAGCTTACATATGCAATATCTTCATAAGTACCTAGTATCTACTTACATACTTTAAAAAGGGGGAAAGAGTCGCGACCAAGTGGACTCGCAACCAAGTGACCTCAAGCTTGATAAATTACTTGATATTCGTTTAAATATTTTGATATCAAATATTGACTTGTAATAACAATTTTTGAGTACCTAGTACCTACTACATTTTTGAAAAGAGGAACTTTATAAATAAATGAGATTTTCAGTTCACAAGAAGATGTACCTACAGGATGATAAGCATCTTCTTGTCTGCCGAAACATGGTACAGGGATGTAACGAGGAAGACTTAGCTGTGGCAAATGCTACTGCGATGTGTTGGAGTGGAAAGGACTTACATATATGTACCTATGTATGTCCGGACACATTAAGTATGTAGGTAAGTTCACAAATATTGAAGTTTAACTTTTTTGTCGAGAGTCGAGCGTTGGTCATAACCCGCCCGTTTTTTTAATGTCGACTTTATTTTTAGTCGCGAATACAACATGTCGTAAAGTGTAGAATTAATGGGCCTACAAATTGCGAAATTTAGCCAACTTTTTGAGCGGAACGCCTAATGCCCATAGAGACATGCCAATTTGTTAGAATTGTCGCATATAAAAACCGGATATATTTTCCTTCTTCTTCTTCCACTATATCGTCTGGCTTTATGGTGAAAATGTAGATTTCGATTAGATAATAAAAACCAACTTTATTGGTTATTCTATCTACTACAATTTCTCCGGTGGTGGTAGGTATTATTGCGTTTAGACGAGGATTCTCACAGACAGGGTTGTCATACGTCCGGAATAATCGGGATTCTCACCATATTTGACCATTCGTCATGTATTACTACGTATACATAGTTATGTTCCGTATCTGTCCCATTTTTCGACGAATTTTTAAAGTGTGTAGATAATGCGAACAAAGAACTTAGGCGGCTTTAACAGAGGCAAAGTAACAATGCGTTTTCAAGATTAAAGTGAGTTGGGAAGAGACATCGAAGACATAAATGGGGCCTTACGCATTCTCTGTATTTAATTGGAAATGCTCTGTAATTGGAAATGTTCTTCTTTTTCCTCCAGAAGGCCGAGTGTCACGCATTGTTCTTGAAAGAAGTGTTTACGAAAATTTACAGAATATCTGGCAGTCCCGTTGGACGGCTTGCCCAGTTGGTAGAATATCGTTGTTATTTTTTCCTGGCGTGAAGAATCGACTTAAATTTTCCTGGGTTGTCCCCGACAATTTTTCACAGGACACGGAAATTTTAAACTTATCTTCACAGATTTAAAATTGACTTCCTCTGACTCGTGCCAGTTCTGTTACTTCTCGTTGCTATCCGTGGACCTCTTCAAGGTCCCATTGGTCACGCAGATTTTGTGATCTCGAAGAACAATTTTAAAACCTTTAAGAAGTTTTGTCATAGTTATGGTGCCTTACTATTGTTAGATTCCCAGTAGGTTATTTTTTTACAGAGATCTTTCACATTCGTCGATTGTTCTTTTGCACTATGGTGCCGAGATTGCTTAATCTAGAGGGCTCCATGAGCTACTTTTCGTGCTATGCATTTTTTTTACCATCCGTTTGAAAAGGGGCCGTTTACCATTCCCATATGCAGAGCGGGTGGTGATGGGAGTAGCGAATCTATAATGCTGTCATTACTTGATCGAGTAAAATCGATATTGATGAAATGAGTGATGCGGATCCAGATTTCTAGAGCATCAGAATTGGTGAGTGGAAGGGATTTTGTCAGTTATTAATAATGGTCGTGTTCAGCGCATCACATGCACATCATTACTAATTGAAACCCATTCTTGGATAAAGACTGAATCTACTGACTTGGATATCTACTGAAGCAAAATGCTGATAATACTACCGTGTTCACGGGGCAAGCAAGTTGCTTTCATTTATTAGTTTATTTGTAAACTATGAAAGCAAGTTGAAAAGTTGCTTTCATTGTTTACAAATAAACTAATTTCTCAATAGATAGCGTTACGAAAAAGGCTTTTCCGTTACTTCATAGATGGCAATAGTAGGTAGGTATAGTTCCTTATTTTCAGGTGAATTGTTACACACTATTCAAATATATAGAACTTTCAAAAATTATATTGATAAGGGAACTCGATAAGAAGGAATAATTGGTGAACGTTGCGCAAGCGCATTAAGTGATTACGTAAACCAGCCGATGACAAGTCGTAAGCCTTGTAGGTGCCTCGAGTTCTTGGTTCTTCTACAATATCCCAATTCGTCTCTATTGAGATATTAACTCTAAACATCCTCAGACATTTCACATTGCTCGGTTTGACACGAGCTATGCCAGGAATAAGTTTATCCGTCGCTCGTGTGAAAACTATAACTGTTTGTTTCAGAGAGTGGACATTCTTAGCTCTACTCTTCCACAGTTCAGAAGACATATCGCAGCGTTGGCGATGAGTATGTAGTTGAAATTGGATTCGTTTCTTTACCACCATAATGCACGAATTCTTGTTTTCTTACATTTTATTATTGTTAGGTACATGTTATAGATTTTCAAAGCTTTCAATCTCAGCCTCAGTTTAATTTACTACTTTTTCTGTTGTTTTTACTGGTCTTTTTTCGAAACCGCACACTTTCTTTTCTACCTTGTGTGTGCATACTTTCTGTTTTTGTTTACTTCTTCTTATTTTTTCTCGTAATATTTTTTTTTGTTATGTTCTGACTTGTGTTTTTTTTCTCTTTGGTTTTGTACCACAATATTTAGCATTATTCAATTTGTATGTGCTATCTGTAAATGGACTAATGTTTTTACCATATTTGTAATAAAAGTTTTTATATGCTCTGTAGACATGCCAATTTAAATAAAATAAATAAAAATAAAAAAGTTTGTCATAAAATAGAATTAGGTAGGTATGTACCTACCTACATATCTACTTCCACATGTACGCTCTGTTGGGCGAAAAACCTGAAGATATTTTGTAAATCTGTTGATGTTAACGAAATGCATATTTTATGTTTCACTTTGTATGTACCTATACTTGCATGCTTTGGTGTGCTCATTTGAAACGTAAATTGTCGGCTTTTGTTTACATTTTGGAAATCACATAAAGTTTCAAAACGTTCCATATTTATTTGTTCCTGAAAGTTAGGCAGCCCTACCCTTATAGTTACATAGATCCTTTATTCCATCGAAAATAATACATAATTGTAACTTGTAAATATTATTTCATACAAGTCTCTAAGCTCCGACAAATTATATTGGCATTGCTTAGAATAGTTATTGTTGTATGGCAGTTTTGTTCAGAATATTAATAACTATAAATAAAATATTTACTATAGATAGTTGTAATTTACTCATCTAGTTTTGTATAAATAACAACTTTTGTAAATATATTGGATATATATTTCACATTCGTATATGAAAGTAGGTACCTAGTTGTTTGCGGCAAAAGATAGTATCATTGGATTAAGAGTGAGTTGTGGCCAACGCTAAACTCCTCACTAACAAGTCATTCTTTAAAGTATTCAAATTTTGTATAGAAAATATTCAGCATTTTCATGAAATGAGTTTGTTAAATTATTTTTTATTTAAATATTTTATTATGAAAACTTGATAACTCTTCAATGCCATTTTATGAAAGAGATGTGCCTTTTTATCAATTTGATAATATAAATTTCAAATTTTAAGTTTTCTGAACTTGAGTTCACTTTGAAATATTTGACAGTTGAAAAAATTGAGAAGCACTATTCATATATCCTTCAAAATCTAATGGGGTCTAAACGAGTATAAGATATACATATATACAAAATTTTAAAAGAATCGAACGTGTACTTTAGTCTATAATCGATAAAGTAAAATAAACACACCATACATAGCACATAGCACACACACAGATACATTGTGATGAAACTTTCAGAATACAATCTCAGCATGATACTAATTGATAATCTGCAATAAAAAAATACCCTTAAAAATTGTGAAATCATAACTCCCCACTATATCCCTTTGGGTTAGAGAGGAGTAAAAATGTATTAGGTACTGCACATACAAAATCAATAAATATCTACTATCGCTAGCTAATAGAGATGAGCAAGATCAAGATCGGGATGGTATTGGTCTTGCACAAGATCAAGTATTGGTATTGGTCTAGCATACCTAGTCTTAGTCTTGGTCTTGTCACTCAGGTCTTTATTAAAATGCAGTACTTACCTTACTTAATTAAGATGAAATATTACAAAAACACCAATTTAGGGGAGAAGTGGTATGAAAGGGACACGTATTGAAAGAGACAATCTAAATCTCCGGTAAAATAAAAATAGTATCGAATCAACACTATTTTTATTTGATGACAAGCCCAACGCATGTCCATTCGCACCTTATTTCACACTTCTGTCATTTCAAGACGGCGATGGCGTGCGTTTGTTTTTATTCGTAGCAAAAAGTAAATTTTCGTAATCTTTAAAATAAGTTTCCTGAAAAGCTGAGCATTAGTTATTAAATTGTTTACTGTTGTTTATGATAGACTAGTTACATAGCTATATGATAACAAAAGGTTAGTATACTTTTATTATAAAATAATGATTTTGTGGTTATATTTATGATCTGAGTGTAATATTTATGAAAGAGACACAAGAAACATTTATGAAAGGGACACCTCCGGTACAGACAGACATGTGAAGGTAAGTAAAAAAGTGTAAAAAGTATTGATCCAAAACAAGAATTCTGTTTTAGTTTATTAAAAACGAAATATCTGTAAATAAATCTTTATTATTGATGTTAAATTTTTTTCGCAGTTTACGAGCATCCACTTGCATCTTATAAGGTGTGAGTTGATTTAAATTGGTAAGGAAAGCTAAGTGTTTTTTATTCAATTATCCATAGAATGTGATTCCATCACTAAATGCTTAAGTTTATAATACTTTAAGAGTTAAGTAGTCTGATTTTCCGTAATATTTATGTACTGTCCCTTTCATAAATTGTCGCGTCCCTTTCAATACTATCTATTTATGAAGGGGACAAAATACATATTTTTCAAGAATACTAAAAACAACAAATGATTATTAAAAACTTTAATTTTAATTTTTGTTTTCCAATAACTAAATATCTAAACTTTCTAATTCAGATCCAATTTCGAAAAAAAAAATCATTAATTTATTAACTGGAGCCTCTACAACGAAAATGTCCCTTTCATGCCACTTCTCCCCTTTTGTAGATTGATATAACGTCGATTATAAGTTCGTACTTTATTTCTTACTTTTTAATTAAAAATAAATAAGTTAGGATATAATTTTGCGAGACCGCAAGAATCTTGCATTAAGTTTAGAAAGATTTTTATCTTGCACCCCCTAATCTATGTCTTGGTCTTGCAAGTCTCTTAAGACTATGATCATGATTGCAAGACTTTTGCTCATCACTATTGCTGGGTCATTATGTCATATGACTATTTGATATTTGGTATAGATTTTTGAACTAAAATTACGCACCAATACGAATTAATATTTTATATTCTTTCATTCATACCATCACGCCATATCCCACATGCATGTGGGGTAACCAGCGACAGGTGTGTAGATGTGTATTATCTTATAAAAGAAAGCACGACACTTGTAGACAAAAGTAGGCAAAATTCAGAAAAGGTGCATGGTGAACCTCATTGCTGAACTATGTGAGATGTTATGTTCATTCATACCATCACGTCATATCCCACAATCTAGAGTAACCAGCGACTAGTGTTTGGATGTAAGTACATAACATTGTAAAACGAAACATGACACGTGCGTGTATCCCTACGCACTAGTCTAGTATCACCTAAAAAGGCAATACGTTCAGAATGGATCGTGAACCTCATTTCTTAACTATGTGATAGGTATGTTACTTTGCCTCTGGTATTTTTGCAATTGATGTAATGCACTCTAATGGATTTGTTCAGACCGACTGTTTTTCTACGAGATACCTACATACTGAATTATCAATGATATTTTTATACGTGAAGCCCCCAAAACAAAGAAGAAGAAAATAACTTCGCCTTTTCATTCACATGTCTAGAGAGATGTTAACTATGTAGGTATCTGTCGTAAAATATTAGATAGGTACCTACTTACTATAAAAAACCTTTGTTTTATATTTTTTAAATAGGTACCTAGGTATCTATCTACCTAACCTTCTTCTTCTTCTTTCTCAGCAATCTCTTCACTGGTGGATGTAGGTCTCTTCTAAAAGCTTCCACTCGTCTTTTTTCTGGGCTTTTCAAACCCATCCGCTTCCAGCGACAGGGACAATATCATCGGCCCACCTTTTCTGGGGCCGGCCTATTCCCCTTTTCATATCCCATGGTCTCCAATTTAGAATTCTGGGTGTCCATCTGTCCGTACCCTGTCTGGCAACATGACCTGCCCATTGCCATTTAAGTTTTGCAACTCGATCCATGACATCAACAACTTTTGTCTGGCGTCTGATTTCTTCATTTCTAATTTTGTCTCTTAGACTTACGCCTATCTTTTGCCTTTCCATGGATCTCTGAGTGCATTTTAGCTTATGTATGGTCCTCGCAGTTATACGTAACGATACGTAAGCACAGGTAGCATACATGTTTCAAACACTTTTCTTTTCAGACATGTGGGAATATCTCTGTTTTTTAGGACATTTTTAAAATTCCCAAAGGCTGCCCAACCTAGTCCGATCCTTCTGGGTAATTCTGCTACCTAACCTAATAAAAATAATAAATTTTAGAGCGTTTACTGCCATATGGCAATTTCTTCCAACAAATCAGTTTTTCCAGCCCAGAATAAGAAATGAAAAAATAAAACAATATCAGCGTGAGAAATAATTTTAAATAATTTCTCATCTGCTGGGGATCGATCCCAGGACCCCCGCACAGAAATCAAATGGTTTACCAACTCTGCCATGCCGGTCGCCACCTACACAATGTTGCAAAATTCCTGAACGAGTATATTTTGCTACATAAGAATTTCCTCGCACAACAAGCGTCACATTATTAATGCGTCTGGCTATTGCACCTGCGCTTATAGGAAAATAGGTACCTACCTATACACTTAACTTCGTACTATAATTATGTAGGTAGGTACCTACCTACCTAAATATTAACATATAATATGTACCTAAGCGTGAAGTTATTTTAGATATAGGTACCTAAGTATAAAGACAGGAACTACAGTAATATCATACTTTACTCATAGTCGAAGGAAAAATTGCTAATGTAAAATTGTAAGAGGTAATAAAACGAGAAGACTTATGGAGAAGAAAAGCAAAAAATTCAGACAAATTAATCATAAAGTGAATAAGTAGGTAAACAAGTATATCGGAATCCAACTAGAATGAAATTACTATTAGGTACTTTATTATGTAGGTACCTACTCAATTATAAGATGAAATAGATAACGAAGACAAATTGGAATAGTAGGTACAGCCCATCATGAGCCTTGACTTCCTCAAGAACATTCCACCTTTCCACCCGGTCCATCGCCCGCACCTTCCAATTATTTACACAGATCGCTTTTAAGTCTCTTTCTAGACCATCCACCTATCCTCATCCTCATAAATACACTTGTTTTTGGTTCACTTGTTTAGTTATTTATTGTTCTTTTTATATATTTTAGGTAGTACTTTTTATAATGTTATACTTATTTAATGTTGTAGTTATTTATTTATAGTTCTTTATGTATATTTTTATTACTTTTTTAATGTTATACTTTAATTATATACTATAAAAAAATTATGAAGCAAAAAATGTATGTCATAATTATTGTTAGTATTACCTCAGAACAGGCTTTGCCTAGTGAGGTAATAAATTCCATTCTAAAATATATTTTTTGTTATATTGAAATTATAGTTAGGTATATGTATTTGATGAAAACTTGAGATGGAACTACCACATTGACTGCATGACAACTACATAAAATGAACAGATTAATATACTTCTTTAAATCAATCAGAAATGTTATTGACCTAAAACATTTGAAAAATATATACTATACTCTTTGTCATTCAATAATGGAATATGGAATTATTGGATGGGGAAGTGCGACGCCAACAATAATAAAGAAAATAGACATAGCCCAAAAAGCTATCGTAAAAGTTATACTTAAGGTACCTATTCGAACGAATACTGAAGAGATTTTCAGTAAATTCAAAGTTCCAACAATTACAAAAATATATGCAAAAAATCTGCTATTATACAAGCTGAAAAGAGAAGACCAATAATACTAGCTCACAACAATATAAACACACTAGGTTAAGTACAACAAATACCTTAAATATACCATACATTAAAACAACTTTTGGACAACGAATATTAAAAACATCAAAAATGCAAAAGAATTTAAAAAACTATCACTAAGATGGGTTTATGAAATGGATGAAAAAATCCTGAAGGAAATAATTCTACCAAATAAAATGTAAAATGCTCTATTACAAACAACAGAATAGACAATTGAAAAAAGTGAAAAATAAGAACCTACTTTTGTTGTTTTTTTTCTCTCTCAATCAATCAATTTTTTCAACAAATAATTTATTTTTACAATTTTTGTTGTGTGTGTATGATTCATAATGAAATATTATGTTTGGAAAGAGAGAAAGAAGGATGCATACGCTTGAATGCGTAGCGTATGTACATGTACATGTACTTATTTATATGTAAATGTATCTATAAATAAACAACGCAATAGACGATAATATAAAACTAGCTCACCTTAGCACAGGCTATGCCTAGTGAGGGGGCTAGTAACAAAGATACAAACAAACAGAGATAGCTTTAACTATGTTAGCACTAGTGAAATAATAAAATTATATTTATTGAAATGAAATAACTTATATTTACTTTGTATGTTTACTATGTATGAATAAGCTTATATAACCTTCAATTATTTTGTATCTTATCGAAACTCGACTGCAAAAACTATAGAGCCATAAGTTTGTTAAGCTCAGTTGGTAAAATGTACGCAAGGATCCTGGATCAAAGAGTACGAAAGGTTACTGAATGCAAGATATGGGATGTCCAAGGAGCATTTGTGGGCGGCAGAGGGTGTATAGACCAAATTTTTTCTCTACGAATGGTCACAGAGAAGGTTCTGGATAAAAACCAGAAACTGTTCTGTGCCTTTATAGACCTAGAAAAGGCCTATGATAAAGTTGTTAGAGAGAAACTATGGGATATACTATCAGCGTATGGAGTGAAGAGTAAGCTGATACGCGCAATCAGCGAAGCGAACAGCGAACAGCGAAGCATGTGTTCGTGTCAACGACACAGTAACATCGTGGTTCTCGATAAATAATGGCGTTAGACAGGGATGCGTGCTCTCTCCATGGCTCTTCAACCTGTACATTGACTTCTGTATAAGAGCCCTTAAGGATGAAAGCAAGGGTCTGAAACTGAGTAATGTAATAGTGCGTGATTTGATGTATGCAGATGACAAAGTACTGTTAGCTGAAAGTATGGAAGAGTTACAATATCTTGTAAGCATGGTATATGAAGGATGCATAGAGAACGGTCTGAGAATGAATGCCAGCAAATCAAAGGTAATGGTCTTTGAAAAGAGTGAAAGCAGAACAGCGTGTAAAATAAGAGTAGAGAATGAATGGCTCGAGCAAGTCGACTCGAGTATGTATATCTGGGAAGCATGTTTCAACGGAATGGACGACCTGATAAGGATATCGAAAGAAGAGTTATGGCAGGAAACAGAGTGAATGGAGCACTGAGACCAGTTATGAATGATCGCAACATATCAAAGGCTGCCAAAGTTGCCATTCATAACGCTATCTTAGTGCCAACATTGACGTATGCAAGTGAAACCTGGACATGGCAAAAGTCGCACGAAAGCAGAATAAATGCTGTTGAAATGAGATCGCTAAGAAGAATCTGCAATAGAACGATGTATGACAGGGTAAGAAATGAGAACATAAGGAAAGAATGTAAGATGAAGAAAGATATCATTAATAGAATGAAAGTGAACACACTGAGATGGTTTGGCCACATGGGTAGAATGAATGAGGAACGCCTGACGAAGAAAATATACAATGCGGATAGGAATGGATTGAGAGGCCGGGGCCGCCCAAGAAAGGGATGGCACTACCATGAGAACGATATTCTGAAAGACGGAAATGTTAGAAGCATGTACAATAGACGAACATGTATGAGACGATGCATGAATGTTGACGAGGCGATGAATGTGTGCCAGGATAGAAAGATATGGCGTTCGGTTCTCTCTGCCTACCCCGTAAGGGACATGGCGTGATGGTATGTATGTATGTATTTTGTATCTTATATCTACTCTATGTTTTTGGATAGAAATAAATAAAAATATATAAAAATATAAAAAAATATATATTATTGAAATAAATAATAAAAAAAATTGTTTTTTTACTCCTCACTAACCCAATAATAATAATAAGGACAATTTATAAAGCGCCGTTTAGTGACAACCGTGGTCACCTCAAGGGCGCTTTCAGTTTGCAAAAAAATAAGTTAAAATTAGTGGCCAAGTGGATATAGTAGGGAGTTATTGTTTTATTTTTCAAATAATGAAAACTAAATAATTCTCCAGTGACATTTTATGAAATTGATGTGTCTTTTTACCAATTTGAAAATGAAAATATCAAATTTTAAATTTCCTAAGCTTGGGGTCACATTGAAATATTTGACACGTAATAAAATTAAGAAACTCAATTCAGATATCCTTCAAAATCTATTGGGGTCTTAGCGAGTATTAGATATAGGTACCTACAAATTATTTGCTAAATTTGAAAATAATCGAATAAGTACATAATTGATAAAGTAAAATAAACACGCACTACATATCACACAGTACATAGCACACAACATACAGCACATAGCACACACGCACAGAGATTAATTATGATAAACTTTAAGAATACAATCTCAGCATGATAATCTGCAATAAAAAAAAACCTTAAAAAATGCGAAATCATAACTCCCCACTATATCCCCTTGAATACCTACTTGGGTTAGTGAGGATTAAAAATATCGAACGAGTGTGAAAAACAAGTCACGTGTTTCAATTGTTGAATTTAGTTTTAACACCTATCGTAGTGCATTAATTATATTTGAAAAATACAATGGCATGTTCATTACGACTGACCAAAAAAATATACATGGGTGTAAGAGATGGAGTGAATAGTAGGGGCCGCCCCAGAAAGGGATGGCATAACCATGTGAATGATATTTTGAAAGAAGGAAATATAAGAAGCTTGAATAATCGACGAGCATGTATGAGACGATGCATGGATGTAAAGGAAGCTATGAATGTATGCAAAAATAAAGGAGTATGGCGCTCGGGTCTCTCTGCTTACCCCGTAAGGGATATGGCGTGATGGAATGTATGTATATTTATTTAATATTGCTTCTTGGATAACTAACAGGTACTATGTCAAATATTAATTTAACACGCACCCAATAACAAGTTGCCACATTCTGGAGACTTACGATATTAATTGTCTCACAGATCCAGACTGAAAATACAATTAAAAACTGTGTCTCCACCGGGAATCGAACCCGGAACCTTTGGCTCAGCAGTCAGATATCTAACCAACTGGGCCACGAAGGCCGACAATATGAATGTTTATTACTACCATCTTCCAAGTAATTCTTTCTTGCAATATATTCCATCAAATATGCACTTTAAAGTACAGTGTTGGTATTTAGAGATACCTATGTTTTTACTGGTTCACTACCAAGAAGGGTTGTTTTAAAGTTTAATCATGCGCCAACTGATGCACAAGTTTCAGCAGACGATGAATATTTAGCTGTCTACTTTGAAGAAATGACAAGCTGGATGTAAATATTAATTTTCGAGAAATTTCTCAGAACCGGTGTTAATGAGAGCGTTTGTATTCAACACGGTTAAGGGAATACCTAACTTATTCAAAGGGAATAGTACCTACATACCTATCTACATATTGATAACAGAATAACTACATTTTCATATGCATTGAATTTTCATTATTTTCATAAGAAATAATAGTATGTAACTTCTTACTATATTTTGTGATTGGCAACTATCTATTTAGCTTTTTAGATTATCTTTTCTGCATTCATTCATGTATAGTTATCAACTACAGCCACTACAGGTGCAGTGCATCACTTTAAAGGTATCATCTCACCTAAAAAGGCAATGCATTCAGCAATGAGTGGTGAACTTCATTGCTGAACTTAGTGACATGTCATTGGGGCCTGTTGTATTTTATTATTTGTTTTATTTTCGATTAGGTAGGTACCTATTCGGCTCTCACGTAACACCCGAAAATGATTACCTACCTAGGTACCTATAATAGATAAGAGTAGAAGTATGTAGGTATGTAACTACTATTCTAAGCCGGAATATTTTTTCTGTATTTTTTTATTGTGAGTAAAGTAGGTAGGTACCTACCTAGCTTCAAAATGTGATTTTCACAATAATTTCAAATTTTAATACGCAGAAATAATGATTTATTTATTTATTTATTTATTTAAACACTTTATTGTACATTACTTAATAGCTAGTACAAATGGCGGACTTATTGCCTAATGGCAATTTCTTCCAGACAACCATATGTAACAGTTATGAGACTAAATGGTACATGTACAAAAAAGAAAATATATATAAAACCATTGACAGTCCCCATATGCGGAGCGGGTGGTGGTGGGAGTAGCGAATATATAAAACCATAAACATATTACATTTAAACTCAATAAAGTAAGAAGCATAAGCATATAAATATGTACATCAATGAAAATTAAACAACTCATAGATAAGACCTGTTACAACACTATGGGAGGGAAGGGAAAAAAGGAGAGGAGATATGACTAACTACAAGAATAGGGAAATAAATGGGAAGTATGTAGGTTAAGAAATGGAAAGTATGAGCGCGCGTTTTAATCTGGTTTTGAAGGTTCCTAACGTTGGTGCAGTTCTAATGTCAAGGGCCAAGCTGATCCATAACCGGGCAGCATGGACAGTAAATGATGATGAATAGAAAGCCGTGGCATGTGATGGGATGGCGAGGGTTCTCTCTTCTCTAGATCGAAGCGGGAGTCCATGAGAGGCCAGAGGTTGAAATCTTTCGGTCAGATATGATGGAGCATTAGGGTTGTTCAAAATGTTAAACAGAAGACAAAGAGTGTGTTGATCACGGCGCAGACGGATAGGAAGCCATTTGAGTTCCTTGCGAAAAAATGATATGTGATCGTATTTGCGAAGATTATATATGAAACGTATGCAGACATTTTGTAATCGATCTAATTTGTTTAGAAGTTCCTGAGTAAGATCCAAATAGCAAATATCTGCATAATCGAGAATGGGGAGAAGGAGAGTTTGTGCGAGCTTTATTTTGATGTTGGTTGGAAGAAATTTTTAAAGTTTTTTGACAGAGTGAATACTATAGAAAAGTTTTATATAGAAATTTCCAAGTACAATACGCAGAAATAAGATTCCCATATTAATTTCAAATTATAATACGCAGAAATATTATTTCCAAAATAATTTAAAATTATAATACCTACCTACGCAGAATTATGATTTCCATAATAATTTCAAAATATGTAGTTAGGTACCTACGCATAAATATGATTTCCATAATAATTTTAAAGTAGGTATAGGTAATACGCATAAATAAAATTTCCATAATAATTTCAAATTATTATACGCAGAAATATTATTTCCATAATAATTTAAAATTATAATACCTACGCAGAATAATGATTTCCATAATAATTTCAAAGTATGATACCTACGCATAAATAAGATTTCCATGATAATTTCAAATTATAATCAAGAATATTATTTCCATAATAATTTAAAATTAACTATAATTCCTACACATCAATATGATTTCCATAATAATTTCAAAATATATAGTTAGGTTCATACGCAGAAATATAATTTCCATAATACTTACCTAATTTTAAATTATAATACGCAGAAATATGATTTCCATAATAATTTCAAATTATACCTAATGTGCAGAAATATGATTTTAAAATAGCCGCGTGTTTCAGATCAGAGAAGCAATAATTATACGATTACGATAACTTTGATGAAAATCAAACAAGATTTAGGTACGTATGACGAATTTCATTTAAAATTATAGCAAATCCAATTCTTGCTTTTCTGGACTGGAAACACTGCACTGGTTAGTTGGAAGATATGGTCCAAATGTCAAACAGCTCACAGCTTGCGCAGGATGGGAGGATTTTTTTATTTTTATTTTTCTATTTAACCGATTCTCAAAAACGGAGAATTTATCGATTCGACGTGAATTTATTATTTTCATTTATTATGTTGGTATGTTCAGCGAGTCCTTCAACGCCCATTTGAAGGGCTTTTGCAAAACATACAAAGCACATGTGCAGCGTACAGCAACAATATAAAACAACCTATACCTAACCAATAAGAATATAAAAAAAACACAAATAAAACGAAAAAGTAAAAACATAGAAAATAAAATATATCAGTAAAAATAAAGAAGGAATATATAAAATCAACAATATAAAACAACATATATAACCAATAAGAATATAAAAAAAACACAAATAAAATTTAAAAGTAAAATTATAGAAAATAAAACGAACAGTATAAAGCAACATATAACCAATAGGTAAGAATATAAGAAAAAAATGCAGATTATCAACTAGTACCTACCTATCATGCTGAGATTGTACTTTGAAAGTTTCATCACAATGTATCTGTGTGTGTGCTATGTACGGCGTGTTCATTTTACTTTATCGATCATAGACTAAAGTACTCATTCGATACTATTCAAATTTTGCGAATTTGCATAATATCTAATACTCACACATAGACCCCATTAGATTTTGAAGGATAGGTATCTGAATAGTGCTTCTCAATTTTTTAACTGTCAAATATTTGAAAATGACCCAAGCTCAGGAAATTTGATATTTTTATTTTCAAATTTGGTAAAAAGGCACATCACTTTCATAGAATGGCATTTCAAAATAAAACTTTTCAAAATAAAATATTTAAATAAATAAAATATTGAACAAACTTATTTCTTAAGAATGTTGAAAAATTTCCAGACAAAATTTGAATCCTTTGTGGAGTGACTTGGTAGTGAGGGGTATAGCGTTGGCCACAACCCACTCCTTTTGTATGAAATTGGTACTTTAACGGTTATTAAAAAGTGTTTATAATAGGTATAACTAAATGCGTTGACCGACACGACAAGAATAAGAACTAAATGACAGACGACATCAAGAATTCTAAGATATAGGTATTACATAGGTAGGGGAAGGGAGGGCAAGATGGAAGGTTTAACTTTATGATGTAAAAAAAATATAACAACATAATATATAAATTTTATTTCAATCAGTTTTGAGAAAGGTCTTACATGTTTATAAAATTGCGTAATTAAAAATATTGAAAAATGAGTAGGTACCTATAAAATCTGTTAGGACTCATAAAAGAAAAAATGAAAAAATTCCATCTTGCCCTAACCCTGAGGGCAGAATGGAAAGCTCATACGGGCAAGATGGAATGAATAGGATATCCCTACATTTTACAATTAACACATAAAAAACAACATTAACACATAAACCTCAACACACTGGACACTGTACCCAGTCCTCTGTGGGTGGTTCCACATAATACACACAACACATCTTCTTTTGAGGACTGCTCCGAATGTTGTAGCATATTTTCATCCGTTTCTGTCTTTTTTCTTTTCCTTTACCCTTTCTTTTGCCATTTTCTTTATTCTCGTAGGTTTTTATCTTGTTATTTTTATTATCCTTGCCCTTAATGATCCGATTAAGCACTAATTTTGGTTTTGCTTTCAAGTCGTTCTTTTTTTCGATAGCTTCTTTGAATGGAGAACTGGTTATGATTTCTGATTTTTGATCCAAGATCCTCTGTTGCTCTTTCTTATATACTTGAACTTTCTTATCTACAAAGAACAACATCCTCTATTTACATAGTTGAAAAATTGAAAACAAAAATCAAAATAATTGCACGCGGGCAACATGGAAACTATTCCATCTTGCCCTAAAATGCAATTTTCCATCTTGCCCATATGCCCACTGCCAATAATAATATCAACGCTTTAAAAATTCTTTAATTATTTTCATCTTTAAATATCAATTCATACAATCTATCCCTAATAGGTAGTTTGTATAAAAACATAATGGCAGTATTACTTACTTTGTATAAATAATCACACTGCAAAAGTTCACTGATTTCGTAATGATTTGTCGCGAAAATACGAAACACGTGTACACGTCGCTTGGTGGCGCGAACCGAACCAAGTCACCGTTCGTAAACACAGGATCGCTGCGTGTATTTATGTAGGTATGTATGTGGAGACTCGTGCGCCTTGTCACGTGATTTGCGATAGGTGGGTAGTTTCCATCTTGCCCGCTTCTTCCATCTTGCCCTTCCTTCCCCTATATTGTTTTGGGCAATGAATAAAAATTAAACATAGTAATTCAAAAAGAGGTAGGTGGCCGCGTTAACCAAAATTTGAGATTAGATAAGCTAAAATAGCATCATGTTAATGGTAGGTACATTTTGCCAAATCTTTGAAATAAAGACAAAATCTGACTTTGAAATACATGATTTGAATTTTTAACGTCGATTTTCTTCTGTGCGCCTTTAAAAATGTTTTAGTTTATTTATTTACTAGGTAGGTACCTACGTATTATAATACGGACTCCATTAAGTATTATTATTTTTATATTATATTATCTGGACATTTGATCATTAGATATAGCTATTTATATGTTTTTTGTGTAAATTTTAGATTAACAAGCATTATGTATTTCAATATCAACTAAGGAATGTTTTCCTATCGAACAACAAGAAATACTAGTTTTTCTCTAGTTATACCTTTATATAAGAATTTTGGATTTATAATATTTAAAGGAGACTTAAGAGGGTGACTGCTGCCAACGTACCTATTTCTTCAATTTGAAATTACATCATTACTACAAAACGAATCATTCTGAAAAAAATATACTTTAACTTTTTAATTATGTTCTGTATATTATATTGTTGTAGGAAAATAATAAGCATACCCCGATTTTTGACATTTATCTTAAATTTCTTAAAAACTGTAAGGTAAAGAGCAATACCTATAGTTTTTTTATAAATTAAAGAAAAACAAAATATTTGGAAAAATATGATGTGACGTTTCATTAATGCATCAGGTTAAGTAAATAAACGAAAAAAACTTTTATTTCGCAATGGCGCTGAATGGAAAATAAATGTTATTTAGGTTTATTTACTAAACCTGAAGCATAAATGCAATGTCACATCATATTTTTCTAGATATTTTTGTCTTCTATAATTTAAAAAAAAATATTGAACTACGGGATGCCATTATTTTTCTACAAGAATTTGTACAGGACATTATCAAAAAGTTAAAGTATAGTTTTCTTTATTAATACCCAAACTATATCTAAATTATTTATTTCAAAACGATTTGATTAGAAATAATGATGGTAGGTACCTATATCAAATTGAAAAATAGGTACGTTGGCAGCAGTCCTCCCTTTATGGCACATCTTTGATTTTTTCAAACGAAATTCTTGTTCTTCAATCAAATGTTTTTTCCCAATGTATCTGTTCACATATTTCTATGTGTGTGTGTGTACCTATATGTGAAATATCTCTAATATATTTATTTACATTCCTATTATGTATAATATTCCATATATAAATCTGTTCATACATATGTAGATATATGCATCTGATCGCTGGAAATTATTAACATAAAAATGTTTCAAGTTTTGATCCGTCTTTAGTATTACCTACAAATATACTACACAGATTTAATAATTCCACTCACAAAAAAGTCATTTTCCACGGTATATTTCAAAATTGTTTAAATTCAATCAATCGGATATTTCTTAACCAAACCTCCCATTTGTTCCACCACGAATAAACGATTATATTATGAATGTACGTAAATAAGCATACGAATTGTGGTTTAAGAGCGTTTGTGTTTAAGAGGACTGCTCACCGTTTTTTTTTACATTTTCTCATAAGTAGTAGACTTTTTCGTAGTTTTTCTTATTATTAGTGACAACTTAAAAATATGAAATGAGACCTCATAATTTATTTCCTTACATCCAATGGCCGTACAACTCCGGTAGAATTTTGTGGCAATCAAATTTTGTGGCTCCGCAGCAATCAAAGTAAAACTGACTGCAAGATTGTTGATAAAATGCAAGATTATTGCAAGATTAATTTAATAAATAAATAATAACCACTCTCTTGCACATGGCGATTTCTTTCAACTGATCAGTGTTTTCTGCTGGCGATCGAGCTCAAGACTCCCACACAGAAACCAAACGGCTAACCTAACCTAACCAAATGTGTCATAAGTAGGTAGGTATAGGTATTATGCCTTTAGTTTTCAATTATGTATAACCATTATTGTCGATAGAATCTATCTAAACTTGGTTAAATAGGGTCTAAATAGATATTTTAGGAATACACACAGTTATTTGATTTTGTAAAACCCAAAGATGGAGTATGACAGTACCTACCTATCAATGTCGTAAATATTGATAAAATAAAAATATTAGAATCTATTTCTTGCTTAATTTTAAAAATCACTTTTGATTTAAACGTCTACTATTTCGAATGCCATGAGGGTGACTTCTCCTCCATTCTAATGGAGACATTTTGTAATACATACCATAGAATAGAGAACTCATGTCTTATAACCAAACAAATTTGAGTTTTTCGGTCGGTCAGTGTCTGCGCAAATCATCACCTTTCCTCTGAAATTGGCATGTCAAGATATTTGTCGACAACTATAGGTATGGCCTACATCCTTAAAAGTCTTGTTTTTTCTCGAAAATTCCAATTAGATTACCTGCGCCGCCGTCATGAATTTAACAATTTAATCCTTTTACGAGGAGCATCGTACTAATTTGGTTCAACTAATCTTCTTCTTCTTCATTTAGTAGACCAAGTTGGTCTGTTCTTCAGAAATTATACCTCCTGGGATGACGAAGACCAACTATCTTTCCATCTCTTTGGTGGTCTTCCGGATAGGCGGCGGCCAGAAGAGATTTCATTCGCCGCTACATATATACGCAAGCGAGTCTATCACTGTCGATCCTGGCTACGTGGTACCTCCAATGCCTTCTTCTGGAACTACTCCACCGAACGATGTCCTCTATTCCACATGTTTTCCTTATTTGAACATTGCGAACACGATCTCGGAAAGTTTTCCAATGATTGACCTTAGAACCTTCATTTCCGTTGTCCTTAAGAGCCCCTTGGTTCGTCGTACAAATGCCAATTTATTTTCCAAAGCATTTCTCCGAGACCATGCTCCTCTTAATGTCGCGGTCGATTTGTGGCAGTTTCTTTAATATTCAACTGGAGACGATATTATTGTTATTGGGTACATATACCTACATTTCCTACCAGACTATTCAAATATCTAATTCAATTGGTACTTTGGTGGGACACTTAGTGAAAACTGCAACATCAAATGAACACATTACATACCTACCTACCTATATAATATACCGTCATATTATAGTTCTGTCTGTTGAAATAGTCAATTGATATAATTGCCAATTAAATTGTTCCCACACGATAATGTCGACGATGATGATGATGTTTATTACTTTTGATATTCGAAAATTATAATTGAAAATGATTATTATGGATGGACATCGAACAGTGAGTAAATTATGAATTAACAGTCAAACATCACTTTATGTAATAAATTGAATGGTAAATAGATACAACTTTGTTTTAACTGCGATGTTAAGTAGGCAGGTAGCTATTTCAATAAGTCCAACGAGTTATTATTAAGCTGACCTGCTTCGTCCTGCGAACAAATTATTTCATTATGAAGGGCAAAATAGAGGGATGTTGAGGAATATAGGAACACGTTAGATGTCATGGGTCCGCAAAATTCGTGAGTGGACCGGCATCAGAGACGTCAGTGAATTGTTCCGGACGGCGGCGGATAGAGATATGCCTTCGGGGGGACTTGATATGGAACGAAAAAGAAGAAGAAGAACTACTCACCTATATCTTTCATTTTCTCCTTGGCTTCATGACTGAGGATGGCAGCTAAACTCAATCAGTCGAAGATTAGTCTGCTTCGATGTAAAACGATTTTGGAAAGATCTTAGTGCTTGGGTGTTTGAAGATCCTGCAGCGGGTCGTTGAGCAACCTCTGGATCTTCTGCTCTCCATGCTTCCCAAAACGATGAGCTTGTCGAGGTCATCAGTTATCAGTGGCCCTTATTCCAATATGTTAAAAATGTAAAAGGACGCGCAGTAAACAGATTAACGATTTTATTTTATATGTAGTTCATTTTATATTAACACATTGGGTCTCAAAATAATGAGAAGATGAATAAGGCATTTACAAAGATTGAAGATATATATGTACCTATGAAAGGTAGGTAGTAGGAAATAATTATGGATAGATAAGTAGGTGGGTAAATTATATATTTAAATTAATATGAATTTATCCACATATACAATCTCTGATGTAATTACTATTAATGTATCTACTTGCTTAAAGATTAAAAGGAACTTTAATCGTTCTCTACCTATCAAAGTATGCAATCATGAAGATTTTTCGTCAATTAAAATTTGCAATGATGATACCTCTTTACATTAAGATGAATAAACGATTTTTATCTCGTCTATGATATTATAAAAGATAAATTTAAATTAGGTAAGTACCTGCTTATATTTTACAGTAGTTATTAAATTTGAAAATAAATACAATGATTTGTGAAGCGGCAATATTCAAAGTACAGATTGAAGTAGACAGTAGACACTTGATGCCCTTTAGAAGGTAAAAGTACCTACCTATTTTATTTTAATGCAGAAATCATATTATAAATATACCTACATACCTACCTATAACACGTATTATTCACATTTAGTGTCCTCTGCACTTTCAATAAGGCAATCCTATATTTATTTATTTATAATGTTTGGGTAATCGAAAATAATACAGCAGGCAACAATAACATCTCACATAGTTCAGCAATGAGGTTCACCATCCATTCTGAATGTGGTGCCGTTTTAGGTGACACTGGTGTGTGATGATGAATATAGGCATGTGTCGTGATTCTCTTTATAAGATAATTCACACCCGCACACTGGTCGCTAGTTATAGGTATATGTTGCACGGTTAGCTAAAATAATTTTTATCAATTTTAATTGTATGGTACCTATTAAATTCGTGTAGGTTAACAAGAATATTAAAGACTTCTCCTCAATCGTCTTTGATAATTTGAAACCAATATAATGTTGTAATGCTGTAGGAATAGGAATCTATAATTATACATTAGAATTAGGTGTATTATATTCTAATAAGTTTTATCTTTTATCTTCAAACATTTACAGTTAGGAAGGTGTATTATTACAACCTTATTCTTCTTCAATTATAGGATTGGTTTGGACCGCACACTCCATCTCTCCACATATCTCTGTTGTCCGCCAGCCTCTTCATCTCTTCGTAGCTGCTACAGCGCACATCTCACCTGGTCCATATACCTAACTGTCTTTAGGGCAACCACTATATACCTATAGTGTATTCTTCATGGTTACAATCCTAGGATTGGTTTACACTGCACACTCCATCTCTCCACATACCTATCTCTGTTGTCCGCCAGCCTCTTCATCTCTTCGTAGCTGCTACAGCGCACATCTCACCTGGTCCATATAACTGTCTTTAGGGCGACCTCTAAATACCTATAGTGTATTCTTCATGGTTACAATCCTAGGATTGGTTTGCACCGCACACTCCATCTCTCCACATATCTCTGTTGTCCGCCAGCCTCTACATCTCTTGATCGCTGCTTCAGCGCACGTATCTGATCACCTAGTCCATATCTATAACTCACCGATCCCACTTGTCGTGTGCTAGGTCCGAAAATATCGGGTGATCTAGTGGCAATACCTAAATTTAATTATTTAACACGCACCCAATAACAAATTGCCACATTCTGAAGATTTCGATATTAAGGTATGACTGAAAACACAATAAAAAACTGTCTCCACCGGGAATCGAATCCGGGACCCTTGGATCAGCAGTCAGATAAGTATAACCAATTGAGCAACGAAGGCCGAAAAGATATTAGAAATTATTATTTCAAATCACTCATTGTGAACGAATCGTTCGAAAGCTGTAACATTAGTAGGTAGGTATTAGGTATAGGTATTCATTACAAGAATCACATTAAAGAAGAAATAGTCAGATTGTTGAACGAATCATTTAATTTGATAGTAGGTTAGGTGCTGATAATTATTTAAATCGTTCATTATGAACAAATTATTGAAATCCTCAAGTTTGTTTAGGTACGTGAAGTGTTGTCGCGTTATTTAGGTAGGTACCTACCTACCTACCTGCAATCGATTCTAAATACTGGCAATATTGCTGAAATCGAAACAGAGAAGAACAAATAGGTAGGTCGTTAAGTACCTACTTAATTTGCATGGAAATGAACTAGAGAGACGCAGGGGAGGATCGTGCGGAGAGAGGGGCTGTGGTGTACGAGGCGTGGGGAGGGGAGGGGAGGGGAGGGGAGGGGAGGGGAGGGGAGGGGAGGGGAGGGGAGGGGAGGGGAGGGGAGGGGTGGACCTTATCCTCGTTCTGCAGGAGCAACGGCCTCAGAATTGCCATAGTCGCAACAATAAAACCTCACATTAACTCGAGGGAATGTGAGCTCTGCGCGCGTTGGCAGCAAGGATCATTTTCGAACGCGGTCGCGAACGGAGTCGATTGATTTTTGCTAACTGTCGCGATACAAATTGAACTTCTCGGCGCTCTTCGGAGATAATTGCAAAAGTCGGGGAATCTCAAATTTACGATTTCTACTTATTAAAAAATTATATAGGTACATGTAGGTAGGTACCTACATACACACATACCTACATAATCTACCTAAGTATTGTGCTGAGTAGGTACCCACTGTTTCAATAAGTTCTTAATGGACGTATAATAATTCACGCAAGGCATACGGTATTTTCAAAATGTGCTTTTTAATTAAATTTGGAATATTATACATGTTCAAAAAAGGCTAAAGCAAAAGCAATCTAATTTCTTCTTTCTGTCCTCTTTCTCTTCTACCCCCCTAGACAACGTGTCATTAAGCTCAAAGAAAAGAAACAAGAAAAGATAATTCAATGTATGGAAGTGTCAGTTGCCAGTCACATGACAACTGTCACTTCCATACATTGAGTTATCTTTTCTTGAGCTAAATGACACGTTGTCTAGGGGGGCAGATCCTTTTGTTTTCATATCATTGCTATGAACTATTATTAGGTAGGTACTTATAGTAAATATTTTATTTTTGTCTTTTTTTTGCTTTTCTTTGGTAATCTTCGTTATATAGGTATATTTTTTTTATTTTTTCATGTATCTATATTTTTATTATGTCATAACCTTATTGCCATAGTACCTATAATTTGTTTTGTAATTTATCATCAATTCTGGTTGGTTGGAAGAAATTGCCGTTTGACAATAAACCGGCCAGTGAACAAACTATGTGTAGGTACAAGAAGATAAATAAATGAATTATTGTACCTATATTTTTTAGAGCATTTTTATTTTCACTGTTGGTGTTTTTGGAGTCGGTTTATTTAATAAGTAGGTACCTACTAATTTAATTTTAGACTCCTTTCCGGGATCGGACTCCTGCGGGCCTATTCCGGTTATTTTATCGCGGCAATATACACAAGTTTTTACGCTAGGTACATGTGTTTCTTATAGCAGATCGTTATTCTGTTTTCCTCGGACACTAGCCCGCGTAAACTTCCGCGCATTATGTCGATAAAACCTCCGTTCGCCGTTCGTAACGCGATATTCTGATTGAAGCGAAATGCGTATGACATTCGACAGGTGAATTTATTCGCAATGTTTTATGCGGCATATCGAGGTGGTGTTATGTTTTGCGTAAAGACATAAAGCGACGCGTGCACACATTTGTTCGTTTCACAGATAATAGTTATGAATGGCAGCTGCTGATACGTAACTTTCACTGTACATTCTGTGATACGCAAAGATTAGCGGAACTTATCGCAAAATATTACACTTGAACGGGAATAAGGCCCCTCTGAATGCCCCGGGATAGATTTCCGATGGTGACATATTTTTGTATAATTGTATTTTAGATTCGATGAGTAACAAGACCATAGGTCTCCTTATAATATGGCGATTCGTTTATTTCAACCTACACCATTAAAAGTAAACAAGAATAATAGCAAAATGAGTAATTAATAAAAATGTTCCTATGCTCAAAATAGCTTATCTCCGAAATTTCTTCATTGGTTGCGATGAAACTTTAGTGAGTTATTGGGCGCACCCTCGAGAACATAAATAACTGGGATAGGTACCTACCTATAAATAATTGTTCAGCGCCCATGAAGTGAGATATTCACGAAAATGAAACTTTAGTGAGTTATTGGGCGCACCCTCGAGAACATAAATAACTGGGATAGGTACCTACCTATAAATAATTGTTCAGCGCCCATGAAGTGAGATATTCACGAAAATGAAACTTTAGTGAGTTATTGGGCGCACCCTCGAGAACATAAATAACTGGGATAGGTACCTACCTATAAATAATTGTTCAGCGCCCATGAAGTGAGATATTCACGAAAATGAAACTTTAGTGAGTTATTGGGCGCACCCTCGAGAACATAAATAACTGGGATAGGTACCTACCCATAAATAATTGTTCAGCGCCCATGAAGTGAGATATTCACGAAAATGGCACGAATTATATTATATTAAAATTATTGATTACTTTACTATTTTTACTCTCCACACTATGGAATAGGGGAGAGTCATGATTTCGCAAAATTTAAGCGTATTTTTTTTACATCAATTTCTCAATGGGTATCATGTAGAGAATGCACACTATGAGTTTCGTCGTGATGTGTTTGTGTGTATGGCGTATACGCTGTACGCCGTACGCCGTACGCCGTACGCCGTAGCATTTATCTTTTTTGTGTCCTCTCTACAGCCCAAACTATAAGTCTGATCGACTTCATATTAACATCATATGTGTAAAGTGCAAAGACCTAGAGCTGATTAGTTTTCCATAGACAACTTTTGATTTCTTCTCTATGAATTCATCATTTACGTTGTTTTTTTTTTGTGTCCTCTCTGCAGCCCAAACTATAAGTCCGATTGACTTCATATTGATATCACATGTGTTAAGTCCATAAACTTAGAGCTGATTAGTTTTCCATAGACAACGGTTCATTTTTTCCCAATGTTTCTTTATGATTTCATCTATTAAAACTGAAAAAATGCTCTCACGACCTGGAAATTAAAGATATTTTAATTTGGTTTCAACTATTTATACAACACCAAGAATCTTCATAAAATTGTATTCAAAGTTGGTCAATGTTAAAAGAAAAATATTCAACGGTTTCAAAAATTATATTTTATTTAATGGATATTTGTATGAAACTTATATGTAACAAGAGAATTTTTTTATATTTGGCAATGTTCAGTTCATTGATTTCATATTGATATAAGAATATTAATAGCTTGAACTTAGAACTGATTAGCTTTTCATAGATATCATAAAATTTCTTCATATGATATCACGTGTCAACATTGTCAAAATGCTCTAACGCTCTTTGAAACAAAATTTATCTGCTTTTTTTAAAATATTTCATACAACATAAGCAGTCTTCACTATACTGCATTAATAGTTTGTCTATCTTAACATAAAAATATACTATCGGAAGAAAATTTATATTCCTGTTAGTAACATTTAGTATGAATAAAAATGTAATTAGATAAATTTCTATTTATGGAAACGTTCAGTAATTTGATTTCATGTTATAATGTAAAGAGCTTGAACATAGAACTGATTAGCTTTCCATAAATAACAAAAAAAATCTTCATGTGATATCACCTGTCAAAATTTGGAAAATGCTCTCGCGTTCTTTAGAACAAAATTTATCTGCTTTTTTTAAAATATTTCATACAACATAAGCATTCTTCACTATACTGCATTAATAGTTTGTTTATCTTAACATAAAAATATACTATCGGAAGAAAATTTATATTCCTGATAGTAACATTTAGTATGAATAAAAATGTAATTAGATAAATTTCTATGTATGGAAACGTTCAGTAATTTGATTTCATGTTATAATGTAAAGAACTTGAACATAGAACTGATTAGCTTTCAATAAATCAAAAAAAAATCTTCATATAATATCACGTGTCAAAATTTTGAAAATGCCTTCGCGTTCTTTAAAACAAAATTTATCTGCTTTTTTTAAAATATTTCATACAACATAAGCATTCTTCACTATACTGCATTAATAGTTTGTTTATCTTAACATAAAAATATACTATCGGAAGAAAATTTATATTCCTGATAGTAACATTTAGTATGAATAAAAATGTAATTAGATAAATTTCTATGTATGGAAAAGTTCAGTAATTTGATTTCATGTTATAATGTAAAAAGCTTGAACATAGAACTGATTAGCTTTCCATAAACAACAAAAAAAATCTTCATATGATATCACCTGTCAAAATTTGGAAAATGCTCTCGCGTTCTTTAGAACAAAATTTATCTGCTTTTTTTAAAATATTTCATACAACATAAGCATTCTTCACTATACTGCATTAATAGTTTGTTTATCTTAACATAAAAATATACTATCGGAAGAAAATTTACATTCCTGATAGTAACATTTAGTATGAATAAAAATGTAATTAGATAAATTTCTATGTATGGAAAAGTTCAGTAATTTGATTTCATGTTATAATGTAAAGAGCTTGAACATAGAACTGAATAGCTTTCCATAAATAACAAAAAAAATCTTCATATGATATCACCTGTCAAAATTTGGAAAATGCTCTCGCGTTATTTAGAACAAAATTTATCTGCTTTTTTTAAAATATTTCATACAACATAAGCATTCTTCACTATACTGCATTAATAGTTTGCCTATCTTAACATAAAAATATACTATCGGAAGAAAATTTATATTCCTGATAGTAACATTTAGTATGAATAAAAATGTAATTAGATAAATTTCTATGTATGGAAACGTTCAGTAATTTGATTTCATGTTATAATGTAAAGAGCTTGAACATAGAACTGATTAGCTTTCCATAAATAACAAAAAAATCTTCATATGATATCACGTGTCAAAATTTTGAAAATGCTCTCGCGTTCTTTAAATCAAAATTTATCTGCTTTTTTTAAAATATTTCATACAACATAAGCATTCTTCACTATACTGCATTAATAGTTTGTTTATCTTAACATAAAAATATACTATCGGAAGAAAATTTATATTCCTGGTAGTAACATTTAGTATGAATAAAAATGTAATTAGATAAATTTCTATGTATGGAAAAGTTCAGTAATTTGATTTCATGTTATAATGTAAAGAGCTTGAACATAGAACTGATTAGCTTTCCATAAATAACAAAAAAATCTTCATATGATATCACGTGTCAAAATTTTGAAAATGCTCTCGCGTTCTTTAAATCAAAATTTATCTGCTTTTTTTAAAATATTTCATACAACATAAGCATTCTTCACTATACTGCATTAATAGTTTGTCTATCTTAACATAAAAATATACTATCGGAAGAAAATTTATATTCCTGATAGTAACATTTAGTATGAATAAAAATGTAATTAGATAAATTTCTATGTATGGAACCGTTCAGTAATTTGATTTCATGTTATAATGTAAAGAGCTTGAACATAGAACTGATTAGCTTTCCATAAATAACAAAAAAATTCTTCATATGATATCACCTGTCAAAATTTGGAAAATACTCTTGCGTTCTTTAAAACAAAATTTATGTGCTTTTTTAAAAATATTTCATACAACATAAGCATTCTTCACTATACTGCATTAATAGTTTGTCTATCTTAACATAAAAATATACTATCGGAAGAAAATTTATATTCCTGATAGTAACATTTAGTATGAATAAAAATGAAATTAGATAAATTTCTATGTATGGAAACGTTCAGTAATTTGATTTCATGTTATAATGTAAAGAGCTTGAACATAGAACTGATTAGCTTTCCATAAATAACAAAAAAATCTTCATATGATATCACGTGTCAAAATTTTGAAAATGCTCTCGCGTTCTTTAAATCAAAATTTATCTGCTTTTTTTTAAATATTTCATACAACATAAGCATTCTTCACTATACGGCATTAATAGTTTGTCTATCTTAACATGAAAATATACTATCGTTAGAAAATTTATATTCCTGGTAGTAAAATTTAGAATGAATAAAATATTTCATTGTCAATATTTGTGGTGTGGAGAGTTTAGTGTTGGCCACAACCCACTCGTTTTATTTCGTTTTACTAACCTATTTAGCTCCAGAAATGTTTAATATGAATAAAAAAAGAAAAAATACACACACAGTTGATGAAACATTTGAAATTTAAGAAAACATAG
Source organism: Molanna angustata (assembly GCA_963576475.1). NCBI lineage: Eukaryota > Metazoa > Arthropoda > Insecta > Trichoptera > Molannidae > Molanna > Molanna angustata. Next base: position 34,754,036 of record OY754976.1, read on the forward strand.
CAACAAGGGAATAATATACCTACTGCAGAAACATGATCAAGTATCATTAGCTTAAATTTTTGTTTTTTAATAGTTCTACTTAATATTTAAGAAAAAAAAATGTAACAAGTTATAAATGGTTATTCTGTGATATTTATTTATTAATTTATTTTTATTTATTTCTATTCAAAAATATAGAGTAGATATATGTAAGATACAAAATAATTGAAGGTAATATAAGGTTATTCATACATAGTAAACATACAAAGTAAATAAACTTATTTCATTTCAATTAATATCATTTTATTATTTTATTGGTGTTTACATAGTTTAAGCTATCTCTTTTTGTTTGTATATTTGTTACATATTATTAATGCTAGTAGGTAGAATAATTGTCTGCCTCCTCGGCCTAGTGAGGTGGTTTATACAAAAAAAAATGTTTTTTTTTTATTATCTTGAGATGTATTTTTTTTATATTTATTGTGTGTATAGTTATTGTGATTATGTATTTTGGTTTACAATACCTAATATAAAAATATATATATTTTAACGTCGTGGTTTTAACTCTTGTCAAATAAACCCTTTCAATATATTACCTTGACTAAATGAACAATTTATTCATTGTCTATTTGGTTTCTTTTGTCGAGAGAAAAAAAAAGAGAGATAGGAAGGTATGATACAATTAACAAACTATGGTAAACCATGATTACTTCAAAAGGTGTACCTAATGCGCAATAAAACATCCCTTTGACAAAAATATTCTCCATCGTCTCGTTGTTTTGACTAACGGGGTTGAAGGCAGGGCTGGTTCGAGACATGTTGTACCAAAGCCGTTCCTTCAAGAATTATTATAATTGTTGAATAAAGTAATAAGACAGAGATGGGTATCATTACCCACCTAATTCAACTTATAAAAGGAAACATGACACATACGTATATCCATCCCCACATAGGTAACAGTCTCACATAAAAAGGCACTACATTCAGAAAAAGTGGCACCCGAAAGCGATGATAAGTGGAAGCACTGTTTAAGCTGGTGCTTCACAGTAAGATGGGTGCTGACAGAGCAATTAATGGCTCTGGGTTAGTACCTAATCCAGTGATCGCAAGTTTGAATCATGCCACTTTCTTTCTTTCATCTATAGCAGGGGTTCCCAACCTTTTTGTACTCTAGAGCATATTCTAAAATATCGGAGGGATGGCGGGCACCATCTATTTTTAATCGACAAACTCCTTCCATAACTTCTCATTTTCCCATGATTCATTTTTTTTATATTCATTATTTATTAATAAATAATATATTTGGGATCTGAAGTCGCCGACAGTACGCAGGTGTGAATCTCAATTCACACTTGTTGATTATTCTTTTTGCACCATGGTGCCGAGATTACTAATCTAGAGGGCTCCATGACTACTCTTCGTGCCATGCAATGTTTTTTTTTGTCGTTCATTCTAGCGTTCTGCGAAGGGGCCGTTGACACTCCCCATATGCGGAGCGGGTGGTGGTGGGAGAAGCGAAATAAATAATAAAAAAAATGTTAAAAATAATAAAATTACTATTCAAATTGCATTCACACAGAGAAATGTATTTACAAAACGTAAAAAAAGTAAACAAAAAACACAAATACAAAGAAAAAAACTCAAAAAATCAAAAGTCTAATAAATAAATAAAAATAATTCACATTTTTAATTAATATTAATGAAAAAATTCTGTCGAATAGTGGAGGGCACATACGAATCGTTCCGCGGGCGCCATGGTGCCCGCGAGCATGGGGTTGGGAACCTCTGATCTATAGCATACGCAGATTAGGAAAGGAAATGTATGAGAAATAAAATAGAACAAAATAAAAAATAAAATGAAAATAAAAGAAATAAAAAGAAAAGCATAGAAAGAAAAAGAAAAGGATAGAAAAGAAAAGAAAAGAAAAGAAAAGAAAAGAAAAGAAAAGAAAAGAAAAGAAAAGAAAAGAAAAGAAAAGAAAAGAAAAGAAAAGAAAAGAAAAGAAAAAATAAGGAAAAGAAAAGAAATGAAATGAAATGAAATTAAATTAAATGAAATAAAATAAAATAAAAACAATAAAATAAAATAAAATATAAATAAAAAAATAATTATAATAAATAGATGAAATAAAATAATATAAAATAACGAATTAAAACAAATAATGAAAAATAAACATACCTATTGATAAATTGTCATACATAAATAAAAAAATAGTCATAAATATAAAATATATATAAAAATAAACAATAGATTAACGATGTAAGTAGTTAGGTAGGTAAGTAGGTACCAATATTTTATTATTTTTATACCTAAGTAAAAAAACAGTGTTTTTGTTTTTAATAAAATATCATTTACATAAGTAGGTACCTACCTACATAAAGAGCAAAATTGAATGTTTTCTTATCTTTTTTTGTGATTTTCAGAATGAAACGTGATGGGGCACATCATCAACGTGGCCGCTCCTGTCACCAGACAGGGGTAATAAATTGCCTCAAAGGCAGTCGAATAGAGCCTTAATAGGCTCAGGAATCGTAGGTAGGTTGGTATAGTTTGCACAATTACAGACATTCCAACTTAATGCGACAATTTGGAGGGAAGGTTACTGAACAATAACTGTATGTTTTATTATAAGCACCTCCATACCGTGCACACCTACATACCTACCTACCTTTCTATCTTTCTCTCGTGTTTGAAGGTCAACCATCTTCACAAGACTTTTTTATGTGCAGCAGGTAAGTATAACTATTATTTTTGCCTTCAAAGGGTTGAAACTATTGGAAAGACGAGTTTTCTGAAAGGAGTCTCACGTAGGCACCTACTTATTATAAAACGTAAAAAATTTCATGTTCTTGTATTTTTATTCATGGATCTATGAGACCGAGGACATCGTACGATGGAGTAGAGCTAGGAGAAGACTCTGGAGGGACCATATCAACAGGATGGACGCATCTCGAATCCCATCCATAGCGGCAAACGAAATCCCACCAGGGCATCGCTTCCCTGGAAGACCACCGAAGAGGTGGAAGGATAGCTGGACCTCAGCTTCACAGGAATATCTTTCTCGAAAACATAGATCTGCGATCTAATATAAGAAGAAGAAAAATAAGTAGGTATTTTTATTTTATTTATTTACATCTTTATATCATATAATATATTGAATGCACTGACAGGCTTTTTGCCAAACGTCACATTCTGTAATTTTTAAATTTTGAATTTTTTAGAGTTAATGAATTCACTGTGTTAGAATTTATTTTTTAAATAGGTACCTACCTTCTTTTTTTCTTCAGCAATTGTCCCACATGATGGTAGGGTCTATAATCGAATATTTTTTAAAGTTGCATACTAATACGCAAACATTTGATTTTTTCCTTGTCAGAAGTCAATGATATTTTTTTGACAATTTTTTAACTTCTCAATAGAGACGAGGTTGGAATATTTTAGAAGAACCAGGAACTCAAGGCTCCTACAGGGTTTACGACCTGTCATAGGATGGTTTACGTGATCACTTTATGCGCTTAATGTCAATGATATTTTTTTTGTCAATTTTTTAACATCTCGATAGAGACGAAGTTGGAATATTATAGAAGAACCAGGAACTCAAGGCACCTACAGGGCTTACGACCTGTCATAAGATGGTTTACGTGATCACTTTATGCGCTTAAACCAGCCGATGACAGGTCGTAGGCCCTGTAGGTGCCTAGAGTTCCTGGTTCTTCTATAATATTTCAACTTCATCGAGACAAAACCTAACAAACAAAGGAAACGTATGGAAGAAAGTCTAAATATGTTGTCAGCCTTAATGGGTCGTTTGTTTAGATATCTGACTCCTGAACAAAATGTCTAGGATTTGATTCCCGGAAGAGACACAGTTAACTTATTGTGTTTTAAGTCTGGATCTAGATGTGGTAAATATCGATAGTCTCTAGAATGTACCTAGCAACGTGTTATTGGATGCATATTAGATTAATATTTTGCATAGTACCTATGTACCATTGGGCAACTAAAAAACAGGAGAGTGAAGGTAAGTACCTTTATAATTTTCATTTCTTTTATTTTAGTTTATTGTGGAAAATACAACAGCTTCAATATATCGCAAAAATCTTATTATAATGATGCAGTAGTTGTAAGAATATAGATGTAGCAACGAATATTTTGAATTGAGCGTTCAAAATAACCATGCAATTTATTAATAGAATAACTTATGACTATATATTTAAATGAGATACCTGTATGCTGTTTTTTTTGTTTTTAATCCCATAGCAACAAACAAGGTGTATTTTACTCACCAAGTGATATTGTTTTTGTTTCTTTTTTAAGCTACAATTAAGTATATCTTGGCTAATAAAGATCTTCAACATGATAAATTTGAGTTGAAATAAGTAAAAAAAACATTTGTGTATTCTATATTCTCATAGCATTAATTAGCAGTAGGAACTTATTTATTCTTAATTACTGAAGTTAAATTTGACGTCCCGTAGATTTTATTTATTTGCATTTTAGCGCAATGTGCAGCTATGAATATAAAAATGCAATGTATTTAGGTATATTTATGCTGCATAACTGCAACAAATTATAATAGATTAATGTTTACTAAGATAATTTCGTTTGTTAATTAATCGGAAAAAATAGTTGTCAAAAAAATACACGACGAAATTGCAACAATAAAATTACTTAATTATTATATCTATATAAAATGTTATAAGATACATATCATTACATACATAGACAATAATACTTAATTCAAAACGCACCTGTAAAAAATATCATCAAAATAATATATAGCAAGTATCAAATAATTAGCCGATATTAACTTGGTGCACGTTACTAAATTCGGCGATCATTCATTTGATGTCCAAAAACATTTTTATTTTTTATTTATTTATTTATTAGGCAAAGAGAATGCCATGCCTTTACGGGGAAACCTAAACTGGCATGGCATGAAAAAGAACAACAAACATCATCACAAAATAATACATAATACATACAATTTAAAAATAAAGCATTAGGTATAAAATTCAGAAATTTGTTTTTGCTGATATTGAAGACGTCAACTTCGCTCGACAAAATGTTGAGCATTGAGACGGTTTTGTGTATTGGAGACTTGACTAATAAATTTGTCCGAGTGTATGGCTGCAGAAACAAGGCGTGATTTCTTCCTCTGATGTAATTAATAGGAGCATGTATGCCTATTTCACAAAGTACACTAGGATTATATACTAACCCATTTACCAGTTGCAAAAAGTATTTCAATAGGCAAAAGACAGAATGTAGGCTCCCACATACCCTCAGATAAACCAAAAAAAATTATTTCCTTTATTAACATGAAGATGTTAGTATGTCATTATATCTCTATGACTAGAAAAGACATAGGTAGATAATTATGGTTTATAGCGCTATGGTTTATAGATAATTATGGCAACGTCGCTTTTTCTTTGGTTTTCTCTCTTATCCACAAGTTAGTTTTTCTATCTCTAAACGAAATATCTTTTCCATGTCTCTTTCCATGCTACTAAATGATGTAGCATTAAAATAAATAAATAAATAAATAAGTTTTTTTCCACAGTATTTTTATAACAAGGTGACTTGGCATTGTCAATGTCCAAATGAAACTAAACAAAATTATCAAGATTCATACTTCACTCAGCATTCACAACGTTGGGACATGTGTGGATGGAGTTACAGTGATTTTACAATGTTTTCAAATAAGTGGATGGAGTTACAGTGATTATACATATGTGGAAAAATACTTATGTATTTTTTAATTTTAAAATGGATTTCCACTCTGTTAACAGAAAAACTCTAGAATCATGATATTATAGCATTGACGACATATGATCATTTTTTTTCAACCCAAAGATGAATCTGATACCTTCATATGTATATTTTGAAGACGTTCAAGTTTAATGAGATGCATTTCATTAGCATCCAAATAGCATACATCGGCATATTCAAACAATGGAAGAAGAAGTGACTGATTTAGAGTTATTTATAACGGAATGGAAGGAGGTTCTTAAGTGAATGAAGGGCAAAGAAATTAGATTTGCTGACAATCTACGCACCTATGCAGAGTCAAGGTTTGACATATTGTCAATCAAAAAATGTTTGGAAATATCTACGATAGTTCCCATTAAAATGTGGCTTTTGGTTATACTTTAGTAGCCTTCTGCACATCTTACATACCAAAAGATTTTATTTTTTGGTAGGTATGTATGTAAGATGAAAAATAAACCCTTTCAATAGAGAAATGTCCAGAGAGAATAATAATATTTGTATTTACCACTAAAGATTTACAGCATGCTGTAAATTTAAGCGCAATAAATTGTGCAGTTAGTAACTATGTAACCTTGGACTCTATTTGGTGAATATTGACCTTAATTTTTTAAGTGCCACACGACCGTTAGTTGATACAAAGCGAAGACACCCACTATTTACTCTAAAGCGATTCTCAACATGTTTACCATGCGCTCCGGATTCTGTTCTGAAAATAATTGTGGTATCTTCAGATTATAACTCAATAATACTCTCCAGTTTATAAAATTATTCGTAGTCTGACAATTTTAGGTAAGTATTATTTAAAAAAAAAACTTGATTTTCAGTTCGTTGCAATTGGTGAAAACGGGAGTTTTTTAATAATCGACGAAGTTTTATTTTGTAGAATTCCATTATAAATTATGTTTATAATTAAAAGTAAAGCACTTTTTTGATTCTATGTGAATTTTATTTACGCGATAGACTTATTTCGCCTTGTTAGGGCAGATAATCTTGTAAATGCCCAAACAAGGTGAAATAGGCCTATTCCATAAATTAAATTCATGTAGGACCACAAAAGTGTTTTACTTTCAATTATAGACAACGGAAGTTTTTTTTTGGGGCACTAGGATACCAAAACGAAAAATCCTATCGATTAAAGTGCAAACTTTCATGAATGTATTTGCGCTCAGTCAGGTGTGCCGCAAGGTTCACACCTGGGACCAATCCTCTTCAATATACATATATTATATACACGATATCCCCAACTGCTTCCAGTTTTCATCCTGTTCGGGTTTCGCAGATGACATGAAAATTTATCTAGCAATTAAAAATATAAATGACTGTTGTAAATTACAAAACGATCTAAACAACCTATCCTTATATTGTAATATAAACAAATTAGATATCAACGTATTGAAATATGCTTTATTATGTATAACGCGTAAAAGAAATAACATACCCATACTCTATTAATAACTCCATGCTGAAGAAAGTTGACCACATTAGAGATCTGGGAATAATACCTAATAGATGTCAAATTAACATATGAACAACACATACAAACCATCAGAAATATAGCCTATCAAATGCTCGGTTTCGTTATCCGCAGCTGTAAACAATTTAAAAACATTAATACACTAAAAACACTATATGTACTTTACATACATTCGTCCTCACCTGGAATTCTGTACGCCAATATGGAACCCTCATTACAAAGTCTACATTAATCAAATAGAAAATATTCAAAAAAACCTTTTTTAAACACTTGGAGAGACGCCTTTATGTTTAACACACTAATTATAATACTTCTACCAGAAACTTCAATATGACTACATTACAAAACAGGAGACTTTATTTTGACAAAATATCACTTTACAAAATTTGCAATAACTTGATTGACTCGCCGGACATAGGTCTTCTTCTTCTGGGTCACAATCCTAAGATTGGTCTGCACTCGATCTTTCTACTTAACTTAACTTAACTAGGTACTCAATAGGACATAGGTACTCAATATAATATATCACTCCATATACCAAATAGACATACCCGCTCACATCATTTATTCCAGTTACCAGTATGCCACACTAATTACAGTGATATTTTGCACTTTTGTTTAGAATTTCGAGATTACAATACATACACATTTCAAACACACGGACATTTTTCACGACACATTACTGCATTATCAAAAACAGATAAAGATGTTCTTAAACCCTAACACACAATCCAACAATCTCCTCCTCAATCACTAATGATCCCGGTCCTCCTTGTCATCCTAAAGCATATTATGTACCTACTTGTTTTTTTCTTATATTATTGTACTTTTACATTATTATTATTTTTTATGTATATTTTCTCTTTTTTTTTTTTTAATTGATGTTACTTGTTGTATATTTTTTTTCTTAACGAGGTATGTCACCAAACATTGTACATTCACAAATGTAAATAGAAGAAAGCATTTTTGGCTATGTTAAAATTTAAAAACTGAATTATAAATGATATAATTAACAGCTGAAGCTTTCTGAGAGTAAATAAATAAATAAATAAATAAATAAATAAATAAATAAATAAATAAATAAATAAATAAATAAATAAATAAATAAATAAATAAATAAATAAATAAATAAATAAATAAATAAATAAATAAATAAATAAATAAATAAATAAATAAATAAATAAATAAATAAATAAATAAATAAATAAATAAATAAATAAATAAATAAATAAATAAATAAATAAATAAATAAATAAATAAATAAATAAATAAATAAATAAATAAATAAATAATTATATAAATAAATAAATAAATAAGTGAATAATTAAATAAGCATTATCATAATGCTCGTAATTAACGCTACCAGCAATTTTGAGTTTCGCTCATTAATGAAACGTGCGTTGATGTCTTTTGTATGGAGTTTTTCTTTTTATTGTATAATACATATACATTGAAAAATTAAACCATTACCAGGATAAAATAAACACGAGATTTTTTTCGCTAATTTCTCTCAGTTTACCCAATAGGAGTGGACATGACGAACTAGTATGAATTTTGGTATTTTTAAATTAGGTACCTACATAGTAGGTATACACCTACCATATAGGTATATTTGAATTTACAATAATTATAAAATGTCGAACACCGTGAAATAATAGTTAAACATTCAACATTTGTGCCAGTATTCAAGGTATAATTTAATTTACCTTTTTTTCCAATTGGTTAGCGCCCTTGAGGTGAATGGGCTCAAAAATGGCGCTATAAAAATTACTTATTAATTTATTATTACCAGAGAAATTTATTTAAAATTAGGAAGGTAGGTAGGTCCCTATATCCTGTCAAAGTATTGCTTCTCTGAACTGGATTAGATGAAAGATTTTATCAGTTGGGAATTAACTCGCCACTTATACGGGGTTCAAAATAAACTGATTTAAAAATAATGTAATAATAAAATATGTTTAGAGCCATTCTAATAACAATCTGTTTCATGGGTACCTACACCTAACGACCAGTACGTTTATATTTTTTAAGACAGTGAAATATTTAAAAAATTACCCACCATCATATTTCACACCGACAATGGGTACCTACGCAATCCTTTTTGTTCTGTTTGCGGAAAGAACACATCTAAACAATAGGCAGTCACTTCTTCTGGGACAAAAAACCCATTACCAAAGGACGAGGCTATTGAGGAAGGGTTAACTCAAGGTTAGTACTACGGCAGAGCAAGGTTATATACCTACCTACATTAAAAAAAATACTTTACATTAGGAAAGATTTTAGTCTATTTTAGATTTTTTCTAAATCGGTTGATAAATTGCTCTGTGCGTAGGATTGTATAGATATTTGATACATATCAATAGTTTTGTTGTAGGTTTTTTGATATATGTATTTTATCAGTTAATAATAATTCAATTCAAAATTCTAAAATATATTTTAATTTAAGAGTCTCAATACATTCGATTAGTATTTTCGTACGTAAAGATATATTCACATCCTTGACATTTAAAAACTAGATATAAGAATTAAAATTACAAATGAATTTTGTGTCAGATAAATTAAAGTTCTGTGTATAAATTTGTATCGAGTTAAAAAATATCCTAAATCAACATTTCAAGTTTAAATGATCTTTTGGTAAGTACCTACATACCAACTCACAAATTATTATTATTTTTATTGTTTTTCATTGACTGTTATTCCATGACTTGTCGAAGCATGAGTTTTGTGTTAAAGCACGTAGCCTTTACAATTAACATGTAGGCACCTACAAAAGTATGAATATATTTTTTTTTGTAAAACCATAGATTTTTACTATAATATACTAGATGTCGTAGTTATCAAATTTTGTATAAATCGAAGTGAGTCATTTTTCCGGGAGATTTTTGACGTTTTGCTTCCAGACCACATCGTTTTTCTATAGAAAATAACGACAAATATGAATTGTTTTCGGATTTATTTGTCTAAAAACGTTGGAATTTGGAATATAATTCAAAATAACAGAGCACATTGAATAAACAAATACTTATAGGTACTATTGAGTACGACACAAGACAATGATATATTTACAACGACCAGACAACGATATAATTATAACGACTAGACAATGATATAATTAAATGACCGCAAAACAACGACATTAAAACATACATCGGTAATAATGATATAACACAACGTTTTATAACGTCTACAAAATGATATATTTTTAACGATTTGTGTGCTATCATTTTAACGATTGTTGTGTGAGACCAAACTGCTATATATCTATTATCTACCTAACATTGTTATATAATCGGATAACAATAATAATTATTGTTACTCGGGTCGTATAAATAGGGTAGCCACAATTTACAAAACACAAATACGGGACGTTTTACATTTTCGATGTCCAAAACGCATTAAAACACGAAGCCCAAAACATGATCATAGTATGAAATATAAGTATTACTTACCTATATTTCATATTATTCCATAAAGAGAGAATTGATCAGTTGAATGATATTTAGGATAGGATATGGTAAGGAAACTGGAAGAATGAAATAGGATAATTTCACTATCCGATGCTTGTAGTCGCATTGAGAATATGCTTTAGTGTTTGTTGAGATAGATTAAATTAAATTAAAGGTTAAGATTGTTAGTTGGTTAGATATCTGACTGCTGAGCCAAAGGTCCCGGGTTCGATTCCCGGTGGAGACACAGTTTTTAATTGTGTTTTCAGTCTGGATCTGTGAGACGATTAATATCGTAAGTCTCCAGAATGTGGCAACTTGTTATTGGGTGCATGTTAAATAATATTTGACATAGTACCTGTTAGTTGCCCGAGAAACAATATTAAATAAATAAATAAATAAATACATAGTTGTTTCAGCAGCGTTTAATACCTAAAACTGTTTTGATCGTACCTAATTTGTTCTTGACAAAGGTGTGTAAAATAGGTAAGTAGATTGTTGTTGCGTGATGTTCTAGATGATTAAAAGGTTAATGATGTTATGATGCCATTAAAATAGTTAAAAGGTTAATTATGTTATGATGCCGTTATATAACATAATAACCATATAATTTTATTGATGAATAATTATCTTTAGTTACGCTATTACAAACTTATTACCTTTAGGTATAATTCAATGTGAATCATTCATTAGGTATATTATTTTTCATTATATTCAATAGTGCACCCTATATTGTAGGTATACCTACATATTGAATATTACCTAATTCTGGTTGGTTGGAAGAGATTACCGTTTGACAAAAAGCCCGCCATTGTACTTAAAGTTGTATTATGTTACTAATGTAACTTGTGTAACTTCTATAACTTGTTTTTTTTTTGTTTAACTTATGTAACTATTTTTTCTTCTTTTTTTTACTTAACTTTTGTAACCGAATTTTCTTTTATTTGTGTAACTCTTACTTGTGTAACTTAGGTGTGTGATGAGATCATGTTATTTTGTGTGCATCCATATTTGGACGTCCAGCACTCATAATAGTAGGTAGGTACCTAACCAATACCTATTATTTTCTCTTTATGAAAATTGTAAGCCGGATGTCTGTCGATGTACCCTTTTTAATGAAATAAATAAAATAAATAGTGATAATATAGGTAGGTTAATGCTCATTTGGTACCTATTAGAATATTGATAACGGAAATTTAGCAATATATGTAGATACGTGATGAGATGGTTGTATACGTACGGTGATATAGTTCCGTATAAACGGGACGTATGGCAACCCTGCCTATAGGATAAAAGTCTATATAGGTACCTATTGTTTGTTATATAATGATTGGGTACCTACCAACTACTGTGTGTGCCCGCTAAGGCGTGATTAGTTTTTATCGGTCGTAACTTTAAGTTTATTGCAAACATTAAAGCGTTTATACGACCACTCTAAATCACTCGACTATAGAGTATGGAGGCATCTTGAGGAATTAGCGCAGAATCGGAGTCGAAATTGATAGATATAGGTAGATAAACATATAGGTAGGTATATAGCCATCTCCCTCCCCCACCACTACCTAAATGTTAAGATCATACCGACAGTCAATTTATCCCCTGGTTGATAAAATGAGGATTGATGCAACAGAGTTGAGGACAGGGGCGAAAGGATATTTATTGCGCCAGGAGTTTCAAGAGACCTTGTTTTCTCCGTAAAATAATAGGTATAACCCAACTTACTTTGTAATGATATGACATGAAATGAAATGAAATTATCGAATATTTTTACTATTGCATATGCGCAAACATTGGATTTTTTTCCCTGTCGGGAGTCAAAGGTATTTTTTAACAGATTTTTAATTATCTCAATAGAGACGAAGTTGGAATATTTACTGTAGGAGAACCGGGAAATCAAGGCACCTACAGGGCTTACGATCTGTCATCGGCTGGTTTACGTGATCACTTTATGCGCTTGCGCAACGTTCACCAATACCTTGATTTGATTTGAAAGTGCCTTGATTTCCCGGTTCTCCTACAGTAAATATTCCAACTTCGTCTCTATAGAGATAATTAAAAATCTGTTAAAAAATACCTTTTACTCCCGACAGGGAAAAAATCCAATGTTTGCGCATATGCAATAATAAAAATATTCGATTACTTACACATTGGTACAAGTAGGTAAATAAGACAAAAATGACCTTATAAGTCTGGCGCAATTCAGGGGTGACTTCTATGCTAAAAATGCATTTGTCACCTCAGGTATAAGAATTGTTGCTCTCATTATTTACAAAAAAAACAATTCTCTCAATAGATGGCGTTACAACAAAAATAAATAAAAAATAATAAGAATGTTGTTCATAATTTCACACATAGATGGCTGTAGTAAAAATTCCTTATTTTCAAGCGAAAAGAATTTCAGTAGGTATTACAATATATAGAACTTTCAAAATTGAATTGATAGGGATCTCATTAAAAAGGCATAATTGGTGAACGTTGCGTAAGCGCATAAAGTGATCACATAAACCAGTCGATGACAGGTCGTAAGCCCTGTAGGTGCCTTGATTTCCCGGTTCTCCTACAGTAAATATTCCAACTTCGTCTCTATTGAGATAATTAAAAATCTGTTAAAAAATGAAATGAAATTATTTATTTCTATTATTTACACATTTATATATGTATATAACAATAACATAAAAAGAACTATATTTTAAAAAGAATTATTATAAACATAGGTAGGTACCTACTATGTACAATTGTACCTATTTGGAAATTTACTGCCTCACTAGACAAGTCTGTTCTGAGGCAGTACCTACTATTTCAATTTAGCCTAAACAATCAGAATAATATAGGGTGATCTCACAGTTATTTTCTCTCATATAATTGCAGTGGAAATGATGGATGGCACCAAGCTATGGTACAGTTTCTCAGGTTATGAAGGCACAGAGCAGTGTATGATTTAAATTTTTTATCAGATTTTTTTTACATATGTTAGGTAGGTAGGTAGGTACCTATCTATGCATTTAATTATTTTCTGTGTTAATCTGATCTGCCTAATTCTATTTTCATTCTATTTAATAAAAATAGGTCTATTATTTATTCAGATGTTCGGTGGCAAGGCGGTATGCGCGCTGGGTTTGTAATTCATTGGGTGGCGAGTTCGAATCCTGCCACGACCGATTTCGTTTACCCATAGCACAAGCATTTATTCTTAATTTGGGGAATTTATGAGGATGTATGTGTACCTACTTGTTTCAAGGACATACCTTTTCATTAGGTATTAAAAAACCTTATTGCTGAACTATGAAGCACGACACAAGCCTGTAGTTATCCCAAAACAAAACTTTTTTTTTAAATATTAGTTAATAATGATTCTATTTGATTTGTGTTATTTGTTATTTTCGTGGAATTAAAACACTTAAAAACAATTACAATTGATTGGCACCATTTTTGCTAGACTTTTCTATTTTGGCACCCTTCGGATTATCTAGCCTAAGGCAGCGCCGCCATTGACACTCTTTTAAACCGGCTCTGATTAAAAATACTCAAGTACCTACCTACTTCAGCAGGGAATTTTATATTTCAATACTTATATAACTATTTGGTTCACTCAGTCTTTACTTGGGTAACATAAGCCATTCACCCCGGAATATTTGTTTTTATAATCAAATAAATTAAAATTAGGTAGGTACCTACCTACTTGTTTTATTTACGAATAAATAAATTTAATTCTTATAAAAGTAGGTAGGTACCTATTTGTTATATTTACAAATGACAAATAAATTTAATAAGTACCTACTTATAATAGGTAGGTACCTACCTAACTCTGTGTCTAATAACCTATAGTGATTAGTGAAATGAAAATCTATCTCTCTATCTCCACCTTGTTTTCTGCGAACCTAAACAAAGATGAACTTTTTTGATGTCATCAGACCAGATGATGGTAAAAAAAGTGGCAGGTCCAGGATGGCGAAGAATGGCACAGTGGAAGAGAGACCAGTGGAAGTCCAAGCGGGAGGCCTTTGTCCAATAGTGGACTCAAGAAAAGGCTGAGTGCCTGAGTAAGTAAGGTACCTACACCTAAGTACCTTGTAGGAACTTTTCTTAAACCACTGCTTCAGATTATGGAGCGAAAATCCTTCTATGATATGGTTCTGTATTCTTAAAAAAACGTCCTATTATTCTCGAACGATATTAGGTAGGTACCTACTGTGACGTACCTATACGATATGTACGTATACGTATACGATAAGTACGTACCTATACGTATAAGTACGATAGGTAAGTACCTATACGTATACGATAGGTACGTATACGTATACGATAGGTACGTATAAGTACGTATAAAATAGGTACGAACCTATACGTATACGATAGGTACGTATACGTATACGATAGGTACGTATACGTATACGATAGGTACGTATACGTATACGATGGGTACGTATACGTATACGATAGTTACGTATACGTTAATACGTATACGATAGCTAGGTAGGTACGTATAGGTACGGATCTTTCTTTTCCCTCGGATATCCGCAGATAACGGATAGGTACGTATATCCGGCATAGGTAGGTACTTATCACTAGTACCTACCTACCTATGTTTCATATCTTCGGGTAGTTGCCTATCCTGGGCGCTAGTAAAGAAGTCAAACGTCTCACCACTATGTCACGATCGTCGATCTTTGTAAAAAAAAATCAATAAATTATCAAAAATGTTTATTTTACTAATAGGTATGTTGTTTCCATTTCACAGTGGGTAGATAGGTAGGTATAGGTACGCAACAGTCCCGGTAACGTTATATGTTGTACCTACCTACCTATGTAACTATATAGGTAGGTATCCAATGAAAAGGGTCGTGTACCTAACCTTCGTTAAATTAATTTACGATCCATTTAATAGATGTCGCCATGACAAATTGATTTACTTTTTCAATTGGAATTCCGACGTTTTCAATTAAATCAATTTGTATGTGTGCTAATGTCTGTGGCGCTATTTTAAAATAGGTAAGTACCTAGCTACCTAACTACCTATGTCATGAGTATATTTAGACTTTTTTTTTATCAATTAACCAATATAGGTACCTACCTACATTACCTAAGTATACTTTTAATTTCATACGCCTTAAATTTGTATAGGTACCTACATATATAACACAAAAATACCTACCTAAGTAAAATAATTTTTCTACCTTTCACTGAGAAGAATGTTTTGAATCAAATGCAATAGGTAGGTAGGTAGGTACCTACCTACTTTGTATGTAATTCAACATCGTTACTGTCCAATATGTGGCAACTTGTTATTTGGTGTGTAGGTATCAAATAACTCAATTTTGGTTTAAAACTATCGTATTGAATAACTCATTCTTGGTTTGTACTTAACAGTCGTACCAAATAACTAATTCTTGGTTTAAAATCGTCGTATCAAATAACTCATCCTTGGTTTAAAACAGTCGTATCAAATATATAATTGATTCCTGGTTAAAAACAAAGTGAATTGTAATTTTTGTTAAGCGTAATTGTTTAAACTATGGAACAAAATACTTTAGCTATGAAAAATAATATAAATATAAATTTCTAACTAGATACTAACTAGAATAATGCCTAATGTTAATTATAAACTATGTAAATTGATACTTTTCGAGAAAATACATAGGTATTCCATAGATTTTTACTATAATATACTAGATGTCGTAGTTTGCTAATTTTGTATGAATCGAAGTGAGTCATTTTCCGGGGGATTTTTGACGTTTTGGTTGGCAGACCACATTGTTATTCTATAGATAATCACAACTACCTAATGTGAATTATTTTCTGATTTATTTGTCGAAAAAAACACTTTGTTTATTAAGATGTAGAGAAAAATTAGGATGTGTTGAAATGTATGGAAATCTGCAATATGTTGCCAACTAAAACGTCAAACGCGCGATATTCCACGAATCACTTTTTGCACGGAGTAGGTAGGTACCTACTACATCTAGTACCTATATTATATGAAAATCTATGAGGTATTCGTAGACAATTAGAATTGATATTTCATATACCTACAGGTAAGTTCTTACCTATTATTTGTAGCTGCAATGCCCCTCTAGGTATAAAACCTGCGTCTGGGCTGCATATTGAAATAATGATAGACCTTTTATTCTCTCCGTCCCTTCAGTCTACGTTATATAAATTTTCCTGTAAAAGCGCATTTGAACCAAGCCACCGGATCGTAGAATGAATTACCTACATGTAGATATAGGTAGACATTTTTCGTAAACTCTGGTGTGATTTTTATTTATTTTTTAAATACATTATACTTCAAAAACCATTTCTTGTGTTAAACTTCAAAAACCACGCTGAACAAATCACAAAATTTTAATTAAAATTCCAAACATATCATTTCCATTGCAAAAAATCTTTATGAAATATCAAATAAATAAATAACTAAATAAATTTGAAATCCAAAACCTCCTCCAACAGATTCCCTAAATTTCATCAGATGGATGGTTTTTCAGTTCATCTGCTACATACAAAAATATATGTTTAGGTACCTACTTGCCAATACCCATTTCTATACCTAGGTAGGTATAGGTACCTACTTATAGGTAGGTAATAGATATGGTAGGTACCTAATATAGAACGATACATGATTGAATGAAAAATGAGGACAGAAGGAGAGAATGCGAGAAAAAGAAGAATATTATAAGTAAAATGAAAGTGAATTCCTTGAGGTGGTTTGGACATATTGAAAGAATGAATGAGGAACGACTGACCAAAAAAAATATTACCTACCTACATGGGTGTAAGAGATGGAGTGAACAGCAAGGGCCGCCCCAGAAAGTGATGTAATGACCATGTGAATGATATTTTGAAAAAAGAAAATATGAGAAGCTTGAAAAATCGACGAGCATGTATAAGACGATGCATGGATGTAAAGGAAGCTAGGAATTTGTTCAAAAATAGAGTACCTAGTATAGCGCTCGGTTCTCTCTGCTTACCCCGTAAGGGCGTAAGGGATATGGCGTGATGGTATGTATGTATGTACGTACCTATTTATATAAGATATGGGTAGGTAGGTAGGTTTTTATTAATGTACCTACCTGCGTTGGGTAAGTAGGTACCTACTTACCTATATTTTTTTTTCCTTTTGCTCTAGTCTAGATCATCTAGGTACCTATCAGTATTTGAACAATTTAGGCCTCTTGAGTACCTACAAACACATAATTTCAATGTACCTATCCATTAGATAGGTAGGTACCTACCTACCCTATCCATCTAGATAGGTATAGGTGCTTAGTATTGGTAGGTATTTTCCTATAGATAGGTACCTACTGAGATATAGATTGGTAGATATAGGTATAGGTAGGTATGTAGGATTCAATAGTTATTTTTGGAACATAATTTTTCGTATCCAACAGTTGTTCCACCTACCTATAGCGCCTATTATTATTGGTCAAAGGGAAATGAACGTTTGGTTTGAATTCCTTCAGCTGGTATTTCCATTATCCATGCATGACATTATGTAGGTAGGTACCTAACTACGTAATACCTATAGGATAGGTATCTACATTACAATATACCTAATACAACACAATGGGTCAGAACACGAGCCGCAAACTTAGAACAAATTAAATACAATGTAACTCTCTTGAAACAATGGAGACATGTACCTATGTATAACAACAACATACAAACATTATTTTTATCGTTTTTTTATGGACGATTGAAAATTATGTTAAAGGTATAAACGAAAGTGCATAGGTATCTACAACGTTTGGTATTAAGATATACCTACCTATAGATCTATACCTATACCTACCGACCCCTAGGTAGGTAGGTACACTTTCAATAGATAGGTAGTTATGTACTTACCTATAACGAAAAGTAACTGAATGTAACGTACCTAGTTTTTTTTTTATTTATGTAGGTACCTACCAACCTATTTAGAAGAAATAGATAGGTACTGCGTCCTTATACCTACCTAACTAATTATTTTGATTTAGGTAGGTATATCTTAGTAGGTAACTAACTACTCATAGATATCTACCGCATCAATTAGGTACTTAGGCATGTTTATTTTGTATAAAGAGACAATAATTAAAAAATAGCGCCCATGGTATGACTGAATGAGCTCATAATACCTAATAATAAATAGGTAGGTAGGTACTTCAACTAAAATTATGAAAAAAATTATAGTTATTTAATTTTACGTTCTAGGTACCTACTTAATTTTTTTCGCAAACGCGACTACCATTCACTGGTATCGCTCTATGCTGAGCATCGTCAGAATGGTGAACAACAATGATGAAGACCATCTATATATAGATTCTCAAAGAGGATAATAATAATACCTAATCCTCTTTGTGAATCTATATAGGTAGATAGGTAGGTAGGTACCTATAGATTATTGTTCACCATTCTGACGATGCTCAGCATAGAACGATACCGGTGAATGGTAGTCGCGTTTGCGAAAAAAATTAAGTAGAACGTAAAATTAAAAATATTTTTTTTTTCATAATTTTGTTTGATTAGGTACCTACGGAGTTCTATCATGAAGTGACAGTTTCATACATTGAAAAAATAAACACTTCCTTGCACGCGCCGTATGGCAATATCTTCCAACTAACCAGTGTTTCCAGCCCAGAGAACCAATGTTTGCATGAGAAATGAATTTGAATAAATTTCTCCTGTGCTGGGAATCAAACCCAGGACGCCCGCACAGAAACCGAACGGCTTATACCAACTGTGCCAGGGCGGTCGGCTTCTCTATCAATATTAACGATTCTGCTAAATGCAGAATCATAGATTATTTAAAGTACCTAGTAGGTAACTATTTTATAGATTCTTACTTATTTCAAAACTGTATGAAGGTAGGTAGGTAGGTGCCTAGGTATAGTTCGGCTATTTTAACCTACCAATGCATTATGGCATGTACCTACCTATTTACCAATGTTTCTTATAATATTACAAACGCTAAAGTTTTAGCATTTGTTGCGTGATTTTTTATACATTTTTTTGAATAAAAATCATTTCTTATCCCTATCCCTAAATACCTACCTACCTATCAACCCATTTTTTTTTAAAAGATTGTCGTTAAATATAGTTAATTATAAATGCGTGTAAAGTCCACAGTTCATTGAATGGTGTTTCAATCAAATGATAAAATGTATTTAAAAAGTATTTAAAGATGGCCGCTTGTTTGGCCTCCGAACGTCCATAGTGGGTCGATGAATTACGCTCATGCGCTTTAAACGGGTTCGAGAGGGACGCGCCTATACGTCGCTCGTAGCGGCGTCCCTCTCGCACACGTCGTTCCAGGACGTAGCGGGAGACGCCGCTACAAAAACAAGTCTCCCGTCTCACTCCGCCGACCCGTCTGACTGGTGTGCGAGAGGGACGCCGCTATCGCCACGAACCGCGCGTCTCCTTTTTTATCTGGGAACGAACTCAGCTGTTCAGCCATCCGAGTAGAAAAAAAAAATATATGTCCCGACGGCGGTGAGCGATCTCATTGAGGGCAGTGAAAATAATACGCCGGAATGAAAATTGGAGAAAAGTGTGTCATATTGTGTTCTATAAATAGGACATGTTATTTCGGGACTTTTTACAGAGTTTGAATTACTTCCTTTATATCTGGTCGCGTTAGAGGTCGAGTTGAATTTAATAACGATTTTAATATTATGGTCGCGCCGATCGAAGACTTTCAAAGGACAATAGTGATTAATTTTATGTGAAATTTTGTGAAATTTAATATCGATACCACCGCATTACGTACAGAATTTTTCCGTGACTCAATAAAGGCCGTTTTTTTTTCATAAGAGTCGAATAAAATACACTTTCACACAATTCAAATTTCGTAGTGGTATTTTGTTACTTTAAACCCTTTAGACGGCGAAATTTAAAAGGCATAAAAACATCAGCTAGTAAAAAACTGTTTTGTAGCTTTGAAGGGTCAATAAACTTTAATATTTATTCGCACGTTGGAAATATAATTTTAATATACCTACCTAGTTACATAGGTAGGTATTTAGCACTTAGTTATGAAATTAATTCTATATAGGCACATACCTATTTGTTTTTAAACCATTAGCTTAAGTTTATAGGTATTTGCTTTATTGGCCTGAGGAGGTAGGAACCTACCTGTTGGTACAAATAGGTACCTACCTATATTTTGGTGCAAGCTAGTCGATTTAAATAGGTAGGTAGGTATATATAGAAGACGCATGAAAGTAAAATTAACGCTGTGGAAATGAGGTCCCTAAGACGAATTGTGGTAGAACGATCTATGATAGGATAAGGAATGTGGACATCAGACGAAAATGCAAGATTGAAAGAGATATTGTGAGTAGAATCAAAGTAGGTAAATACACTACGATGGTTCGGACATGTTGAGAGAATGAACGATGAGCGCCTGACAAAGTATACAAGGCTGAAAAGAGTGGAATGAGAGGTCGTGGCCGCCCGAGAAAGAGTTGGCATGATCATATAAATGAGATTTTGAAAGATGGTAGGTAATATACCAAGTCAGAATAATAGGAGAGCATGTATGACGCGATGCATGGATGTAAATGAGGCAAAACATGAAGGTATGTCAAGATAGAGGTGTCTGGCATTCGGTCCTCTCTGCCTACCCAAAGTAGGGATACGGCGTGATGGTATGTACCTATGTATGTATCTATTTTTTGTATTTTTACAACGGTTTTGTGAAACTATCAAAATGGGTCCCACAACCTTCATGTTTTTGAAGATCGAGATGGAACCTGTTTGAAATTTTTTATTTTTTTATTTTGTGATGTTTTGCTTCCCTGGCATTTACCATGTAGGTAGGTACCTATCTATCTATTAGGTAGGTAGGTACTTACCTATGTCAAATATGAATTTACCACGCATCCAATAACCAGTCGGCATACTCTGGAAACTTGTGATAACAATCTTCTCACAGATCCAGACCGAAAAAATGTGTCTCCACCGGGAATAGAACCGGAACCTTTGGATCAGCTGTCAGATATCTTGTCCTCGAAGGCCGACATTCATTAGAATTTATTAGCAACCGTTAAGGGGTAAGTTATACTGACCAAATTACTAATTTATTTCCAGTTATAGTAATAGGCCCCTTAAATATTATATAGGTACCTACCTAAGTTAATAATAACTAGGTATCTACAAACATTTAAACATTCTGACGTTGAGGAATTTGGCGTTATTCAAATTTTCGCATAAAAAGTCTATTAAATATTGTTATTCATATTTTTATTGTCTATAATGTGAACAGGTAGGTACCTATTCACCTTCATAACAGACTACAACTAGCTGGTAGGTAGGTATCGCATTATACAGTATAATTCACACACAA
The DNA here is from genome assembly GCA_963576475.1 of Molanna angustata. Taxonomy (NCBI): domain Eukaryota; kingdom Metazoa; phylum Arthropoda; class Insecta; order Trichoptera; family Molannidae; genus Molanna; species Molanna angustata. Next base: position 34,776,028 of record OY754976.1, read on the forward strand.
ACAAATTGGCGTAAATTGAGAGAGTTTATAGGCCGTAAAGAGAAACATAATTATTACATGTCAATTCATTAACAGGACGTTTATTAGATAATTAAAAATAACTATTACAATTCGAGAAGGTTATTCGTGAAGGTAGGTACCTACCTACAGAAGCTTAGGTACCATATTATTATTATATTCACTGAATAAAATAGTAGGTACCTACAGATCTTTGAGTAACCCAACTCGCTAACCGCTCTACCACCCCTTATCTAAAGATGTGTCCTTATTTTTTTATATAATTGTTTATTTTATTTATTTATTTATTTTAAACATTTGAAGTCATCAATGTTGGGCTTATTGTCATATGGCAATATCTTCCAACCAACCATATTCATTTGGGGAGGTAAATAGTGTTTATGACACGTACCAATTTATATAAATAAAATATAGGTACATAGTTATACTTATTTATTGAAACATAGATAGGTAGGTATATAAAACAATAAAAAAAGAGGGGACACGAGAGGAGGGGACAAGGATATCATAAGGAGACAAACCAAAGTGTTATGTGTAAGGAAATTATTCCTCAGATATCTTATGTAAGCGGGAAGTGTTAATGAAAGTTACGATCTGGGGGGCAAATCTGGTCACCCGGCGAAATCTAAACCATCCATGTTTACCCATATCATTGATATAATTGTCTAATGGAGTTGTATAATATCTAAAGATGTTATAGAACTCCATAAGATACCTAATTGTATTCATGATACGGGTAAACATGAATGGTTTTGATTTCGCCTGTGAATCAGACTTGTCCCCCCAGATGTGATTCCAAAGTCGGGATTATTTTTTTTATATAGGTATGTTTCCGTGTTTATTATATAGGTTTGTCCATAAAATTCACCTATTTTGTATACTCACATTAGGTAGGTAATTACCTACCTACCTATTTTAACGTAACAATTAGGTAGGTAGATAGGTACCTACCTACTACTGTTTTACGTTGACCTCAATTTCTTCAATTAATTAACTAGGTATATACCTAGCCATGTACAACAAGTTGTACCTAACTTGTTATATTAACATTTATGTCTGCCCATATAAATATTTGTGTAAATATTAACGAATTCATAATTATATTTTCTTCAAACAGCGATCGTTCGGCAGTGAAAATTCGTTTAGGTACCTATAGCATTGTTTGGAAACTGAATAATATAAAATTTAATTTATGGTGTGGATATATCATGTAATGTAATAGGTAGGTACCTTTAACACAGGTAGGTAAGGTATGCGGTACCAACTCTACGGGATAGAGAATGTAATGGAATCCCTAGTGTTATAATGGAGTATGTTTCCGCAAAAAGACATACCTATCCCCACTTTCAAATTTACCTAACTCGGCCAAATTTACGATTCGACTTTCAAAGCGATTGAATCAACGCAGCGAATTATTCATCAAATGCATTTTTGTCGACCTACGTGGCTCAGTTGGTTAAATATCTGACTGCTAATCCATGGGTCCCGGATTCGATTCCCGGTGGAGACACAGTTTTTGGTTGTGTTTTCAGTCTGGATCTGTGAGACGATTAATATCATAAGTCTCCAGAATGTGGCAAAACATATTATTGGGTGCGTATTAAATTAATATTCATTTATTAATTTTTTTGTTTATTTATATATTTATTTATTTAGGCATTTATTTATTTGTTTATTTATTTATTTGTGAATTTATTTATTTATTCATTTATTTATATATTTATTTATTTCTTAATTAATTAATTAATTAATTAATTAATTTATTTATTTATTTATTTATTTATTTATTTATTTATTTATTTATTCGTTTATTTATTTATTTATTTATTTATTTATTTATTTATTTATTTATTTATTTATCTATTTATTTATTTATTTATTTATCGGAACCTTTCGACTAGTCGTCAGATATCTAACCAGCTGAGTTACAAAGGTCGACAATAAAAGTACCTACCTATGCACGATACATAGGTAGGTATCAATCACACTATAGGCTATAGGTTGGTAGTCTCGTCTCACCTAAAAAGGCACTACATTTAGAATGGGTGGTGAACCTTATTGCTGACTATGTGAGAAGTGAGATGTTATTTTGCCTGTTGTATTTTATTTTTAACATGGCTACGTAGGGGACATTGGGTCCATCACACAAACTCTTCCGAAGAAGCACTATGTAGCGTTGGGGAGGGTTTGCAATCTGCCCAGGAAAATATCAAAAAGACCCGGGTTGTAAGAAGCTGCTGTGTTAAAAAAAGAGTTCGAGAAGCGACTGGTTCGTGTAAATTAAAAGTGGGTGAGTGGGTATTGAGATTGAGTTAAACGAGTGACTCTATTGTGAATGGATGGCAGAGGGACCAGGGATGCAAGTTCTTCTGAGTATCTATCTAAGTAATATTTTAAGCTTACCTACGTTAAGAGTTGGTATATAGGTACCTACATGTACATATCTACATATTCGTGACATTCCCTGTGATGTATGCTGCAACAGCTTCAAATGGACCATCACCTTTGACGTCTCAGTTAACACTTTACTCACAGTTAAGAGTAAAAGCTTAAAACGAAACAAGACAAGAACACAAGTCTGATGTAAAATATTTGCTGCACATGTTGTGTTGTGTTGTGTGTGTGGTATCTCGGTCTAAAGGAATCTTATTTTAATAAACAAATCGGTGTTGGTATAAAGGTATATGAACGCGTCCACACTATACCTAACGTATAACCAACTAAACACCAATAGTTATACCCAGTGGACATCAATGTAATAGACGAAAAAATCAATTAAAATTATGGCCAAATCTTGAACCGTTTCGCCGAAAAAAGGGGCGATTTTCAAGTTAACCAACGCTCTGCGCCCCCGGAAGCCAATTCAAGATATTTGGTGATATTGATACTTAACTGAATTTAACCAAAAAGAAACTTTGAAATTTTAGTAGGTACCTAGTGATATTTTTTAAATTATTTTATTTATTTATTTAACATATTATGTTCCATTACACATAAAAATATAATTCACAAGTAGGTATAGTAATTTTTGCAATAGTTTTTTTTGCTATGCCTCATCAAAAATATTACAATCTTGTGCTTGATGGGGGAATATAAAGCAATTAAATCAAAGTCATACTTAAAGAATTTAAATTAATGTCATACATAAACAAATAATCATTCAAATATTTAAAAAATGAAAAATAAGGAATACCTACAGATAATTGAAACATATCAAACACATATTCAAATAAAAAAGAGTGGATTGTGGCCAACACTAAACACTCCACACCATAAAAGCGTTTATTTTTTCTTCTTCAAATATTGACAATCCTAATATGGTAAAATATGCTTATGTTATATGAAATATTTTATTCATTCTAAATTTTACTACAAGGAATATAAATTTTCTAACGATAGTACCTATATTTTTATATTAAGATAGACAAACTATTAATGCAGTATGGTGAAGAATGCTTATGTTGTATTAAATATTTTAATAAAAGCAGATAAATTTTGTTTTAAAGAGCGTTAGAGCATTTTGGCAATTTTGACACGTGATATCATATGAAGAAATTTTATGATATATATGAAAAGCTAATCAGTTCTGAGTTCAAGCTATTAATATGCTTATATCAATATGAAATCAAAGAACTGAACATTGTCAAACATAAAAAAATTCTATTGTTACATATTAGTTTCATACAAAAATCCATAAAATAAAATAAAATTTTTGAAACCGTTGAATATTTTTCATTTAACATTTTATTTTTTTTTATTTTATTTTATTTTATAGAAAACAACAGCATTACAATAAAGATTTATACAGATATAGGTACAAAGATAATTTTTATGTTGCCAATTATAGTAGGTATTCTAAATATTTTAACATTGACCAACTTTGAATACAATTTTATGAAGACTCTTGGTGTTGTATAAATAGTTGAAACCAAATTAAAATATCTCTAATTTCCAGGTCGTGAGAACATTTTTTCAGTTTTAATATATGAAATCATAAAGAAACATTGAGAAAAAATGAACCGTTGTCCATGGAAAACTAATCAGCTCTAAGTTTATGGACTTCACACATAATATGATATCAATATGAAGTCAATCGGACTTATAGTTTGGGCTGCAGAGAGGACACAAAAAAAAAACAACGTAAATGATGAATTCATAGAGAAGAAATTAAAATTTGCCTATGGAAAACTAATCAGCTCTAGGTCTTTGCACTTTACACATATTACCTATGATGTTAATATAAAGTCGATCCAAGTCACTTGAAAAATTATTCAAATTTTGTATGGTACCTATATTTTCAGCATTTTCATGAAATTAATTAAATTATTTTTGATTTATAGATATATTTTACTATGAAAACTTAACAATTCTTCAAAATAGTAAAATAATAATTTCACTTTGAAATATTTGACAGTTAGAAAATTGAGAATCACTATTCAAATATCCTTCAAAATCTAATGGGATCTAAGCAAGTAGGTACCTATATTAGTGATACAAATTTACAAAATTTGAAAAGAATCGAATGAGTACCTACCTACTTTAGTCTATAATCGATAAAGTAGAATAAACACGCAATATATAACACATAGCATTACCTATAGTACCTACACAGCGCACACACAGATAGATTACAATATTAGATAGCAGCATGATACTAGTTAATAATATGCAATAAAAAATTCGAATTCATAACTCATCACTATTTCCCATTATGGTAGTGAGGAGTAAAAATGTATAAATGAACAAAAATCAATCAAATTTGAAGATACCTACTTAGTTAAATTATTTAGGTCACAATGATGAGATATAACTTAAAATCAAGCATAAAAATATGTTTTCTATCATCTGTTAAAAATTTTAGGCAAGGGATATTCTTACGACTCAACCATAGATAAATTCTTATCATTCTTTCCATACCCATAAAAAGCGCAGATAAATCAAGTTATGTATAAAAATATTTACATTCCTTTGTTTATACTTTGTTATAATAGTAGATCTCGATGAAAAAATGATTTATAAAATTAAGTAAATGTAATAAAGATGCCAATATTATTTATTTTTTCTTCAAGTTGGTTTCTATGATGCATTTATGACCATTGAAAAAAATGACAAAGGTAAATATTTTTGTAACTTGATTTATCTGCGCTTTCTATGGTTATAAATGACCTAAAAACATAGACGACGTCAGAAAATTTGTCGTGTAAATAGTAACTTTTTGGCGGGAAAACACTTTTCACGCCAATTCCGGTCGTAAAAATAGTGGCACCGAAAATTTTAATCGAACATAAAATGGACGGTAGGTACCTATAGGTATATTATGTACCTACCTATCTCGCTACCTATGATATGAATGGAAAAAATATACTTGAATGTTTTCTATGTTTTATGAAAAAAATTATGTTCCACAAATGAACTGGTATTGTGTGGTTGTAGTGCGGTTCCTAACTAGTGACTAGTCAGGCCGATGTATGCGGCGGCATATTGAAAATTTCCTTTCATAATCTGCAAATAGATAGCGCTTAGCGCTTTCCTACGCTGGAGAGCAAGGCGACAGCTGTTTTGGTCGCTCATCCAATCCTACCTATAGGTACCTACCTAGGTACCTATCTACCAATATCAGCTCTATAATATACTACGAGTAGGTACCAAGTAGGTACCTTGGTAGGTACTTGGTACTTACAGCCTACCTTAGAAATTGCAAAACTGTTTCCTTGTACCAACTGGAGTCATTGGTGCTCAAACTGTTTTAAATCACACAGATTTAATGAAGCGGTGAAATGTATTGTAAAGCATATTTTTTTATTGCATATAGGTACGCAAACATTGGATTTTTTTCCCTTTCGGGAGTCAAATGATAGGTAGGTATTTTTATTGACAAATATTTTTTTTAACATCTCAATAGAGACGAAGTTTGGATATTGTAGAAGAACCAGGAACTCGAGGCACCTACAGGGCTTACGACCAGTCATCGGCCGGTTTACGTGATCACTTTATGCGCTTGCGCAACGTTCACCAATTAGGTATGCCTTTTTATTGAGTTCCCTTATCAATGTAATTTTTGAAAGTTCTATAAGTAGGTATATTTGTATAGTGTGTAACAATTTACCTAAAAATAAGGAACTATACTATTGCCATCTATGGAGTAACGGAAAAGCCTTTTTGTAATGCCATCTATTGAGAAATTAGTTTATTTGTAAACAATAAAAGCAACAGTTACCTATTGTAAAAAGTTTATTGGATCTATGTAGGTATATAGTTGTGAGTTTCTTTGTGTTAATGCTTTGTAGCTGAGTGAGAGTTTGTTAATTTCAATCATAAATTTGTAAATGATGTTCACCACCAATTCTGAATGTAGGTACCTATATAGTGCTGTGTGGTGTTTTATTTTATAAGGCGATAATGCATACCCGCACACCTGTCGCTGGTAAACCTACATTGTGGAATACCTATGATATAGGTAACTAAAGGTATTTTCAATCCTAAATAATGTAGGCATCTACCTACCTATTAGATACCTTATACAAAAAAAACTTGTTTAGGTATTCAATAGTTTTAGTAATACCTACCTAGATACCTACATACCTACCTACTTTTGATTTAAAAATACATTCATTCCACTAGCCATGTCCCTTACGGGGTAAGCAAAGAGGACCGAGCGCCATAGGTACTCCTCTATTTTAGCACACATTCCTGGCTTCCATTACATCCATGAATCGTCTCATACATGCACGTCGATTGTTCAAGTTCCTTATGTTTCCTTCTTTCAAAATATCATTCATATGGTCATGCCATCCTTTTCTGGGATGGTCCCTGCTATTAACTCCATCTCTTATACCTACCTCCTATATTTTTTTGGTCAACCGTTAATAGTTCATTATTTCAATATGCCCAAACCATCTGAGGGCATTCACATTCATTTTACTTAGTTATAATGGGTATCCTTCTTTATCTTGCATTCTCTCCTTAAGTCCTAATTTCTCATAGGTACCTAATTATTACACTAAGGGACTTCAATGTCTCGTCCCATACTTTGAACATCCCTGCTCTGTTTTATCTCACATAGTATAGGTAAGCACCTATATATGGTAGATAGGTACCTATGTAGGTATTTCTTTGTCAACAATATCCTTACGTGGCAAGGACGAAAGATTTTCCATAAAATGACCCTCGAAAATGCTTACCTTCAGCAAAAAGTTTGTAGGTCTAAAGGGTTATTCCTTAGTTGACATTTTCAACAGACTACTTAAGTAGAGGTAGGTAGGTACCTAGGTATTTACCTATTTGATGTCTAGAATGATTTTTGATTTTCCATAGACGAGATTGATGATTCCATAACTAATTATGATCTATGATTTATCTGTAAAAAAAATCAATTTCGACGTATCACGTTTCACAGTAAGTAGGTAATAATGGGGTTGGATATACATATTCTGAATGTCTTCTGCTTATTTTGTACTTAATAATTTCAATAACCAGAGAAACTATGTACTTTTTAAATCATTAAGGAGGACTTCCTGCTTTGCCAATAGTTGAAAACTCGACAAAACAATTAAAAATGTAGGTACCTACATATTGGATCCAAAAAACTTATAATAGATTGGATGTACATAAGTAAGGTACCTACATATGTATATACCTCTATATCTATAATTATTGTGCCTAGGTATCACCAACCCATGTTATGTTTTCCCTTTATATACCATTCGATACTGTGTCATAAATAATGAAACACACGCATTCTATTAGAAAAGTTAACCACAAAAGCTCATTAAGCGCTATCTAAATACCATCGTTGACCACAAAATGTAAATTCACTTGTCGACATAACGTACCAACTACATAAATATACACAACCATTTTTCTTGGACACTCGTACACAGGTTATTTTTGTGTGTATGTATATAGGTATAATACATGCTTAATTAGAAAATCTAAGTACTACCTACCTATCTAGATCTACATCCTACCTATTTTCTATCAATACTTGGTAACAAACGGTCTTACTGTCTTTGCAGTATACATTGTATTAAATCTGATGCTTACCCAGTTTTTTTTTGTATGACCGAATTTTTTGTGTGGCCAACGCTGGACTCTTCACTAACAAGTCATTCTGTAAAGTATTCAAATTTTGTATAGAAAATATTCAGCATTTTCATGAAACGAATTTGTTAAATTTTTTTTTATTTAAATATTTTATTACGAAAACTTGATAACTCTTCAATGCCATTTTATGAAAGTGATGTGCCTTTTTACCAATTTGAAAATAAAAATTTTAAGTTTTATGTTTCCCGAGTTTGGGGTGACAGTTAAAAAAAAGGAGAAGCACTATTCAGATATCCTTCAAAATCGTATGAGGTGTAAGCGAGTATTAGATATACATATTTACAAAATTTGAAAATAATCAAATGAGTATTTTAGTCTATAATCGATAAGGTAAAATAAACACGCCGTATACATAGCACATAGCACATATCACACACACACAGGTACATTGTGATGAAACTTTCGGAATACAATCTCAGCATGATACTAGTTGACAATCTGCAATACAAAATAGCCTTAAAAATTGTGAAATCATAACTCCCCACTATATCCCCTTGGGTTAGTGAGGAGTAAAAAAATATTAACCTGCTGTGATGCTCCGCTGGTTTGGACACGTGTATCGTATGGAAGATGACCAGGCACCAAAAAGAATCCTCACAACGCGTCCGGAGGGAAGAAGAGGTGTGGGAAGGCCGAATCTAAGATACCTAGATGGATGGAGTCGAGAGGGTCCTTCAGATAGCCGGTGTGCGGAATTGGAGAGAAAGGGCCATGGATAGGGTGCAATGGAGACGATTCCTTGAGGAGGCCAAGGCCCATCCTGGGCTGTGGAGCCATTTATGATGATGATGATGATGAGGCACCAGCTTTGAATAGTAGTACTAAGCATCTTAAGATAGTAAGCATCTTTTTGTCTGGTACAGGGATAGAACGAGGAAGATTTGGTTGTGTCAAATGACGTGGCAATTGCTGCAAGATGTATTGTATTGGAATGGAAAGGTACCTAATGATGTATGTATGTCCGGACACGTTAAGTAATAAGGTAGGTATGTCAGTAAGAATAGTGCTTCCAGTCGCGGAATCGCTTATAGAAGTCGAAAATCTTATCTTGCCTATGAATATTATGTTAAGAAATTCAGGAACATATATAATTTTATTTTTTTTATTGCAACCATACTACAAGATTATGAATTGAACCGTATGTAGATACGATGCTTTATAGGGCCACAAATGTAAATATTATTTTGGAAAGTGATTTAAAAAAAAAAAAAATGGCCACTGAAATAAACAACGATGCTAAAAAAAACATTAAATTTAATTGTTTATAAACAACGTTTACCAAAATTTTTATTAATTTAAGAATTATGGCTTTCCACAGTGTTAAAAAAAATAATTTTAATGAATTATTAACTTTTTGACATTTCCCCATTTTTTTTTCAGGGTTCGCCTAGTCCGAAAGGTTCTAGGCTCGCTCCTGAGTTCTCCCACTATTTTCTATTAACATTGTTATTTTCACATCATTTCATAATTATTCACAATACGTCTAATTCAGTAGCTTTTAAGAACCTTCCGGCCAATCTAGGTACGTTCCTATTCCATTTAGTCCAAGTTGAATTTTAGTATGTTCCTATTTTAGTTACCCTACTGAATACGGGGTATTGCATATGTAATGTAGCCTTTTTAGGTGAGACGAGACTGGTGTGTGGAGATACACGAATGTGTCGTGATTATTCATATAGGGCAATCCATGCCCGCACACCTGTCGGTGGTAGCCCCAAATTTTTGACAAATTTTTTGCACTTTCTGTGAATCCAGCGATTTATTCCCCAAATATAGGATTTTATTAACATGGCTACGTAGAGGACACCAGCTATTAGGCTTTTGGGTCCAATATACGTCCTACTCTTCGAAGAAGCGCACTACGTTGCTTTGGGGAAGATTTGGAATCTGCTCTGAAAAAGGAACTTATTATCTATTGTTATAAGAACCAGTATTCCTTTTGAAAGCTCTGTTGGTACTAGATTTTTAAGGTTTTTTTTTTTTTTCTGGTTGTAGGTACTACCTAATTTCTTCCAATTTACCAAGTCATTTAACTGAAGCACATATCTGCACATGTACCTATCTACCAGGGGCGTGCCTAGAACCTTCGGCCTAGGCAAACCCTGAAAGAAAATTGGGAAATGTAAAAAAAAAAATATGTTTTTTTAATATCGTTGTTCATCTGAGTAGCCATGAAAATATTTTAAAATCACATGCCAAAATAATATTTACATTTGTGACCCTGTCAAGCATCGTATCTACATACGGTTTAATTTTTAATCTTGTAGTATGGTTTCAATAAAAAAAACAAAAACAGACATTAGATCTTGATTTTTTTAAACATAATATTCATAGGTAAGCCAAAATTTTCGGCTTCTATAAGCAATTCCGCTACTGATACCTACCTACCTGTTCAGAGAGAAAAATGAAAAAAAAAGTTACAAAATCTTTATTCCTGATTTTCTAAACGGAGTTCTTGTTTTTGAATCAGTATTTGTACTTGGCAGTTAGCTGTACTTGGCAAGTACCTACCTACTTAGGTACTATGGCTGCTGTGTAGAGGGGAGATCGGCACGACACCATTTTGGGTCAAGTTTAAAATATTTTATTATTGCTTATATTATCATAATAGAGTATGTATGATGTAACTTTATTGTATCATTCCATTAATTCAATATCTTTCGTGGCATTTATAGCCGTATCGATTTAATACCAATTTATACATTTTTATTCTACATAATATAGGTACTTATTCATATTATTTACTTACCTACCACTTACAACACAATCAGTTATTCATTTATTTGCAACATTGTTGAATGTTTTCTTATAGGTTCATGTACCTACATGAATGTGAAGCCATCAAGCAAATCAATCAAGAATAATTTATATTTTTAGAGGTATAGGTAATGTAGGTACCTACCTTTTTATCTGAGATGGGTGGTGACAGATCGGATATAGCGCTGGGTTAGTAATCCAGTTATCCCCAGTTCGAATCTTGCCACGACCGATTTCGTTCTCCAATAGCACAAGCATTTATGCTTAGGCAGTTTAGAGAGTGTATGAGGACGTATAGTATGTAGATACCTACTTGTTATAAGGATATATTTATTCTTTTAAAAAAATCTATGTACAAACAAGCGTGCAAAGGTGGCTGGTCAACCAATATGCCTATACAACGAGCAATTTTGTGAGGTTATCTTTGGATCAAAACTACATTATGGTCTATCTCAAAAATTATCAAAATAATTAAAAAACACGACTGGAATAATATGATAATAATGGATGATTCCTATTATGTAGTATAGCGACATCCTCAGAATATCTGGATGGATGAATGAATTATTCCCAATTGAAAGCTTGATCGATGCGTTTGTTGGACTTCATATTGATCTATTAAATAATTTACAATTTACGCATTGATCTGCTAATTCTTTCGAGAAAGTGCATATTGGTAGTAGGTAATAATAATTGAGTAGGTACCTATATACTATTATTTGTAGCTATGGTAGGTAGGTACTTAATTGATATTTTATTTAGGAAGTAATATTTTTTTGTTTGTGTGAGGGCATGTGGGATCCTATTTCACATGTTCGAGCAAATTCTCAATATTAGGTACCTACTGAATTAAAACTGTTGAGCATTTTATTTATTTAAAATGAATTATTTTCCCAGTTGAAATATTTATGTAGACGGAGATGCACTATACTTAAGCAATTTCTCGTGTTTTCCTCAATTCACAGCACTTTCTATGGATAATTATATATATATGTGTCAAAAAATATTATGACAAGAATATTCTTGTATTTATTTCTTTTGAATATATTATGTGCAACAATTTGAGACACATCTTTTTGGGAAATATCTATACGTTTATTGTCCAATGAAAATATTGCATAGATCTGTAGATACAGGGTTTTTATCGAATTCTATAAAACATCACCAGGGTATGTACTAAAAATAATTTGAGTTCTTTATTCCATTTCATTCTTTTAGTATACAAAGAATTAAATCACATTTATCTCTTCAAAATAAATCTTGTCTTATTAAAATACTGTGATTTTTAGTGTTTCTTTGTAGGTATTTCTCAAATACATAGTTAATTTGAAAGACAATATATCCAATTATATTGATTAACGATCAATAATCAATCTACCATTGAAGATTTCCTACTGTAGGTATCTATATCTATATCTAAAATATGTATTAGGTACCTATCTATCTTTTAAAAGATTTGCTCCACCTATCTTCCTGTTTCCTGTCAAATGTTCCATGACTTTCGTCATCCATATTTGTAGGTAAGTACCTATATCTCTTGTGGGCGAGCAGTCTCCTGTGATCACAAACACCGCTTGTTTCAGAAACTCGTTCTCTAACTTTGTTAAACTTACTCTGCACTCCAACTAGTTCCCGTCTCACAACCGTCTCCTTCCTGCTTCAATATAGAAACTTGCAAATTAACCCCGAGAAGTTTGAAATGTTAGCTAACTATTTTTATGTAGTTAGGTATACCTACAAAGAGGTTTACATCCACACCTGCTCAGGCTAGTGTCCTTATATTACATAGGTATATCCTATATTATAGGTTTTACTCAACAATCTTACACAATCCTATACTGACAAATTGTTTATTACCTCTTAACTTCAGTTTTTAGAAAGAAAGTTTATTCAGAATTTTATTGTATTAGGTACATGCCTACTACATATGATTTTATTTATTTATTTAACTTTTTGAACATACACTCAAAAAATGTAGTTGTTAAAAATAAATGATTTGCTGCTAATAATAACCAAGCAACTTTGTTAATATAGTACCTGCAAAGTTCGTTGCTAAAAATTGCCAAGTAAATGGTCTGCTAATTTTAACCGAGTAGCTTTGTTAACAATCTGTCAAAATTAATCTAGTAACTTGGTTAACCACGGACAACTTTGTATAATCAGCCAAGTAACCTGTCAAAACTTAACCTACTAACTTTGTAATATCAGCAAAGTAACTGTCAAATTCAACCAACCTAGTTGGCTAATTTCTATCAACTTACTCGGTAATCTGAACTAATTCATTCAGTATCCACAACAAACAACTTGGCTAATTTCAATCTACTAATCGGTAATCTGAACTAATTCATTCAGTATCCACAGCAAACAACTTGGTTAGATTTAATTAACTACTCAGTAATCTGAACTAATTCATTCAGTATCCACAGCAAACAACTTGGTTAAATTCAATCTACTACTCAGTAATGTGAACTAATTCATTCAGTATCCACAGCAAACAACTTGGTTAAATTCAATCTACTACTCAGTAATGTGAACTAATTCATTCAGTATCCACAGCAAACAACTTGGTTAGATTTAATCAACTCACTCAGTATTCTGAATTAATTTATTCTGTAGCCACAGCAAAGCTACTTGGCTATTTTCAATCTACTTACTCAGTATTCTGCTAATTTACACAGGTAGGATATTTGGAGTGAAATAAAATACAGGTTTCATTCAAAATTTCATTTATTGCACAGGAATGTGATTTATTGTATTAAAAAAATATTATATTTCTAATACATAGAGACATATTAAACATAATAAATATAAAAAAAAACATCTTTTTATTCTCAAGAGTACATAATTTTTATTTCATGCAAGTTAGGTTGGTTCTGAAAATGCCAAAAAAACAACAAATTCTGGGTTTCAGATAATTTAAATTAGGTATGAACTCTTTTCATGTAGGTACATGCGATAGTTACCTTTTCTAAAAATTGCTGAAATTGACGATACAACCCTTTCAAAAAGAATTTTGTGGATAAACGAGTCAAAATTTACTAGCGAGGGGATTATAAACCTTCACAATTTATATGCATGTGGTCTAATGAGAATCCTGCGTGGCCCGTTTAGTGTACTTTCAGAGAAAATTTAGAGTCAATGTTTGGGCAGGAGTGATAGGCAATATTATCGTGGGACCATACTACTAGCTGGACAACCTTAATGGTATAAATTACATGGATTTCCTTCAAAACAACTTGTTGTGTCCGGTTCACTATGCAATAGTATGCCAATTCCCGGATTGGAAGTCTAGGCCCCATTCCGTGGCCCGCACAATCCCCAGAGCTATCGCCACTTGATTTCTATACCTATTTTGTACAGATAATGCAAACATCTTATCTTCTTCAGAATATTTTCAATGAAATTTATTACGTCTAATATTCTGCTCTTGGTTTTCAAGAAAATATTTTACAACTAGAGGCAGCTCATTCAGATATGACCATTCACCCTTTTTTAAACATTTTTTCAATACCAGGACACGTCTTTTTAAAGATATATGTTTCCGCAAACAATTATTTGTTTTCTTGCGAGTGAACGAAGAACGCCTGACGAAGAAAATATACAAATCTGACAGGAACGGAATAAGAGGTCGCGGGCGCCCTAGAAAAGGATGGCACGACCATGTAAACGAGGGGCAGCTGCACAGATGTGCGGTGGTCTGTTGTTGTCCACAGTCACATGTCGTTGGTATTCCCTGTTGCAGGAAGCCCCATGTAGACAGGTTATCCAATGTTCTCCCAACGCCCGTCCTCAGTCTGTTTAGTGTCTTCCACGTACGCCACTCCACGTTGTGGCCCGGGGGAAGACTCTCTTTAAGACTCTCCACTGAATTCTGGCTGCATGTTGTTTTTTCATCTTGCCTCCTTCTATAATGAAACAAGAAATGTTTAATAACAATGATGCATTTAATTTCTATCAGACCATCATGGAGAAATACAGTCGTGGTACCTTTGTATTAAAGTAAAGGCTCAAAGCTCGACTGCAAAAACTATAGAGCCATAAGTTTGTTAAAATTGAGTACTGTTATAGTGCGAGATTTGATGTATGCAGACGATAAAGTTCTGTTAGCAGTAAGTATGGAAGATCTACAGTATCTTGTAAGTATGGTATATGAATATCCGTATCCATACACCGTACCTACGCCATACATACAAACACATCATGATGAAAAACTCAGTGTGCACTCTCTACATGATATCCGTTGAGTAATTGATGTAAAAAATATGCTTAAAAATTGTGAAATCATGACTCTCCACTATTCCATAGTGTTACACCTTTATAATCAATATTTAAATAAATAAATAAAATATAAACTTTGTTTAACTTACTTTTCGAGGAACGTCCTGTGGATTACATGGAAATGTAGATACATAGGGCGACAAACGTCGAGCGAGGTTCAGGAACTGAAAACATACACAGTTCATTAAGTAGTTAATACATCAACAATATACCATCACGCCAGGTCCCTTGCGGGATAGGCAGAAAAGAGAACCGAATACCACATTTTTCTATCTTGGCATACATTCATCGCCTCGTCAACATTCATGCATATTCTCATACATGTTCGTCTATTGTTCACACTTCTAACATTTCTGTCTTTCAGAATATCGTTCACATGGTCATGCCATCCCTTTATTGGGCGGCCCCGACCTTTCATTCCATTCCTCTCCGCAATGTTTATTTTCTTCGTCAGGCGTTCCTCATTCATTCTTCCCATGTGGACAAACCATCTCAATGTGTTCACTTTCATTCTATTATTGATATCTTTCTTCATCTTACATTATTTCCTAATGTCCTCATTTCTTATCCTGCCACAAATCAAGTATTTGCAAGTAATACATCAAGTGTTTGCTATAGGTACATTTATTGCAATTAAATATTTTATTTAACTTACTTATGATGGATGTGGAAAGAGTGGTGAACTTGAGTGGACAATCGTAAGCGGGTATTATCTGGGATGAGACGGTATCCATTGATGTTGACACATAAATGAGTTCTGTAAAAACAAATGTAGAGCGAGCGTTAATCTGTTATTTTCTTACAACTTTGAATTCATTTAATAGCATGATATCACACTGTACAACTTACCATTTCATCATTCGTCCTTTTCCTCATGACTGAGGATAGCGGCTGTAGTCTGTCGCCACACGTATGGCCCGCCTCCATGCCAATCTATTTTTGGCTGAACGCAGAGCACCAGTCACCGAAGACCCCGTCCCTCCACGCTGCCCATCACAACAAGCTTCTCGAGGCAGTCTGGTTCCCTTCTGGCAATGTGTCCAAAGAATTGAAGGATACGTCTGTAACATATCGTCGATAGACGATCCTCGATCCTTAGCTCGTCTAGAATTGACACATTGGTTCTTCTGGCTGTCCATTTATATTTTTCCAATATTGTCGTTAATTCCGTTGAACCACAAGAACATTGATGTAGCATTTGATAACATTGACAACATTGATGTGGTATTTTTAAATAATAAAAATAACACCATTACACCACACAATTTAAAACAAAACAGCAAGACACAAAAATATTTGAACAAGAAAACACGTCGTTTTGAGTTTTGACAGAAGACCAAAGCGAAACGGTTGCGCGTAATACATATTATTGCCAGAACAAAAAAAAATTCAACATCATTTCAGACATTTCAGTTCTTTCCAGTAAATAAATTCATCTGAATATTTTTAATAAAAGCAACATATGTAAAAAAATAAGAAATAACAATTATTTTAATAAATAAAGTAGTTAATGTATTCCATCATGAGAATAAGTAGATATTAAAACGAAATACCATTTTTATATATGGTCATTCCACCAATATCAACCACCGAAACGTAAATATTTGACATGTCGCTTTATACACAAATAGAACGTAGAATCTAACCTTAAAATTTACTAAATACAATATTCGTCAACATTATTATTGAATGAAATTGTTTATTTTTCAGTGTGTTAATTCAAGAAATGATGTTAAGAAATTGATCCTAATTTTCTATTACAGTTTTACGTTCCCGAGGTTTTTTCTTAAAAACAATTTTGTAATATGAAAGTGTAGTTCTTTTAGGATCGTTTTATCATTATCAGTATACTATACAAGTCATTCCTGTGACAGGCTCCAAATACAACGAAATTAATATGTTTTAAAATTAATGAAACGCATTTTTTCAAGTTATCCAGTGTGATATTTTTTTTAATATTAAAATGACAAATGAAAGAAAAAATCATGAATATTAAGTTCAAGCATATCAAAATAATAATAGGTATACATCTGCAAAAAAATTTGCTGTCTAACTTGCTTAACTCAGAAAGTATGTTGCCTTAGTATGAAGCAGTGCTCAACTGCAACACAATCGCTGTCAACGTTAATTCAGTTGCAATATGGATTTCGAGGAGGAAACATTATTTATTCTACTATAAAATAACTGACCTACATGGGCACATCCAACATTGAAAATACTGAATATTTCACACTTTTGTATCCATTACAGAAAAATACAACAAAATCTTTTTAACTGATGTCAATGAAGAACTGACTCATATTTAATTTTATTTATTTTGTTCTTTTTATTTTTTTAAATATATTATTTCATATTTTATTTATTTATGAAATAAAAAATGAAATAAAAATTAGGAAACGGACACCGTTATAAGAAAAAGTATTTCTCCTAAAGAAAGTCTAGCAATTGTAGTGGACAGATTGAAGAAGTTGTGTATTGCTGTCACAACTAATCTAAGAATTTAGCTACACGGCGAAATTCGACCGCAATCCGACTGCTCATTTTGGCTATGACTGCTCAAGCGGTTAGTGTTTTGTAAACAAGAATTTTGCACTAGAACTGCAAACATCCGTGCTGCAACAGTTTGAAACAGCCAACCCCGACTGTTTCAAGCACTTTCTATGGCGACCCATAGTCTTTTAACATTTTATAAATAACAATTGAGTGAAAAATCCATATATTATTTATATTCCGAATGACACATCATGCCAATCAAAATATTTAGAAACCAGAGGAAGCAGCTATCTTAAATGCGCTGGAAGAGATTGCAGAGATGTTGAGTTTATTAAAGAATACTATATATCAGGGGTGGCCAACCGGTTGATCGCGATCGATCTGTCGATCGCGACTATTAGTCCAGTCGATCGTGGCAAGGCAAAAAATATAAACATACATAAATACGTAGAACAGATTGCGCAACGTAATCACCAACTGCTGCACCCATCACGTTACGTTCACGTTGTCACGTTACTTTATTTATCTAGATTTCTGGGCATTGGTTTCCAACGAGAAATATCCATGTTTGAAGAAATGTGTTGAACAATATTGCATTTGTGTTTTGGTTCAACATATTTATGTGAGTCAGCATTTTCCTACTCAAAGCAAACAAAAAATAAACACCGTTCTCGCTTGACAGACGCTCATACACTGGATTCTTTAAGGTTAGCAATTTCCAACTACAAACCTGATTTTGCTAATCTAACGGAAGATGCTCAGACGCAGTGCTCACACTAATATACAAGTAGTTACTAAGAATAATTTTCAGTTTTATGTTTTCCCTCTTAATAAAATTTAAAAAATACTACTTAATTGTGTACTGAACCATGCTGTTTCATTTAAAATTTCAAGAAGTATGTAATTGGTAGATCGCACAGGGCTTCCTCAGTAAACAGTAGATCTTGGATCTAATCAAGTCGGCCACCCCTGCTATATATAATATATTATCATGCAAGTATTAATAACAAAAGCGTTGTTCCTATCTAAAGATCTGCAACCATACTATGGATAGTATGCCATGTCCTAGTAGACTTGCATAGTATGGTGAAAATGAATACATTATCACACTGCCTACAGTTATAAGCAAATAACTTGAGAAATCACATGGGCTGCGTAGAGCGTCAATTTGGGTATTTTGCTTAGGTTGTACACCTATATGCAACCATCCACGATGAAAATTCTCAAGTAATTCCCTCAAGAGTATACTTACTCTATTTTGATATAAGTATATTTACTTTGTTTTATTTTTTTTCACATGGAGAAAATGTATTTGCAGTCTAAATGAGGTTTGATAAATATATAGTATGCAGACAAGTTCATTGAATATAAATATTTTTTTTTTACTATCATAGTTCACTATCAGGATTATTCAGCCCTTATGGTTTTAACACAAACTACATTGTTAACATTAATAATATGTATATTGATAACACTAATAACATATTGACCCTTCTTCTTGTTACTCTAGGATTTGTGTTAAAATATAACTTGTTTAATATCGTTGGGACATAAAGTTAACCGTTTATGATTTTAAGCAACACAAACAGAACGGCCAACTCTCTCCTCCTGCACAGGCTGTTCATTCCAAAGAATAAGTTAATTGATTGTGTCACACTGAATTTCCATTGAAATCCTTATATTCTTTAGTTAATATCATAGTGAGGTGACCAGACAGTTGAGCAGTTGATATTCAATGATGCTGAGAGTATAGTGCAATGATTATCTATTTATTTAATTTGTGTATGGTCATAGTATGGGTAGGCTATAGTTAGTCTACATATAAAGCCTAATATTCTGTATGCTTTCCCCAGCATGGCATCAACATGAATATTAAACAACAATCCAATATCAAACGATTGACTCACACTTTTCAAATGGGTGTATGTTAATGTTACATATTTATGTAGATATTTATTTTATTATTTGTGAATGTTATAAACTGACATTAACTAATATTGAAGTTATGAGTTATTTATATTAGTTATATTAACTAATACATACATACCTAAACACAATAACCATATTGGGGCAGAGAAAACCAAACACCACAAAACCAATCTTGACAAATCAATGATCTTGACATAATTGGACATAATACATTCTTTACATTCATTAATTGCCCCATTATGGGCTCTTATTATTCAGATTTGTATGCTAGGTTAATTTTTTCAGGATATTATTAATTAATGTGGTCATATAATACCATTAATTTATATGTATTTGTATAGCTCATTTTGTTAGATGCTTATTATTCATTCTCTCTTTTGAAAAACGGAAAATACTAAATGGTAATCCAGCTTTAACATCAAAATAGTATAAACATCTTTACTACATCTCAAATGTAAATATTAGCAAATTAACACAAGATATTTGTGAATAATAATGATAATCTTTGACGAATATCTCATCTTAATTCAACTTAATTCAATTATTTTTCAGTGTCACATGTCTAATTTGACGAGTATTATACTTTACTTAATCATTTTTTAATGTGACATATCATATTTGGCGAGAATTATACTTTATATAATATTTTTTTTAATATATCGTGTCAAATTTGAGAAATATTAATATTTTTATGTATAAAATGTCAAATTTGACAGATGCCAAATACAAAATGTCCGTATAGGTACCTGTTACTCGGTAAAATTTAAACAAGTACATTGCTATTGGTAAGCAACTTCATTCTAACAGTATTATATTCGCAAATAATAACCAAGTGCAACTTTGTTATTTTTAATCATGTATAGGTCAATAACTACCAACATGACTTTTTACATTGCTATTGGTAACCAACTACACGTTAACAGTATTCAATTGTTAGATAATAGCCAAGTGCAACTTTGTTATTTTTAATCATATATTGATTAATAACTACCAATATGACTTTAACCGAGCCAAAAAGGTACTTTGCTAACTTTAGATTTTTTCAGTGTAACATAGACAAATATAATGCACACTGGCGGGCTTATTGCCATTAGACAATTTCTTCCAACCAACCAGATTACAGAGTGACAGAATTATACATGTACATCAACAAAAAATGAAAGCTACAAAAGAACAAAAAAAATATACATAACACCAAGATAAATAAAAAAAAACATCATAGAAATAAAAAGGATTGAGAAGGAACAAGAAGAGGAAACCGAGATCAGGTGTTTGGGGATAAATATTACGTAGCAAAGGGAAGGACGGAAAAGGAGAGGGATCAGGTATTTTCGGAGAGACACCCCTGCTTTAGTATTTTCTTGAAAATGGAAAGCGAGTTTGAAGAAGTTATATCAGGACTCATATTATTCCAGAGTCTGGCTGAACGCACTTCAAAGGAAGAGCTGAAAAATTCAGTGTTAATGGGGATAGGTAGGTACTTAATATAGTACGTTCAGCAGATCGAAGCGATAGGCCGTGATTAGATAAATAGGTGATTTTATATCGTTTGTCTAAAATTTTTGAAATGGTACACCTATTTTTTAAATGTATAAATATTTTTTTATTTCACTATGTAGTTTAAATACGGGTGTCAGTTTACGAAAATAGGTAGGTACCTTATGCAAGAAATATAGGTAGGTACCTTTTTTTATTTTCAAACTTGCTCTCAGGAAACAAAGTTTCGCTGAGGGGAGCAATTCTCAGGCATACTAATAATATAACAATGAAAACTTAAAATAAATATATAATAATTAAGTCAAAAAGAAAAAAAATATATAAAAAGTCAACAAAAAGAGAGAAAAAAAAATACAATTGGATTCATATTGGGGTAAACAATAAGCAATAGGTAGGTACATGAAGTTATTGGTTTTGTTCAAAATTATAAAAAAGAAAAATTTTGTGCATTCTGATAATTTATTGGTTATGTCTGTCTGGTTATAAAAGTGGTAGATTTGTCTGAGTTTCGGTAATTGTCGCAAGATAATAGCACAAGCGTAATAAATATGATTTTGTGTAGATATGTTGTTATGTAGATAGTTTTGGATCTAACAATTTAATATTAACCAACACACATTACACAACCACTTAAAAAAATAAAGTAAATTTATTGCACTTAAGGATTATAAAACGAATCAAAGGCAACAATAAAATTTAAGAATTATCACATAAAATGAAATACGTTCATTTTGTCGCATTCTCGTGCGCGTTGGTGATATTTATTGTTGATTCTATAAAGTATATAGTTGTATCTCTCTCAGCTGACAATTATATTTGGAGATTAACATGTTTATGTGGTGAATTAAATTTATTTCATGGCGTGAAATGACCGTCAGACATCATTATAAGAAGTATAATAAGTACCTACCTACACTTGAGATGTTGTGGAAAATATTTAATTCGTCTCTCGAGAGATCGAGAAAACACTCAAAGACTTCCAGTTAAAAAATAACTATCGTTTTGTGTGAACGAAGATGATAGATAGAAGAAGGTGATCGGTTCCGTACTTTGTAAACCTCTTTTAGGGCGATACAAAACGCGAAACTGATTAAGGGTTGAAATGTAAATTCTATGTAACTTAAAGATACCTACTTACATCTTTTACGGACCTAATTAACATACGAGGAAATTGTTGACTTTTTAAAACTGTCAAAACTGGAAAACCGAAGAGAACGTGGAGATATTATTGAAACATTCAAAATATCATCAAGCCATTATGACTGTGTAAACATGAAAAATCTCATTCAATATAGTCATAACACTAATTTGCGTGGCCATAGCTAAAAATTGTGAAAAGTAGGTTCTCGACAAATCCTCGAAAGCATTTTCTTTCTAATAGAGTGGTGAATATGTTATGTACCTACCTCTTGACCTTCAGTACTTTACCTAATATTATAAAGTTTTGTAATGCCTTTGCATCAATTAATGTTACGTACTTACCATCAATATCTTGCCTAATAATTATTTAATGTTATATCAATCAACATTCAGTACTTTTCCACTGAAACCAATAAACTGCTCTGAAAGTCATTGTCATTTACGACATAACTAATTACATAATAATTGATGCAAATTCATATGTATACCTATACCTACTACTGCAGTCCAAGTACAGATATATATTATTCTTGTTAATATTACAGTAGAGTAGTATCCGGGGATTCTCCTCCTCGTTATTATTTTTTAATAATTCACAAATAAAGTACCATCTTAAGTCTACAAGTATTTTTTGTACGATCCACCAACAGAAATATATAAAAAATACTTGGAATAAACTGCCCCAACATGTTTTGGATGCTGAAAATGTTAATATTTTCAAGAATAGTTTGGACTTTTTTTTTGGACACAGCAAAATAGTTATAATCAAACAATAAGATTTGACAGTGGATATTGACACATCAGCCTTGGTTGCCTGCCTATAAATAATAATAATAAGTGAAAAATAAAAAATAGGTAGGTACTCTCTTACACACATGTAAATCGATGCTTTCAATAATATTTTTTTAAGACAGCTTTGTTTATTAATCAAACTGTCGATTTGTTCAGAGAATTTATTTCTCTTAACATATCGCTTAGTTATCAAGCCAAAGATAAGCGAGATTCCCGAATTTCGTGGCTTAAAAATCTCAGGCAGTGGACCCCACTAAATGGCGAAATTTTTGAAAAAAATTGAAAAATTTAAAAAATTTAAAAAATCTAAAAATTGAAAAATCATCATTTCACGTGGCGCACGATCGGGATGAGTTTGTTTTTTTTTTGCATTGAGAAGAGTAGGTATGTAGGTAATAGAACGATATATGATAAAATAAGGAGAGAACGCAATATAACGAGGATATTATAAGAACAATGAAAGTGAATGCCTTGAGATGATTTGGACATGTTGAAAGAATGAATGATGAACGACGGACCAAAAAAAACATTGGTGAAAGAAAATGGGGGAAATAGCAGGGATTGCCCCAGGGATCGCACCAGAAGGCAGCATGACCACATGAATGATATTTTTAAAGGAGGAAACATAAGGAGCTTGAACATTCGACGAGCATGTATGAGACGATGCATGGATGTAAAGGAAGCCAGGGATGTGTGAAAAAATAGAGAAGTATGGCCCTCGGTTCACTCTGCTTACCCCGTTAGGGAAACGGCGTTAAATATGTCTGCAGGACAGGAGTTTGTGGCGTTCCTTTCTCTCTGGTCAAGTGATTGTTTGAACGTAGGTATATCATGCTGGCATCCCTGATGTATGTATGTAGATATATATGTATACAGTGTAGGTACATATGTACATAGGTAATATAATATAATGACACCGCCATATTGGTTGAATGGCACACGTGGTCATAAAAATAATTGTCTTAACGACAGTACCACAAGTTAAAACCGCATTTTATCGCCTTCGTGTATAGAATATTCTGATATCTAAAACCACCGAATGATTTCTAATTTTGTAATTTGCAACAGGATTTGTACAATATAAACACCATCACGTCATGTCCCTAATGGAATATGAAGAGAGAGCCGAATTCCATATTTATCCAACTTGACATACATTCGTCGCCTCGTCTGCACTCATATTCAAGCAGTCTTGTAGGTACCTACCTAGGTACTTACCTGCCTACCTACATGTCAAGCTTTTTTTCTTTTCACTTACAGGTTATTTGAAAAAAATAATAGATAGGTATAAATATACCTACATGAAATCCACAGTCAATTTACTGGGTTGTTTTTCTTTTACATACGTTGTATGCAAGTGAAACACGAACACTTCACATGGCAGAAGTTGCATGAAAATAAAATGAGGTCGCTAAGACAAATAAATGTGTGACGAAACGATCTGTGGCAACATTAGGATTCAGGATGTTAGAAGAGAATATAAGATTGAAAGATAGGTATATTGTGAGTAGAATGAAGATAAATGTTTTGCAATGTTTCAGAAATGTAAATAATAATAAGGTATAAACAACATAAATGAGATTTTTAAAGATGGAAACATACGGTTACGGCGTGTACCTATGTATAACCTATCAACGGAAAGTTATACCTACCTACTTTTAAAAACTTTAAAATGTAAAATATTTGAAATTTATTAAAAAAAATATGTCTAAAATTAATAATAATAATAAACACTTCCTTGCACCCTGCGCAAGTGGCGAGTTTACAACGCTATATAATTAGTTAGCCAGCTTTAATATCATTTTATTCATTCCTATTAATATCTTCCAAATAACCAGTGTTTCCAGCCCAGAGAAGCATGATTTGTTTTAGAAATGAAATTAAATTACATGTCTCCTTTGCTGGGGATCGAATCCAGGACGCTCGCAAAGAAGCCAAACTGCATAGGTAGGTATGTAGGTACTAACTGTGTCACACCACGGCGGTCAGCTATAGGTACCTACCTAATGAAAAAAAATCCAAACCATACCATCACAAATGCAAGACAACAGACAAAAACAACTGTTTTGTATCTTTTATAGCCATGCATTGTTAAAAAAATGTCATTCGTGTCCTTGATTTCAACCCTTCCGTGGCCTCAAAATAAAAAAAATCTTTCAACTCAACAAGGAAGTGAATAAAATACAATAAAACAATAAAATAATACGTAAGATAACAGAATCTTAACAAAAACATTGTTTTCTTAAAAAACATACAACGGTTTATTATTTTTTTCTCTTGTCGTCTCTCTCGTAAAGGGTTAAACCTATTATTACTGTTACCCTTTTCGTGTGAACTGCCATTCACTCCGTTCGAAGAAATGTAGGTAGATATAAAAGGGTTGCTAAGAAAATTGCGCAACCTTCGTTTTTTGTCAAAAAAAAAAATATATTATAGACCGTTATAATTGACTTTGGTCATTGTGTCTCTGAGGAACAGGTAATAAATATTAAGTAGGTATCTACCACAAAATACTGCGAAATAAAAATAAACCTACCTGAAGGTGGATCTATCAATATTTTTTTATTTTTTTTTTTTTCAAACTAACTATAGTCCGACAGATATCAATGTTTTCAATGAATAATTTATTAATTCCTGTTTTTTATAATTTTTAATTGCTGTTTTTTATAGATATTTTGTTTCTTATTCAATATAGGTAGGTATGAAAAAGGTAATTTTGACACCTGGAAGTGTTGGCGTTTACCAGTGCGCATCCTCTTAATATGTGAAAATTGCAGATTTTAACATTATTTCAATAGAATTTTACTTGTACATATGTTATTTTTGTACATATAAAATCTGTCCGTTTGTGAAATATCTCCTATCACAAACACAAGTTTTTAAACTTTATTGGTACAGTACTTATTTAAAAAAAACTGTAATAATTTTAATTTTTGTAAATAAAAAAATATGTACCTACTGAGGTAGGTAGGTACATACTATTTCTGAAATATCTTAAAAAAAATTTTTATTCAGAAATCTTCTCGGGTGTGCGCTGAACAAATCATCAAGTTTCATTGTAGTCAGTTGGATGGTATAAGAGCACAAAAAGGACGATAGAAATGATACTAAAATCTACAATTTTCACCTATAGATGAGGGTGCGCATTGGTAAATGCAACCTCTCCCAGGTGCCAGACTTACCTTACCTTTTTCATACCTATATTCAATAAGGAAGAAAATATCAAAAAAACAGCAGTAAAAACAAAAATAATTGTTTTTTGAAGTTGGTATCTCTTAGACTATAAGAATAGATAGGTTACCTAGTTCCTTCCTTCCTACATAAAATTCAAAAGATTTTTTTTCTGCAATTATGAGTTGCAATAATTCAAAAATAATGCTTTGACCATTACCTTAAAATTTTTGCATAAAATTTCATCAATGTAAAAAATAATACCAACTTATAGGTACCTATCCTACATATAAGTACCTAATATTATATTTGATTATAAACGAAATAATATATAGGTAGATCGAGATATTAAAATGAAACTTACCAACCAGTTTACTTAACAGAGACAGTCAATCGGTTCACAACACTGAAACAAAGAAAAATTGATCTATTAGTTATTTATATATTTAAGCACGAGAAAACTCTTTTTGTTGAAAAGTTGAGTCATAAAAAAAAAACAAAATTATAATGTATCTTTTTAAAAATTGTATATATTGTTGTATTGTGTATTTTTCTTTGTTATTTTTAATAATAAATAAATAAACAAATAAATATTGATAAATTCTTTTTAAAAATTACATTTAGGTAGGTACTATTACATATGCAAATATATTTCTTTATAATATTTGCATACTTATACCTAAGATACCTAGCTTATTTTATTGATGCGTTTAATTAGTTGCATTTTGTTATTTTTAAATTGAATTGTAGGTATCATATAAAGTAAATATTAAATTGCATAATTTATAGGTACCTACTTAATATGGCTAGCTCTCATTATGGATTAAAACGGTGTTTTATTTTTATTTTTCTAAATATTTACTTTAAAATTAAATACCTATTCATTTTATAATTAGGAACTTCCATTGTGTTATCGAAAAATCATTGAAATTATTATGAATTGTACCTACATTGTACCTACATATCAATTGGAAATATATTTATGTAAACATTTATTTTAGCTCAAATTGTACAAAAATATAACTGAATTTAACAATGAATGAAAAATAACTAAGTCTTATAGATGGGTCGATGGCAGACCGGTTAGCGCGCTGGGCTAGTAAGTAATCCATTGGTCGCGAGTTCGAATCCTGCCTCGACCGATTTCGTTAATCTATTGCACAAGCATTTATATGCTTATTATAGGGAACGTAGGAAGATGTATAGGTATGTAGTTGTTTAACAAGGACATATTCATTTTTTATATTTAAAAAAAATGCAAGACTTGATAACATAAACTGTATAGGTAATATAGGTATTTATAATGTTTACCTAATGATTTTTTTCGTAAATGTTGCAGGCATATTGTAGTACCTACCTCATTTTCCTGTTTCTTATGGAAAGTAATGACTTTTGTTTTTTGTTTATTTCATTTTTAAAGGGCGATCGTTTCGGCTGAATAAGTCCTTAACTTTGATTTCGTTTGATTTAAAACGTGTTATAAGAATTCATCATTTCGTTGTAACCTATGGACTATGACTGTGTTTGACATATTCCTGATTACGTCCGATGAAGACAGTATTTTATATGATAGGTATACCAATAAATATTCATTCATAATCAATAATCATTTTATTTAATACATAGGTATATAACTACATATATAGGCAATTTTCACAAAGATTAAGTATGCAATACAATGTCGATTACAGTCATATTTTCATATTGTAAATATGGACATTAAGAATAAAATCTGTTTTGAAATAGCACTCAAGATACTAGTATGTAATAGGTAATATCTACCTATATTGTCCATTCTATACATCATTAGAGTATGCCATTATATTGAATAAATTATGTTTTTATACTCCTACAAGAATATACGTATACTTAATTGGTAGCGCGAGTGTTTATACTGCATAATTTTACAATTTACGAAGATGATTTACAAAATCAAGATTAAGTATCGGAAAAATATTCATTGGATTACGTACGAATAGGTATAGGTACCTATATCTATTTATCCACTATCAGAGACGTTTCATTGTATATTCTTAGATAAGTAACTACATACTTATTTAAGTATAATATACAATACACTATGGTTCTCAAACATTTTACAATTATAATGAATTATTTTTAAACATTCCGATGCAGTTGTTGGTAATTTCTCAAACCTTTTTACTTCCTACAATGTGTGTGTGTGTGTGTGTGTGTGTGTGTGTGTGTGTGTGTGTGTGTGTGTGTGTGTGTGTGTGTGTGTGTGTGTGTGCTGTGTGTGTGTGTGTGTGTGTGTGTGTGTATGTGTGAGTGTGTGTGTGTGTGTGTGTATGTATGTATGTGTACCTATATGTGTGGGTGGATAGATTTGTTTATGAACAAGCCATAAGCTACCTACATAAAAAAATCAAATAAAACCAACTTATTTATGTTTGAAATTATTTTTTTGTTACAAATTTAATGAACCTACCACTGCACTATCTATAACCTCAATTTACTTTGGTTGGTTGGAAGTAATTGGCAAATATGGCAATAAACCCGCCTTTGTATAGGTACAGAATTGTACGCGAAGTAAAAATAAATAAAATTAAAGTACCTATAGATAAATGAATGTGACTCGGTTAACTGATATCGACATCGCTCTTTGTCAGGCTAAGTATATTAATTAAATTATCAATTATTACAAATATCTTTTGTTTTTTTTATTGGTATAAGATTTGAAAATTAGGGTTAGGTGGCAACTTGTCGTAAAAAGTACAGCTGATTTGGAAAGAGAAGAAAATAACGACCTTCAATTTTATACAGATAAACATGGAAAACACGAAGCTTTTAGATCTACCAATAAGTATTTTTTGAATAAAATCACCATATTGAACTTCGACAAAAACTCGAAATCAGCACAGCGTAAAATACAATACAATGTAAATACGAATCGGATACAAATGATATTTTAAAATTATGGAGATAGAATAAGATATAAGTAGCGGAATTTTTATAGAAGCCGAAAACCTTGACTTAGGTACCTACCTAAACTCAAGACCTAATATTTTTTGATTTTTTTATTGGAACTTTACTACAAGATTGGAAATCGAAACGTATGTAGATAGGTAGGTATAATGCTTTACAGGGCCACAAACGTAAATTATATTTATGGCATATGATTTTAAAAAATTTGTTTATAGCCACTAACTATGAACAACGATGCTAAAAAACGTTAAATTTTTGACATTTCCCAATTTACTTTCGGATTTTGCGTAATCCGAAGGTTCTAGGCACGCTCCTGTAAAGATATGAACATGTACCTATTAGAAGATCCATATATGCAAATGAAACATTATTCAATGTTTACAATAAACATTTTTTATTTGGATTTTACGAACCACAGTTCGAGAACTAACGATGTCGGTTTCAACACCGAAAGAAGCTATCTAAACAGCGACTATACATAAATATGTACCTACCTACATACATAGCTAAATAAGTACCTGACAATAAATTTCGTTGTTTCTTTTATTCATGTTACTTTATTATTGAATAATATTTTAAGTTGGGATTAAAAATAATACAATGTACCTACCTATAAGATAGTAGATATATAGGTATTATATATTATTGGGTACATATGTACATATACAACTCCCCGTGGATAAACCGCTGTTCAAAGAATTACAAGATGTCGTACATACCTTACAAAGGCGGATAGAAAAATTCAAATTGTCATAATTTTATGACAGATAAATTAATATTTCTTATCTTGTGAATTTACATATTATTATTTTTTTCGGAATGTAAAAATTAAAATAAAATTAAGAAATTATTGAACGTAGTTATATCAACATACCTTAACTAATTAATACAGCCGTGAACCTACCTACTATATACCTACTTACATACATATACCTATCTAACTACTTAGCTATGTGTAGTAGGTACCTAGTAGTATTAATTGACTAGATGGCCAAAAATCGAGCTTTAGAATCAGATGAGTACTTACCTACTTATAAAATAGACCTACATAATAAGTAGGTACATAATATAAAAATGGCCAAGAAAGGCAAACTGTCATTCACAATGTTATTGTAGTGCCGATCTTGATATAATATGCAAGTGAGCCTTGGATGACCTTAAGGTCCTTGTATATACCCAGGGCATACGGATGTACAGAAATATGCACACTAAATTTCCTTCTAATGTATTAAACACAAAAAAATGTGTACCTATCACCCAAAATGTAATATAAGAAATGATAAAATTAAGAGTTTCTTTTAAAAGCATTTATTTACAAACATTTATTTGCTTATTTTAGGGAACGTAGGAAGATGTATATGTACTTGTTTAACAAGGACATATTCATTTAAAAAAAAAGCATGAATAGTAAGTAGGTAGGTACCTAAATAAAATATCAAAATAGTTAAAATCTCAGCCGGTAAATTTTCATATTCTTTTTCGATTAAAGTAAAAATCTACTTCATAGGCCTTATAGATTTTTAGTAACATACATACACCAAAGGAATAAAAAAGGATTTTACTAAAACTAATTTTACAAGAAAAGTACATATTAGGTACCTACTCATGCAATAGAATAAAGATGTAAAAACAAACTGTTCTTTATATCTAAGACGTATCTTTTGGGGGTACCTACTGAGGAAATGATTTTCAAAATATACTTACTATATACCTACTTAGCCTCATGAATAAAAAAAATAAATTCTTTGATGAAATTTTCTATATAGAAATATTCTTTGACGAATATTTAAAAAGAAATCGCTATGTATGACAATCCAGGAAAAGCAGGATTGGATGAAAAGCATTAATATTATAGTTTTTTCCACTGCTGAAAATTGAACCAAGACGCTCGCACAGTTTGTTTTCTATAAAAGGAAAAACATTTTTCATTTTATATTTGTATCTTTCTTTATATATTTTTTATGATGAAAAATGTTTACGTTGATTTAAGATGATGTGATAATTTTATGTTTTGTTATTTTTTATGCAATTTTTATTAGTCGTTAAGAAATCAACAATATCCGCAACATTTCTAATTAAAAGACGTTTGGTAATCTATGCCAACCCCTAATAATAAATAATTTGCATGGGGTTATGTTGTTATTTTTAAAACTAATTTTATCATTATGAAAATGACTGTAAGTCACCTAAGTTCCTATTTATATTGTATGTATGTAAGCTTGTTTACAAGATACATTAAATGTAATAATTATTACTTAGGGGGCTTGTAAATTATTATTTTGAATCTAAATTTGATATCAGACATCCGTATTTTTTTAAATGTGTCATGTAATTTGTGATGGTGTAATAAAATGGCTATAATACAACCCATACACCGTCATGACACGGTAGCAAATATAACCGGATTATTTCCTATCTACGAATACTAAATGCCACATCAGCCATGTTGAATCTCAGAGCAGTTATTTTTTTCAAAATTGAACGCATATTGAATAAATTAACATAAGTAGGTACCTATATGTTAGAACATATAGAATATTATTATTTTTACTCCTCACTAACCCAAGGAGATATGAATTATGAATACTTTTTGCAATTTTTAAGGATATTTTATTATTGCAAATTATCAACTAGTATCATGCTGAGATTGTATTCTGAAAGTTTCATCACAATGTATCACAATAAAGTCACTCACTTTGGTAGAGAGGAGCGTTGGCCACAACCCACTCGTTATAAATTAAAGGATAAAGTTAAGTAGGAAGGACTGATTTTGGTATTAAATTTCATTGTAAGTACCTACTTTGTATGATTTTCTTTATCTCTGTCATTGTTTTCTCGGTATAATTGACATAATGTTGATTTTTTTGAAATTGGGAATTTTTAATATATACCTACCTAATAATATTTAAATTACTATTTTTGCTATTTAAAAAAAACTTCTAAATTTTACAATTTTTGCACGATAGAATGTTCAATATTACATATCACGTGATACACAATATTTTTTCGTGTTTCATACATTAGAAGGTAATTTAGTGCGCATTTTTGCGTACCTACATCCGTATACCCAGGGTACACAAGGGCCTTAACTATTATTATTTATTTTACCTAAAACTGCGGATACATTATTTAAATATTCTGTGTACCTGTTGGTTCAAATCCACGTCAGCCATATTGCTTTATCGAAAGAACGAATCGTTTTTATTTAAAAAAAAAAGGTTTAAAATGAACCGTTATGTGGAATACGTAAATAACTAATGGAGCAATACAATATCAATAAATATTAGTGTTAAAATAACTGGCTGATTATACTGAATGTTGCATTTAAATATTTAATACTTAGGTACCTACTTGTCTTATCTGTATGAATTTAAATATCCTTTCCAGGTGTTTGTTAAACAGATTTTTGGGTAGATGTCACATTCATTCATACCATCACGGCATATCCCACAATTTGGGGTAAGCGAAAGGTGTGAGGGTGTGCATTGCCTTATAAAAGGGAGCACAACATATCTGTGTAAATCCACACACCAGTCTCGTCTCACCTAAAAAAGGACTATATTCAGAATGGGTGGTAAACCTCATTGCTGAACTATGTAAGATGTTATTGTTGCCTGTTGTATTTTCGATTATCCGGCTCTTACGGGACACTCGAAAACAATAATAGAAAAGAGTGGAAGCACTATTCTAAGCCGGTACCTCACAGCCAATTACGAATATACATAAATATATTTTTCATCTTGCTTCTGTGCGGACGTCCTGGGTTCGATTCCCAGCAGAAGAGAAACTTAATTTAATTAATTTTGTCTTCGCCGAAAACACCTGCACCTAAGGTGGACCATACTTATGGCTATAAAATCTCCAAGTTGCAGTAATAATAATAATATAGGTAATAATAAATGGATAATTTGTATAGCGCCATTTTGTTTTGTTTTCACCTCAAGGGCGCTTAACAATTATAATCACTTAATCACTATACGAGTTTTTAAAAAAAAATAAGTTTTTAACGTTTTTTTGAACACACTTTCATTGTCACTATTGATCTTAAACTATATGGGAGCTTATTCCACTGAACTGGACCCACCACAGCAAATGCTCTTTCACCAAAGTTCGTCATTCAACGCGTATTATGTTCCTTTAGACGATGCATGGCCGTGTTGCTTGCAGATCGAAGAGTAGATCTTTTTTGGTTCAGATCATCTGGTACACAAAGATTCATAAGGTATTCTGGAGCATGAAGATGAATAGCTTTGTGCACCATCCAGCATATCTTGTACTGAATCCTCTCCGATATCCGCAACCAATATCTTTTAGCAATGGTGATATGTGGGCAGACTTGGGTGAATTGTATATTAATTAGCCTAACTGCTGCATTGAAGACTGACTGGAGTCTTTCAAAGTGAATTTGTGGGAGTCTTGCATAAATAATGTTGCAATACCTAATCCAACCGAGATACTATGAATGCGTTTATCAGTAAACGTGCTGCGTCTGAAGGTAGGTTTTTCCTTAGTTATATATGCAAGGGAGTGTTTATTTTGGAAGGTATATTTGAATATTTTTATTTGTATTATTTTTTATATTACCTAATTATATTTAGGTATATGAATTTATAAAAATTACAAAGATATCCACGAAGAATTAAAAAAAATAGCCCTTGAGGTGAGTTTTCGCGAAAACTATCCAACTTTATAATTCATTCATAATTAGGAAAAAATATTTCGGTTAAAAAAGAGAATAAAGATTTTTTACTGGAACTATCACTACCTATAAATTAACACGTTTTAACGCCATTTTAGATAAAAGTATGGAATAAATAATTAAAACAGGTTGATAATGTAGCTAGGTACATACCTAGAACAAGTAGAGGAATAATTATACTTGGGAAGTATGTTTGAACGGAATGGAAGACCCGACAAAAATATTTATTGAAAGTAGTGTTTGATCCAAGCATCTCAAAAGAGGCCAAAATTGCAGAACATAAAGCAATTGTAGTGCCTACTTTGACGCATGCCAGTGAAATATGGACGTGGCAAATACGCGTGAAAGTAGAATAAATATCTTTCTACAGTACCTACCTACCTATAGGTAGGTACCTAGGTACTGTAGAAATGAGATCACTAAGAACAGTATGTATTAGAACGATATATGATAGAATAAAAAATGAGGACTGAAAATGAATGTCTTGAGGTGGTTTGGACATATTGCAAGAATGAACGATGAACGTCTGACCAAAAAATATACATGGGTGTAATAGATGGAGTGAATAGCAGTGGTCGATCCAGAAAGGGATGGCATGACCATGTGAATGATATTTTGAAAGAAGGAAGGAGAAAGGGGATGATTTGCAGGTAAACCAACGAAGCCAAAAGACACAAATTTGCGCTCTGCGCAACCGGAAGCTCGTTCAAAATGTTTGTCGAAAATTATACCTAACATTATTCCATCATGAAAGGAAAAATGTTTTTTTTTATATACCAAATGCTTTTTTAAAATTGAGAATACCTACGTAAAAATAAGGTCATTTTATAAAAATTATATCAAGCGTCGGTTTCATAAAAAAAATTATGTTTCGTGTGACGCTACAATTAATAAAACGAATTAAAGTTAAGGGCAGTGAGTACCTATCTACATATCTACCTAACCCAACCATTTAGCTATGTGTTTATATTTTCATATGATTATTGAGGTGCCTATGTAACTTGCTCACTGCGTTTCCTAGCTAACAATGTCAATAATCTATTATTTTTATTGAGTTCGTGTCAAAACGTTGTAATAGTTATTTGAAAAGTGATCGGTATTTGATATGTAGATTCCTGCGCTACCAAACTCATGTGAGTAATAAGTATTTATTTTTTGAATGGGTTCGGCCCAAATTCACACTAGGGTTTCGTTTTCGGGTGACAAATGCATAGGTAACACGAAACGAATAAATCGGTTTCCTCGAGCTGGAATATATAATTATAAAAACGAATGGGTTGTGGCCAACGCTATACTCATCCCTACCAAGTCACTCCCCAAAGAATTCAATTTTTTTATTGATATTTTTCAGCATTATCATGAAATGAGTTTGTTAGATTATGTTTGATTTAAATATTTTATTATGAAAATTGATAATTCTTCAATGTCGTTTCATGATAGTGATGTGCCTGTTTAGTAATATTTGAAAATAATTTTAATAGTTTCCCGAATTGGGGTCGCTTTGAAATATTTGACAGTTACAAAAATTTAGCACCAGTGATCAGATATCCTTCAAAATCTAATGGGAGTATTAGACATAGGTACCTACCTGCAAATTTTAAAAATTGAAAAGAATCGAATGAGTAGGTACCTACCTACCTAGGTAGGTACTTTAATCTATAGGTAATCGATAAAGTAGAATAAACACGCTGTACATATCTCAGTACACAACACACACAGATACATTGTGATGAAACTTTTAGAATCTCAGTGTGATACTAGTTGGTAATCTGCAATAAAAATACCTTAAAAATTACGGATTCATAACTCCCCATTGGGTTAGTGAGGAGTAAAAATATTTGTACCGATATTATATTATTATAATGGTTAATTTTAACATAACCTGCACCCAATAACAGGTATCCGCATCTTGGATATTAATTAAGTCAAATGCTGAAAATTTCCATACAAAATATGAATACTTTGTTGAGTGATCTGGTAGTGAGGAGTTGTGAGAACCCAATCGTTTATTCATTAATTGGCCCCCAAAGAAATATATAAGCAAGATAGCTGCTGCAAGAATGAGGATGTGGAGATCTAGCAATTCTATTGTTCGAGAGGCTAGTATGTGGCTTGATTCTCCAATTCACAGAAGATGGGCATCAATTTTGCAGTGACTGAAGTGATTTCAATGGATGTTTTTTTATTATTTTTTTTTTTTATACAGTGATATTGTTTTTGCTTCCGGTTATATTATTTAATGTTTGTTTTAATATATATTGATATGTACTTATACCTTATTATTATTATTTTTTTATTTTATTTTTTTTAAATGTTGTATATATTATATGGATTGTGTTGCATTGCACCCCCCTGCTCACGAACTGAAATAAAATTAAATTTATTTATTTATTTTATTTATTTATAACAGGACAACAATGGCTCTATGATACCATACCACAAAAAAACACCAAGGATCAAAATCATTAGGACAGTCTTCTTCTTCTTCGTGTCAGCAGCATTCAAACAGTTATTGACTGTTGCTGCTGCTGTATTGGAAAGATTTGCCAGGATATTTCTGTTACCAGGGGGCACCGCGGGGAGGTTCTTTCCTTGCCCCCCAGTAACATTAGGACAGTAACATTTCTAAATCGTTATTTTTTTTATTTTTTTTATTTTGTATTGATTCAGGGCAGCTAACAGGTACTATGTCAAATGTTAATTTAACATGCACCCAATAACAAGTTGCCACATTCTGGAGACTTAAGATATTTATCGTCTCACAGGACCAGACTGAAAACACAATTAAAAACTGTGTCTCCACCGGGAATCGAACCCGGGACCTTTGGATCAGCAGTCAGATACCCAACCAACTGAGCCACGAAGGTTATAGTTTTCATAAGAACGTACAGTTTGTGACTTTTTTGGTAGAGAATCAATTTGGAACCATCACGGTCAATCAAACAACGCGCTACTGTATACGAAACATTTGTGTGTTTTTCTTTCATTCTTCAACAAAATTTTAAGTATCTAAAGACTCGACCATAGGTACGCCGCATGTTTTAATGCCACTAAAATCCGTCTTAAAAACATCAAGATGTATTTATGGCGTCGTTAAATCTGCTGTGAAAATATATCTACTATGTATAAACATACCTAGATAACTATAGTTACATACGAGTATATAAACATTTTGTGTATCATGTACCTACATACTACATGTATAGCATCACTACATTAACACGTTCATTAGTGAAAAAAGAAAACAATTCATTGATTCTTTAGTTTACAAAAGTAGGTACCTACCTACATGGTAACTTGATGTAGTGATGGGGTAGTGACGAGAGAATACATAACTAAGACAATTGATCATGCTGGTCTGGTTCTTGGTTTTGCAGTGACACATGCAGTCTTTTTTTTATTAGGCAATTCACACAATATTGTATGATTTGTGCCATATTTGTATTCACAGAACACTCAAACTTAAATATAAACAAGACATACACTATGAACAGTATCAAATAAAAGAAAGTCACTTCATTCATACCATCACGGCATATCCCACAATGTGGGGTAACCAACGAAAGGTGTGCGGGTGTGCATTGCCTTATAAAAGGGAGCACAACATATCTGTGTATACCCACACACCAGTCTCGTCTCACCTAAAAAGGCACTATATTCAGAATGGGTGGTGAACCTCATTGCTGAACTATGTGAGATGTTATTGTTGCCTGTAAAAATAAAATAATAAATACAACAAAAATAGTAAAGCTCACAAAACAAAAATATTACATAAGATTGAATGACCCAATAAAACAATGAACAAGTTCACAGATAGGTAAAACAATGAAATTATAAATTGACGACTAAATATATAAATCAACAGAACACTAAAAATAAACATAAAATATCAAAAAGTACATTACAGAAGGATATTATTTTTAACAATAAATTTTATTAGCTTACGATACACATTATTGTTTTTGAGAGCTAGGAGGTGAGCATCATTAAAAGGTCTAGAGATTTCACTAAATTCGTTGTAAAGATTACCAGAAGACTGGATTGGGCACGAAAAGAACAGATGATCCAACGTTTCTATGTCGGTATTACATTCACATACATCACTATCGACTATTTTAATTTTATTTAAATGACTTGCAATTAGACAGTGACCAATTCTCATGCGACAAATGATTGAAATTTCTTTTTTTGAAAATTTAACATCGTTATACCAAGGTGTTCT
This sequence comes from Molanna angustata, assembly GCA_963576475.1. NCBI lineage: Eukaryota > Metazoa > Arthropoda > Insecta > Trichoptera > Molannidae > Molanna > Molanna angustata. The sequence goes on from OY754976.1 coordinate 34,814,073, forward strand.
TGGAATGATATTGTTTTGAATAGATTTGTAAAATGATCCTTTGGTTTCAGACACTATCAGAGTTCCATTGATTCCAACATGCAGTCTTGGTTATGTAAAACTTGACAACACTTTTGCTCATAAACAACAACAGATTAGGTACGTTTTACACTGGCTTGATTTCACATAGGTACCTAAACATAAACTATTTTTAAAATAGGTGTTATATTTCAAGCTAATTATTATCCAACTGTAGATTTTGTTCAGGAGAATTTATTTCTCTTAATAAATCGACAGTATCGGTAACATTAGTCCCGGATTGTAAGCAGTAGGTAGTGGACTTTTCGAATGGTTTTTCCAAATTTTAAGTCAAAAAACACCGAGGATTCCAAATTTTTGTATTTCATTGCATTTATTTCCATTATAGAAAAACGGCGTAACACCCCAACTAGAATATTTTAATTTTCTATAAAAAATACACACATTATAATAGTAGGTAGGTAGGTACTTACCTACATCTCGAACTTTTTAAACAATTTTTTTTTTATATTAAGTTATTGACGACATCGTTTCATATAATTGGTATGGCAGAATACACAATGTCTACGGGGACTTCAATAGTTTGATACAATCTTCCTACATAAATACATACCATCGAGCTGTTTACATATTCTGGATAAGAAAATAGGCCTGACCTCCACACTTTCTTATCCTGACATACACGTTTTGTACAGAAAACAAAATAGGTATCTTACAATATTCGATAATTCGGATTTAAGGGTTTATAGTTTGGTACGTACCTATTCTTCAACTATAAATACTATCGCCATAGACAGTTGGATCTCATGTATTACATGCAACTAGTTTCAATGTACCTGGGGCGTGCCTAGAACCTTCGGTCTACGCAAACCCCGGAAGAAAATTGATAAATTTCGAAATTTTTATGTTTTTAAAACATCGTTGTTCATTCCTGTGGCCATGAAAAATATTTTTACAATCACATGCCAAAATGTATTTATATTTATCAAGCGTCGTATTCGGTTCAATTTTTAATCTTGTAGTATGGTTGCAATAAAACAAATAAAAAATTACCTATTAAGTCTTCAATTTCAAAATATAATATTCATAGGCAAGCCAAGATTTTCGGCTTCTATGAGCGATTCCTATTCATCTGATATTCTTATTTCGTTGTATTCGATTAATACTAGAAAAACACATATGGTCACAAGGACTTAATTTATTTTATTAAAAATCAGAGACGACTTCGATTTCCAACATTGGGTAGGTAGATACCTACATATAGCAACCGGCAAACATTCAAAAATCACGTGGGCTGCCCAGAGCATAAATTTGCTTTTTTTTGCTCGGTTGGTAGATGCGAAAACAGTCCCCACTCCCCCTAAAATTGTCAAAATATTTGAAGATAGTTGGAATTTCAAGATTTCGAATTATAATTTTTTTCAAGTTTTGTGCTCACGAGATAGGGTTTCGCGTAGACATCGCTATATAAATTTTCCAACGATATGAATAATAATTCTAAATTAAATGTCTCGATTAAGATATGATAAACCGATAAGATTTTTAGTTCAAATTTAGTATTAGGTAGGTATTTTTGTGTGAAATTCGATAATAGCAATTAGATAAATGCCAAATCTTGATTATTGATTAAATTGTGAATAAAAATATGGTATTTATGTTTTTGATATCTTATTGCATGTAAATATATTTTTCTATAAATATTATAAACTACTTCTTCTTCTTCTTCAATGGCACTTTCAGCCCAAATCGAGCCTTGTCCTCCGTTATCTTTCGCCTCCATCCCATCCTGTCCTCTGCTGCCACTTTCCAGCTCCTCTTCTGAAGAAGTTAAGCCGCATCCTTTCTGACCTCCATCTTCCCACCGTAGCCTTGGTCTTCCTACCCTTCTTCTCCCGCCCGGGTGTCCGGTCATGATTCGTTTCGGTGCCCGTGAGGTTGGCATTCGTTTTACATGTCCATCCCATCTCAGTAATTTCATGTGCATTGAAATAATTTATTTTTGGCCTACTGAGCCTTACAATGTCCTCTACATCGCAGGATCTCCTCATTAGGGATACTGATGATTCTCAGTCATCTCTCCACTGCTGGATGTAGGCCACCTTCGACATTTTCCAACCTTCTCTATCATGGGCGTCCCTGTACCACTTTTTTCCCGTGACTGCAACTATATCGTCAGGCCACATCTTTTCTGTGGTTGACCTACTCTTCTTTTGTCTTCCCAAGGTTTCAATTGTAGAATTTGTGGTGCCCATTTGTCAACTTCCTGTCTTATCACGTCACCTGCCCACACTGCCAATTGAGACTGGCAATATGGTCCATATTGTCCAGAAACTTGGTACGGTGTTTCATCATTCCGTATTTTGTCTTTAAGACTTCTTATCCTCAGCATTTGTCTTTTCATAGATTTTTGTCAACAAAATAGTTGACGGAAATCCATATTCATAGGCCATTTGTTTGAAGACTGTAGAACCTTCATATATATAGGTAAATAGCTATTGATGACGATGAAATACTTAAATTATGTCAAAATCATAACAGTATTCTATGAAATACCTTCTTACTAAATGTGATATTTTTAATAAGGCACAAAGATATTTTAATATTGTATATTTATAGGTACGGGTGTAGAAAGGTGAAAGGTAAACCTGGGCAGATGGGGTATGCTGGAGGATAAACGGGACATGTCATACGAATGTGGAGAGACGCAGAACATGTCACACCTGCTGAACTGCCCGCTTATGGAAGGAGGTTGCTCTGAGGAGTATCTGTGGCGAGCGAATCAGAATGCTATTATGGCTGCAAATCACTGGAGGGACACAATATATTTAGGTTGATGATCTTGGACACGGAAAGTAAGTACCTAAGTACCTACACATAAATATGTTATTATAATTCAATTGATAATAATTATATTTGAAATATTACACACGTAATTAATCTAGGTATAATATCGCGAGACAGTGTCTAATTAGTATTAATACCAAAGTCGGACTAATGCAGACCATTCGTTTCATGAAGAGCGCATCGTCTCTCTGGGGATATTCATATATGTTTGCTCTGAGGCACCGGCTTAGAATAGTGCTTCCACTCTTTTCTATTAGGTATCATCGTTAACGGGTGTCCCGCAAGATCCAGGTAGGTGATCGAAAATACCAGTGGAAAAATAAAATCTCATTTTGTTTAGCAATCAGGTTCATCACCCACTGAATGTTGCCTTTAGGGGTAAGAAGAAACTGTGGTGTGTTCATGAATTGTGGGAACCTACATATGGATATTCGCAACTTGTTCACAGACGGGTGGTTTTATAAATTTTATCCCTACTGACTCATTTCCTTTCACTCTTTATATAACATTTTTATGTACCTACATACCTTTACATAGATACCTAATACCTATGAATACATATGTACCACACTTTCTACTAATATCTAGAGGTATCTATGTACATATGAGATGGGTAGGTGCGATAAAATATTGCAGATCCGAATTGTAAAGATTTATTAAAAATATAATTATGAACCACATGATTTAATAATCTACATTTGTACCTATGTATTTATTTTTGGCCATATGGAAAGAACAAAAAAGCATTAACTTTTTTTAACTTTTCTACGGACAATTCTTGGTAGAACTCCATTTCAAATAATAAATAAATTTGGAATGGTAAAATAAAACCAAAGTTTTTAGTTCTACTAATTTAATGACACTGACTAGTTTCGGTCATCCAGTGACCATTTTCAAAGTGTGAAAAAACAAGAGGTGGTTGGTGTTTATATAATATCTGGTTAAGGGGTTTGCAACATTTTTTTTTTGTTTATTTATTTATTTATTTTTTTTTTTTTTTTTTTCTCTTTTTCCGTCAGTTCTTTCTAGCAACACTAATTGAACTGACGGAAAAAGAGAAAAAAAAAAAAAAAAATAAATAAATAAATAAATAAATAAATAAATAAATAAATAAACAAAAAAAAAATGTTGCAAACCCCTTAACCAGATATTATATAAACACCAACCACCTCTTGTTTTTTCACACTTTGAAAATGGTCACTGGATGACCGAAACTAGTCAGTGTCATTAAATTAGTAGAACTAAAAACTTTGGTTTTATTTTACCATTCCAAATTTATTTATTATTTAAAAAAGCATTATTGTCTAATCAAAAATATAACTATACTTAGTGTCTAAAAAAGTGGTATTATGAACAGAGATCGAGCAAGAAAAAACTTGCAAGGATAGTCAAGTAAAGAGAGCCTGTAAATGAAACAATGAACTAATCAAGATACCTATAATTTTATTGGTATTGCCTCAGGACAGGCGTTCACTTAGATTCTGAAAGTTTTTAAGGTAGGGATTATATTTAAGTATAGGTACCTACCTACCTACTTTGCGTTATTTTTACTTGTCCTTATTTTATTAATTTTAAACGCTCGCAACGCACATTGCACAGTCCCTTAACAGCATCGGGTCATGCCATGTTGTATCATGGTTGTATCGTTTGTAGGATCTGGTTGGTTGCAAGGAATTGCCTAATGACAATAAGCCCGCCAGTGTGCAATAAATTCGTTTATATTATGTACAAAAAGATAAATAAATAATAATAAGTATATTGTTTTATGTCAAAACTTGTAATATCTGGCTTGAGTTTTTCTAGTTAGGTATTATCAAAACCTTTTTTATGTTTTTTTATATAAAACAAATGCTTGTTGTCTTTCTCGATTAATAAAGTATTATTATTACTGTACTCATACAGAAATATTATTTGACAATAAGAGAAAAGGAATAAAATATTACTTTTGTAGCAATTAACACTGTTTTCAACTTTATCGATTATAGACTAAATTAGGTAGGAATACCCATTTGATTTTTTTAAAATTTTGCAAATTTGTATAATCTCATAGGTAGGTACCTACTCAAATTTTGCATATTTATAAATTTGTAAATTTTGCAATAGGCATGATGACTAATTTTGAAAAACTATCTCACGATGTTTTTACGCATTCACTGTTTTCAAATATATATACATTTCTACATAAAATAAAGGTTTAGTAGCAAAAATCGCCATTTTAAAATCAAATTTGACATTTACGCCAAAAAACGCTTGTAGTATCATGGCGGCTGCCGACCCTGACGGTGACGTCACGATATTGTAAACTGCATATCACTACTATATGTAATATATGTATTCTAGGACGATTTGTGTATTTATAATCAATTCAAAAGTGCATAAGTGTTGTGCGGTCCCTAAATGTACAAACACGACGAAAAAAACACCTACTGAGGTATATGTTTTTGTCCCACGCGAAAAAAAAGAGAAATAAGTGATTAAATTTCGCACGGCGAGACATAAGTGTATTTTATTAAGTACGCGTTTACAATGAAGTACAGTATTTGTTCCCCCACTTTTAGCTCTCAATAATATAATATTTACCATTATTTAGGCAATAAGCATATAAAGAACTTCATTAATGTCCAAACGTCAAAATAGGCCATCATACGTTTCCCGCGTATGTTTTTAGCTTATGAACACATAATGTAGAGAGAAGAAGGAGCATATTTTATCGATTTTCGAGATGTAAGTTGTATTTAAATTACAGATAAATAAAGTACTTATATGTACTTATTATTAAGTTTTTACGTTTCGAAATTCTGATGAACAAAAGTCTTTGTTCGACGCAAAGAAATATCCGACCATCAAAAGTTCCATTCTAGTTAAGAGTAGTTAAGACAGGCAGAAAAATAACTACTATGGCTGCTATTGCTAAAAATAACGATAGCAGATAAATATAGCTTGTTATTAACACAATACAAATAATGAGCGCTATGTAATAATTCGTATGCTGCTAAAATTGTAACGATGTTTTAAAACGCATGCTTCGCGTAATCGCCGTCGTTTCGCGAATCGCTTCATTGCATGAAAAAAATATAGCTTGCTAGTTTAGTTTGGCAGTGACCAGCATCATAACATGTCGAACGTTCGTCAGCTCACCATCGCGTGACAAAATTGTAGAATACTAAAACTAAATTAGTTTACCATACGTTGCGAGCGTTCATTATTTATTTATTTATTCAATAAGAACTAAGTTACATACAAAATACAATAAACTTAGGCCCGATATTACAGTCGGCCCTCAACTCATTGAGTTTGTTAAACTCAAGATTAATGTTAAGGGGAGATTGAATCCATTTCCGTATTACAGTGCAATATAACATGTCAGTTACTAAATCTTCAATTATAGACATATTTCACTTTTTCTGTGGTTATTATCTGTCAAATTTAAATAACCTCAAATAATACGAAATACAAAACGGGACGCTACGACTTTAAATACCATTGTTTTATTATCCAACATGGTAAATTTATTTTATTTTATTTTTTATTTTTTCAAATTGAAGCTAACAATGTACAAAGAATAGTATATATGTATAAAATATCAAATATAACAATTATCATCTCCGTACATCAATTATAAGCTTACAATACTATCATGATTTATTACAAAATACAGTCATATATACAAGATACAAAATCATATGTGTGTGTGAGGGTGTATATGTGTGAAGGTGTGTGTGTGTATGTGTGTGTATGTGTAAATGTACATAAATTTAATTTTTTTCACCAAAATAATGCTTTTAAATGCCCATGTTCAATACGGCTGTCAGTTTGTTTTGTTGTGTGGCGCCACCGTCGATACAACTAACGCCTTTAGTGATACAACACTGAAACTACACACGTTGCCTAACGCCTCTAGTGATAGAAACTGAAACTACACGAGTTGCCTAGCAAATGACAGTTGACTCACAGTTAAGTACTTAATCTGCCAGAAACGTTGAGTTAAATATTTGTCGTTTTAGTGACATATTTGAGGGAAGATTAGGCCTAAACGGACACTGTAATACGCTATATTTTTGTGAAACTTGAGTTTAGCTCTTAAACTGACACTGTAATACCGGCCCATAGTATCCCCCGATAGGTAGGCGAGTATCTAGGTAAATTGAAACTATTTGCTTAGATGAATCCTTGTTCCATTGCTATTTTATTGTTTTGTTTTAGTTTTAAGTACCTAATTAAAATATTAATATATCAAAAACACCAAAATAAACATTGTCCAGACCGACAATTAATGCGTATATTGTATTGAAGACTATCAGAAGAATTGACGCGACCATACTATGACGTCGTGCGCTCTGATTGTTTTTTCTCATAAAATGGCGGACTAACACATTTTGTATTTTTATATTTATAATATTATTATTCACTCCTTTAAAATGAAAATAAGTACATTTTTTAAATCTTTATAACCTATTTTATTTTTTAAAATCATAATTTCAATGATTTTTTCTTACAGTCATCACACCTATTACATAACATTCTATTTTTTTTTTAATATATTAATCATAATATGTATATGAATCATAACAATTATCCCATATGTATATTAGATTCATCATAATACATTGTGTATTTCCATTTCAACCTCATGTAACACTGTACAACTCCCACAAACAATATAATAACATCATTTTATTTTATAATCAAGCAATGAAAGCCACCAAGTTATTTATTTCTGAAACGTTAAATATTCTCCACCACGTTACAATACTCGGTGCGTGTTATAACAGATGCGTCAACGATTCAATAGAGCGGATAGCGATATTATTTGGTTTATCGTCCCAAATAAACCAAATAAATCAATAAATAAAAATAGCATGTTAAAAATAAGCAGCATATTCCATATAGCTTGTTATGAAAAAAATAGCCATTTCGAACAACACTACAGTTGACAGTAACAAACACAATTGACAGTAACAATATGGTGACGTAATGCGCTCTGATTGGTGTTTCACATAAAATGGCGGACAAACATATTTTGTATTTTTATTTTAATAATATTAATATTATTCGCTCTTTTAAAATGAAAATAAATATATTTTTTCAAATCTTTATAACATATTTTATTTTATAAAATCATAATTTCAATGATTTTTTCTTACTGTCATCACGCCTATTTTGTATATCTAGGTAATACTTGTTTACACCCCATGATTTTGAAGGATATTATAATTGGGAATTCTCAATTTTTTTAACTGTCAAATATTTCAAAGTGATACCAAGTTCAGGAATCTTTATGTTTATAAAACTAGTTGCATGTAACACATGAGATCCAACTGTCGGTAGCGATAGTATGTATAGTTGAAGAATAAGTAACAAACTATAAACTCATAAATCCAAATTATTGAATATTTTAAGATATTTTGTTTTCTATACAACACATCATGTAGGTATGTAAGTCAACATATGATAGTATGGAGGTCAGTCCTTTTTTCCTACCCGTGCCTAATATGAAATCAGCATGATGGTATGTATGTATGTTTAGATATTAAGCGTTCTAGTTTTTATGGTTTCTGAGATAGGTAGGTAGGTATATGTAAAAATAAAGTAAAAATTCAAAAGTTGATAACCCCTGACTGAAACAAAAATTTACAATTCTGAGTATAAAAGTTTTGTTGGCCTATTACTGTTTATATACCTACTCTGAAATTTCAAGCTCTGTAAATTGAGCTGATCAAAAGTTAATACGAACACATACACACACACACACGAAATATTCTACTCCGAATTCTGAGTAAATCCGTATATGGGACATATATGCTGCGAAGCCTCTAGGTTGGTGTTTTTTTACTTCAAAGTTGGAAAAGTCGTAAATAATATAGACCCTACATACAAATCTCGCATATCCTGGCTTGAAACATTGTCGATAAGTTAAGAGAACAAAGTTCTCTTGAACAAATCGACAGAGGAAAAGTCGCAGTCACCTACCCCACTCTAAGGGGTGGAGGAGCCCTCCGTGATGATTGGTCGGCACGAACCGCTCGGCAGTACCCGAGCTGATGATGAGACAGGTGCAGCTGACGCTGCGCCTGGTGTGGAAATCGAAGAGCTGGAAGTACTACGGGCGTGGCGAAGGCTCCCTGTGGCAGTCTGTTGTTCATGGAGCTGTCGGGAGGGTAACCCTCGCCATGATTTACGGGCCTTCACGAGTGTGGTTGGACTCTTAGTGGCAGTGGTATGAAATATGCATGGTGAACAAATCGACAGTTGGATAAAATATTTAAATCAAAAATAATTTTTCAAACTCATTTCAATACTTGTGGAGTGACATGGTAATGAGGAGTATAGCCGTTGGCCACAACCCACTCTTCTAATTTAATCAATTTATTTTATTGATTTTGCTATGAAGTATTTTATTTTTTTGTTGTTTTAATAGTAGGTATCTTAATGTTATACATAGGTATTATATCTTTGTTTTCTTTTACTCTTATTCTTTTCTTGTTGTACACAAAAAATGTTGTCATACTTTGTAAACTGGTTGGTTGGAATAAATAGTCTAATGTCAATAAGCCCGCCAGTGTACAATATCTTCATACGTAGCTATGACTTTGTGGTACATTTTAAAAGATTTCTAAAAAAAAACTTTTGTTACAAATTGATTTTGTTTTAACCACTCAAAGTGGTTAAAACAAAATTAATTTGTACCAAAAGTTTTTTATTAGAAACCTACAATATATTTGGTTATATTATATACAGAAAGATGAATAAATTAATAAATAAATAAGTTCAAAGTATACATACCCATACAATGTTTTAAAGTATATTTTCAAATAATTATCTTTTGCTTCTATTTCAGCTCTGACCTGTGGGATGAAATAATAAGAGAAAGAGACGAAGGAAGAGTTTGTAAGGAGTTGAAGCATTAAGTACATCTGCTATATCCGTTGTGATCCTTACAAATGTTACAAGGTAGGTACCTACATATATAGATATCTATCTACTATGTATATAGGAACTACCAAACCCCCATTTTGAAAATTCACTCCAAACTTTTATCAAACGTCCTTTTTTCCTGAAATTTGTTCTGTTTTGCAAACATCGAGAGATAAAAGCTTTTGTGTGCAGGCAAGATTATTTCCGAGGCGAGACGGGAAAGTGGAAAAGTTTCAGGGAAAAAAACCCTTATACCAATATATATAAGTACAACAATTCTAAGATTCACCCATACAGCAATAGTGATTTGTAAACTTTTCCACGCAAATTGTATGTGACCTTAGATTTCAACTCTATATATGTACATAACATGGACCAATAATAATAATAATAATTAACAGACCTGAAAATGTGTGCTAGCAGATGGATACGTAATCGCTTTAGTAAAAAATATAATTTAATAGATTCTCCACCACCATGTTTCTAATAGGCAGTTATTGAAAACAACACTCATTACCTTAATTGGAATAGAGATATAATCACAGATAGAACCAACCTACACAACAGACCCGATATAACCCTGATTGAGAAAAATATAAGGCAAACCCCTTTAATTGAAATATCTATTCCAAATACAGAAAAAAATCAAAAATACCTCCCTCTATCAGAACAGATCAAAACAAAGTTACAATAATACCGTTTATTATATCATCCATAGGAGTTGTACAAAAAATATTAGATTATTAGCATCGTAAGTCACCAGAATGTGGCAACTTGTTATAGGGTGCGTGTTAAATTAATATTATACATTGTACCTACCTACATGTTAGTTGCTCGAGAAGTAATATAGTATAAGTATAGGTACCTACCTAGTATTACCATATATAAAAGGAAGCACGACATATACGTGTAGATATTATACCTACAGATTCCCTAACTAGAGCAGAAATAAATAAGAATATAATAACTAAATAAATGAACACTTTCTTGCACCCTGCACAAGTTGCGAGTTTATTGTCATATGACATTTTTCTTTCAACTAACCAGTGTACGTATCCAGCCCAGAGGAGTAATATTAGCGTGAGAAATGAATTGTAAAAGATAATGTAGTGTGGACTCATGTGATGGACTGGATGTACCTTTAAAATATCTAGTATCAGTATAAGTGAATTATTTCCTTTCGGAACTAGATTGTTGTGTTAAATTTCATTTTGCTTTTTTGAAGATGTATCAATCGCCAAACTAAACTCTTTACCAAGCAATAGCCAGAATACCTAGTACCGATGTTAATATGTACTATTTCAAGACGATAAAATATACTTAAAATTAAAATCCAAACTTTGAGAACCATCGTATATCTAATCTTCTAATCCAGTCTGGAAGAAATAGACAGTTATTTTCACACCTATTGTAGGTAGGTACCTACAAACCACATCTTCAATGGTCATTTTGAACAGTTTCAAAATGCTGAATAATATTGTCATTTACATTTTTATCCCAACCATCTTCATATTATGATAATAAGAAACTCGAGGGTTTTCTTTTCATGGATTTTCCTACCAAATTATTTTGATAACAAACTACATAATGCCTATATATAATGTAGGTAGGTACCTACCTACCACTGTTAAAAGTTTTGAATCGAAATAAAATGTGCCCACTATTTCCAACACATATTTTTTTTTTAATAAAAAAATGAATATGTCCTTGTTTAACAAGTAAGTTATTACTAAATTAAATAATATAGGTACCTACACGATAGTAAACGAGTGGGTTGTGGCCAACACTAAACTCCTCACTAAGAAGTCATTCTATAAATTATTCAAATTTTGTATGGAAAATATTCAGCATTTTCATGAAATGATTTTGATAAATTGTTTTTTATTGAAATATTTTATTATGAAAACTTGATAACTCTTCAATGCCATTTTATAAAAGTGATGTGTCTTTTTATCAATTTGAAAATAAAAATATCAAATTTCAAATTTCCTGAGCTTGGGTTCACTTTGAAATATTTGACAGTTAAAAAAATTGAGAAGCACTATTCAGATATCCTTCAAAATCTAATGGGATCTAAGCAAATATTAGATATACATATTTGCAAAATTTGAACAGAATCGAATGAGTACCTACTTATGTCTATAATCGATAAAGTAAAAATTAACACGCCGTACACTGCACATTAGCACACACACACACAGATACATTGTGATGAAACTTTCAGAATACAATATCAGCATGATACTAGTTGATAATCTGCAAAAAAAATAGCCTTAAAAATTGCGAAATCATAACTCCCCACTATATCCCCTTGGGTTAGTGAGGAGTAAAAAACAGTGGAAGCTTTATTATAATTCGTGAAGCTCCAACTTAGAATAGTAGGTACTTCCACTCTTTTCTGTTATCATCGTTTTCGTGACGGGTAATCGAAAATTACTACAATAGGCAAAATAATATAGCATTATGAATGTAGTGCTTTTTTAGGTTAGACGATAATGGTATACACGCCCGTCTCGTGATTTTTTGTCAGGTACCTAATGCACTCCCTCACACCTGTCGCGAGATATCTTCCCCTCATTTTGGGATCTGAAAAAAATACCTTCCTACAGTTTTATTATCAGCTTCGTACATTTCCCATTTTCTATAAAAATGAAAATTGAAAGTACCTACCTCGGTAGGTACCTAAATATGTTTTACATCTAATTTTAAAAATAGTTAGACTACACCGTTTGTAAATAAGAAATATGATCACATGCATTGGATGAATTTTTACACCATTTATTCTACTTTTAGTGTTTAATAAAAACCAGCCGATGACAGGTCGTAAGCCCTGTAGGTGCCTTGATTTCCCGGTTCTCCTACAGTAAATATTCCAACTTCGTCTCTATTGAGATAATTAAAAATCTGTTAAAAAATATCTTTGACTCCCGACAGGGAAAAAAATCCAATGTTTGCGCATATGCAATAATAAAAATATTCGATTAGATATAATAACTTGCTGCCTGGCATAATAGGTATATTATGTGGAGCTTAGATAATTTACACCTTCGATAAACTGCTTAAGACTGCATTTTGTTTCGTAGACCCAACAAATAAGCTATATCGTCCTTGTGGTGATCTTTTATCACTAAATGGCGCTTTAATCATAATTATTTTTTATTATTAGATACTCGTAACTTCAAATGTTAACATTTACCTACCTAAAAATCTCTATGTGAGAACCTGTGACATCAATATTTTCATTATCCTCTCAACCACGGTGGTATACATTCATTATATTCTTAACGCTGTTTAACACAAGAAATGACGGTTCGTGATGTGACTTATAAAGTGCCAAATTTACATACAAAATAATCTATTCCCCACGTTGGGCAAATGGACAGATGAAGATGAGTGTAGGCATATATTTGTCGACACAACTTATGAAGGTAGGTACCTACTGATTCGGTTCAATCAACAAATATCTAATAGGTACCTACCTACTAGAATATATGAGAATTGGAGACTAAAGTGTAGTAGAAAACTATATCAATCGGTACTGTTTTTAGCGCTTTTCCCTATTGATAAACTGATAAACGATAAATTGCTAAACGATATTTTATTTTATTTTAATAGTACTTCTCGGGCGACTTAACAGGTAGGTACCTACTGATTCGGTTCAATCAACAAATATCTAATAGGTACCTACCTACTAGAATATATGAGAATTGGAGACTAAAGTGTAGTAGAAAACTATATCAATCGGTACTGTTTTTAGCGCTTTTCCCTATTGATAAACTGATAAACGATAAATTGCTAAACGATATTTTATTTTATTTTAATAGTACTTCTCGGGCGACTTAACAGGTAGGTACCTACTGATTCGGTTCAATCAACAAATATCTAATAGGTACCTACCTACTAGAATATATGAGAATTGGAGACTAAAGTGTAGTAGAAAACTATATCAATCGGTACTGTTTTTAGCGCTTTTCCCTATTGATAAACTGATAAACGATAAATTGCTAAACGATATTTTATTTTATTTTAATAGTACTTCTCGGGCGACTTAACAGGTAGGTACCTACTGATTCGGTTCAATCAACAAATATCTAATAGGTACCTACCTACTAGAATATATGAGAATTGGAGACTAAAGTGTAGTAGAAAACTATATCAATCGGTACTGTTTTTAGCGCTTTTCCCTATTGATAAACTGATAAACGATAAATTGCTAAACGATATTTTATTTTATTTAAATAGTACTTCTCGGGCGACTTAACAGGTAGGTACCATGTCAAAACAAGCATTTATATGCTTATTTTAGGGAACGTAGGAAAATGTATATGTACTTGTTTAACAAGGACATATTCATTTTTAAAGCTTTTTTAAAAACAGTATAAATATGTATATAACTATATATAAATTTAACGCGCATCCAATAACAAGTTGCCACATTCTGGAGACGTGCGATGTTAATCGTCTTACATATCCAGACTGAGGACACAATTAAAAAAATGGTGTCCACCGGGAATCGAACCCGATTTATATTTCATTGTATAAAAAGAATTAACCAAATTATGGGTTAATCTAATGGAGCATTTAGGAACCTATGTCTAGGTATATATGCGCATCAGTAGACGCAGATATTAACATGTATGTATATAGTAAATTGTAAGCCTATTCATACATCACTGTTATGTAAGTTTGTAGTAAATGAACGTCATTTACTATGTAGATACTGTACATTATCTTATGTATCTATAGTTAGGTACTCTAGTAGTTGGCATCTGACTGAGAGATTATCGATATATAACTGGAAATTAAAGGCCTAGGCTATTACGCGGCGTAGATTATCGTATATCATGTAGAAGGAGTTTCCCCTATTATATTCGGGAACCGGGAAATATTCCATACATACATACATCCCAACATTTAAATAAAACCAAGTCAATATTTTTAACTTAAATTATTTTAAGCATATATAGGTTTATAAAATTAAATTAGGTACCTACCTACTGGTTTATTTCGTTTCATCTATCAATCAGCCGGAATTAGCCCTAACTATCGCCCCGCGTTTGATGATGCATTTATTACTTATCAATTATTGTTGAGTACCTATGTACATTATCAAGGAGTAATTGCAAAACATAATGTGTCAACATCGTTAATTTACCTAGATCGTGTGTTAACAAAATTTGTTCTATCATTGACGAGACAAAATTGTTTATACCCATAGGTAAAAAATAATCTATTGCTACACTTTTTGTCAATGGTTTCTATACATATTTATTTATCTATTTCTGCACTTTTTTGTCAATTATCGAAGAGTCCAGACCTTTATTTTTCTGTAAGTAATTACCTACACTATCATTTATAAGTCAAATCCGATTATAAACCTATGGCTACGCTTTTTTCAATCATTGATGAGTCAAAATGGTTTATATATTCTTACTTACCTATCTATTTCATTCATCGATGAGTCGAAACATTTTATATACCTACATACATATAAGTATCTATATTACTATCCAAATCAAAATCGATTACTTACTTATAAACATAGAATAATAATAGTATAGAATACTCTTTAGCCTGCTGCAGTAAACGCTATTGCTTTATGTTGACTAATTTGGTCAACATTTTGCTACGAGCATTCAGTAATCATTTGGCCGTCTACGTGATACGTTCTCCAAATAGGGATTTTTTTAACTGCTTGCAAATTTATTTACGCAGTCATAACGAGTAGTACCTACTAACTATACAAACAATGTCTACCAGCAGAGTCATACATATATTGACACAAGCCGGTCAATAAAACGGCTTCACTTTTTCAGCGAGGTATTGTATGGGAATGAGTAGGTATTCTATAGTTTTATTATTATTCTATGCTTATAAATCTATATTGCTAAGCTTTCTTGTCATTCATTGATGAGTCAAAATGGTATACCTACACTTTCATATTTACCTATCTATTTCTACGCTTTTTGTCAATAATTGATGAGTCAAGGCCTTTTATTTATGTACCTACCTATAAATTACTACATAACCTTTTATAAGTCAATTCCGAATAAATTGTTTGCAAAGCTTTTTGTCGATAATTTATGTTTTTTTAACTTTTCTACGGACAATTCTTGGTAGAACTCCATTTCAAATAATAAATAAATTTGGAATGGTAAAATAAAACCAAAGTTTTCAGTTCTACAAATTTAATGACACTGACTAGTTTCGGTCATCCAGTGACCATTTTCAAAGTGTACACTTTGAAAATGGTCACTGGATGACCGAAACTAGTCAGTGTCATTAAATTTGTAGAACTGAAAACTTTGGTTTTATTTTACCATTCCAAATTTATTTATTATTTGATAATTTATGTATCTTATTTCCTATTTATCGATAATCCAAGACCAAATATTTGTCACAGCACATTAATTTATCTTTTTTATTTGATTTATGTCGATGGTTAATATAAATATTTATATTAACCATCGACATTTTTATATGTTCAGATACCTATGTAATTACAATCGTTTAAATACATTCATATTTTATTTTCCAAAATGTGTAAATTTGCAAATATCAACTGGGTTCGTTAAGTTCTCACCCTGAACATTGAACAGTATCATGCATATTAGGGGCTGGAATGTATTTGGGGGTCGATTGTAGCTCGGCTATTTCCGCCACGGCTCGGTTGGGCTCGGGAGTGCAGGGTGTTAGGAATGGAGCTCCATTATTTCCTACCGATGAGAGCCATTTACTTACACACCTACCTACCTCACTACACACATTCATACCTAAATACACACATATACATATTATACTCACTATATTCATGTCTGCACGCGTTTACCTACACAACATACAAACATGTTATTTCTATTATAGTGAACCCATTCTTGTGAGATCATTGATCGGTCGCTGGTTCGAAAATATTCACTAAATAGGACCTGACTACCTACTTATCTACAAGTGAAACATGCTCATATACATATTAAAGACCTATAATCGCATAGTCTGAGAGATAGCAACCTTTTTGATGAATCATTTTTTAATAGCTGTTTTTGATATTCCCTTTCTTTCTTTTGATATCCTAAAAGTAATCTTACTGAACGTATAATAATATGATATAATATAGTTATCATAAGAACTATTCCGACACAAGCACTGCTTAGTGGAATAGTTCTTATCCACTGGATGTTGGTACCTACTGATAGATTGAAATATTTTTGTCAGTGCCAACATATACAAAATTGACTATTTTTCATATTTTTTGTTGTAGGTATTATGTTTCACTATTGTATTGTTGTAATTTTTTTTGTATGGTTATTGTGAATTTAGAATAAATAAATAAATAAAGTTAGAACTTTACAGAAAATACAAAATTTCATAACACGCCATACGACATACCTACACATAACGCAATAATGCGCAATACGCCATATACATATATAGGTACCTATAATATATAGGTACCTAATATGAGAAATTAATGTAAACAAGTTAATCAAAAAAAAAAATTTTTCTTTGCGTTGAAATGAAAAATAAAACAAGCGGGTTGCGGCCAACGCTAAACTTCTCACTAACAAGTAATTCTAGAAAGTATTTAAATTTTGTATGGAAAATATTCACCATTTTCATGAAATGAGTCTGTTAAATTATTTTTTATTATAAAACTTGAAAGTGATGTGCCTTTTTACCAATTTTAAATTTTTAGTTTAATAAGCTTGGGGTCACTTTGAAATATTTGACAGTTAAAAAAATCGAGAAGTACTATTCAAATATCCTTCAAAATCTAATGGGATCTAAGCGAGTATTATATACTTATACATATTTGCAAAATTTGAAAAGAATCGATCGAGTAGGTAGGTACTTAAGTCTCTAATCGATAAAGTAAAATAAAGACGCCGTACATAGCACACAACACACACAGATACATTGTGATGAAACTTTCAGAATACAATCTCAGCATGATACTAACTAATTGATAATCTGCAATAAAAAATAGCCTTAAAAATTCTTCTTCTGCTTTAGTTAGGACTGTGTCCTGTTATTCTCGGAGTCTGCTCTTGTGAAGTGGACGTCCAGCTATCCTTCCATCGTTTGGGTGGTCTTCCAGGGGGTCTGCCATTTGTTATCTCCCCATCCGCTGTCATCCTCACCACTCGATCCGAACCCGCTCTCCCCACATGATCTCTCCAGAATCGTCTTCGTGTTCTTCACCATCGCACAACATCTTCGACATCACAGATTCTTCTTATCTCCGAGTTCCTTACTCTGTCAAGAAGTGTTACGCCTGCGATGGGTCGTAGAGTCTTCATCTCAGTGGTTCTTAGGAGGTTTTTTGTTCTGGCGGTGTCAGCTCTTGTTTCTATGCCGTAAAAATATATGCCTTAAAAATTGTGAAATTATAACTTCCCAACTTATTTCCTATTAGTTTACCTACCTATTCTTTTAGAAAACAAAATCTCCTCTGCATTTTTTTCCTTGCCTCTACTTGATCATAGTATTGTATCAGATTTGTTTAAACCTCTAACCTATTTATGGTGTAGTGGACTTTTTGCATGCTAATAACACCAACTAGAGGCCTCGCAGCATATATGTTCCTATACATGGATTTACTCAGAATTCGGAGTAGAACATTTTATGTGAGTTTTGTGTGTCTGTGTGTATGTGTGTGTGTGTGTGTGTGTGTGTGTGTGTGTGTGTGTGTGTGTGTGTGTGTGTGTGTGTGTGTGTGTGTGTGTGTGTGTGTGTGTGTGTGTGTGTGTGTGTGTGAGTGAGTGAGTGAGTGAGTGAGTGAGTGAGTGAGTGAGTGAGTGAGTGAGTGAGTGAGTGAGTGAGTGAGTGAGTGAGTGAGTGAGTGAGTGAGTGAGTGAGTGAGTGAGTGAGTGAGTGAGTGAGTGAGTGAGTGAGTGAGTTAGTGAGTGAGTGAGTGAGTGAGTGAGTGAGTGAGTGAGTGAGTGAGTGAGTGAGTGAGTGAGTGAGTGAGTGAGTGTGTGTGTGTGTGTGTGTGTGTGTGTGTGTGTGTGTGTGTGTGTGTATGTGTGTGTGTGTGTGTGTGTGTATGTGTGTGTGTGTGTGTGTGTGTGTGTGTGTGTGCGTGCGTGTGTGTGTGTGTGTGTGTGTGTGTGTGTGTGTGTCCGTCCGTCCCTTATAACTTTTGATTCGCTCAATTTACAGAAATCAAAATTTCAAAATAATTGTATGGAGAGGTCTACTTTTTTCACGGCTTTTCCAGCTTTGAAGTCAAAAAACACCAACTTAGAGGCTTCGCAGCATATATGTTCCATACACGGATTTACTCAGAATTCGGAGTAGAACATTTCGTGTGTCTGTGTGTGTGTGTGTGTGTCTGTGTGTGTGTGTGTCCGTCCCCCCTTATAACTTTTGATCCGCTCAATTTACAGAGCCCAAAATTTCAGAATATATAAACAGTTATAGGCTTACAAAACATTTATACTCAGAATTGTGATTTTTTGTTTCAGTCAGGGGTTATCAACTTTTGAAATTTTAGTTTATTTTTCCATATATCTCAGAAACCATAAAAGCTAGAAAGCTGAAAATTGGTATGAACGTAGACAAATAAAAAATCACAAAAAAGTTTTTTTTTTTAAATTCCAGGATTTCTCAAACATTTTTTATTAAGAAAAATATTATTTTTTATGATAAATTTATTAACTGCCTATATTTCCATACTTTTTAAAAATATCGAAAAAAACCGAAACACCCCAACTAGATAATTTAATTTTCTATAAAAAATATTAACATTGTAGGTATTAGCACATCTCAAATTTTTTTAACAATTTTTATAAAAATTGAATTTAGTGACGACATTGCTTCATACAATTTGTATGGAAGTAGCCTACTCACAATATCTAAGAAGACTTAATTGTTTGATACTAATCTCCAAACATACATACAAACCATCGTGCTGTTTTCATATTCTGGGTAGGATCAAAGGACTGACCTCCATACTATCCTATCTTAACATACATACATAGGTACAAGTGTTGTATAGAAAATCAAATATCTTAAAATATTAAATAATTTGTATTTATGGGTTTATAGTTTGGTACTTATTCTTCAACTATACATACTATCGCTATCGACAGTTGGATCTCATGTGTTACATGCAACTAGTTATTATTATAGTTTTTACAGTAGGTACCATAATGTATCGAATCATCTTTATCAACATAATAGGTATGTAGCAGATGGTTGTCTCGAAGAAATTGCCACTAGGAAAAAGTCCACCATTTGTGCTGACAAAAAATGCTATACGTGCAATAAAGTGTTTAAATAAATAAATTAATAATAAAGTTGTTGTAAAGTAACACAAAAGTCACTACGAATGTCTTCTTTTCATAATAAATTCCTCACATTAGTTTCGCTCTGTCTTACATGGTCGAAAAAAAAAATCGTCTGGCGCGTTGAACCTCTAATTATTGTCGGTAAATTATTTTAATATAATTTAATTTTAAATTTAATTGGACTTAAATGTTCCTTATTAAATTAATTTACAGCAGTGTTCGCCCATTGTGATAAGTTTATTTAATTGGATATAAAACAATTAAGGATATTCTCGGGATGAACTTGCTGGTACCTGTAGGTAGGTAGGTATAATAATTATATAGGTAGCTGGTTTATAATGTTTTGAGCGCAATTTAATTAATTTATTTTCTTGTAAGTTTATTATATTCGGCAATATTTAACGTTGAACAGTTATTTAGGCGTATAAAATGAAATTCATTATATTATTTCACTTATTTTCTCATGAAAATGAAGAATTATTAACGTTCAGGGTTTGTTGTTTATCGTGTCTATTAGGTATCTCACACAAATGCATACATACATACTTACCATCACGCCATGTCCCTCACGGGGTAGGCAGAAAGAACCGAACGCCACATTTTTCTATCTTGACACACATTCATCGCCTCATCAACATTCATACGTCGTCTTATACAAGTTCATCTGTTATTCACTTACATTTCCCATCTTTCAGAATATCGTTTACATGGTCGTGCCATCCTTTTCTTGGGCCCCCCCGACCTCTTATTCCGTTCCTGTCAGCTTTGTATATTTTGTTCGTCAGGCGTTCTTCATTCATTCTCCCCAAGTGGCCAAACCATATCAATGTGTTAACTTTCATTCTGTTAATTAAAAATCTTTAAATCCCATTATATAAATAACAAACAGAACAACAGGTTTACTAAACGAATAAGAAGAAGAATATAATCCTCACTAACCCAAGGGGATATGGTGGGGAGTTAAGATTTCGCAATTTTTAAGGTTATTTTTTTAATTGCAGATTATCAACTAGTATCAAGCTAAGATTGGATTCTGAAAGTTTCATCACAATGTATCTGTGTGTGCGTGTGCGCTATGTGCAGTGTGCTATGTATGGCGTGTTTATTTTACTGTAAGTAGGTACTCATTCAATTCTTTCCAAATTTAGCAAATATGTAGGTATATCTAAAACTCGCTTACATTCCATTAGATTTGAAGGATAGGTATCTGAATAATGCTTCTCAATTTTTTAACTGTCAAATATTTGAAAGTGACCCCAAGCTAAGGAAACTTAAAAATTAAAAATTTTATTTTCAAATTGGTACAAGGCACATCACTTTCATAAAATGGCATTGAAGAGTTATCAAGTTTTCATAATAAAATATTTAAATAAAAAATAATTTAACAAATTCATTTCATGAAAATGCTGAATATTTTCTATACAAAATTTTAATACTTATAGAATGACTTGTTAGTGAGGAGTTTAGCGTTGGCCACAACCCACTCGTTTTCCTAGGCAATGAAGTATCGCTAAATTTATTCTAGAAATGTTGTCGAACCATTATACCTACATATTCCAAAGTAAAGACACACTTCCGATTTTAGGAAAATATTATCTAGAAATATTTAGTCAAAAAATTTCCTGGTTTTAGGTTATCGCGAATGATAATAAAAAATAAATGCTTTAATGTAGATTTATACCTATAGACCTATCCCAGATGTTAATCAGATATTTGTGTAGATATGTATATAAGGTGGCTGTTTCGGTTTATATCTGTGTTGGTACTAGTACCTACCTACTTTCTATAAGCTGGTTCAGTTTCTACAAGATAATATCGTGGTTGTATTGATCGTTGGTACCATGAGCAGTTAATACATATTTGTATAGATGGAGTTTAATGTAGGTACATAATGTATTTGCACATATATATCTACAGTAACTACATACTTCCTTTCTTATTACGTGTCTTATATTATGTATTTATGCCTTTCAATTACCGACCTATGTATATTTTTCCCCAAAAGCGACTTCTGAAACATTACTGAAAAATCTTCAATCGATTTCGTTCGCCCATAGAATGCAGATGTATTGGCGTGTATATTTTTATTGACAAAATTTTTTTTTTATTATTTTTTTAACATCTCAATAGAAACGAAGTTAGGATATTGTAGAATAACCAGGAACTCAAGGCACCTACAGGGATTACGAAACTTTCATCGGCTGGTTTACGTGATCGCTTTATGCGCTTGCCCAACGTTCACCAATTACGCCTTCTTATTGAGTTTCCTTATCAATGTAATTTTTGAAAGTTCTATATATTTGAATAGTGTGTAACAATTCACCTGAAAATAAGGAATCTATGAATTAACGGGAAAGCCTTTTTTGTAACGCCATCTATTGAGATATTAGTTTATTTGTAAACAATGAAAGCAACAGTCCTTATAAATGAGATGACAGTGTCGTATATGCAATTAAAAAAATATTCGACATACCTAATAATTCTTAAAAAAAACACAGTAACACATTGTACATAGGTACAACATGTTGCTCTTCTTTTTTGTGGTAACAATTCTAGGATTGGTTTACACTGCACACTCCATCTCTCCACATACCTATCTCTGTTGTCCGCCAGCCTCTTCATCTCTTCGTAGCTGCTACAGCGCACATCTCACCTGGTCTACATAGTTATATAACAACTGTTTCTAGGGCGGTCTCTATGGCTTATGTGGGTAGAGTTACTGATTATTATGTTATATACATAGTTATGTGTATACCCACACACTTATCTTGTTAATCAAAAAAGGCATTGAATTCAGAATTAGTGGTGTACCTCATTGCTGAACTATGTGAGGTGTTCTTTTGCCTTTTTTTATTTTGGATTACTCGGCTCTTACGAGACACCCGAATACGATGACAATAAAAAAGAGTGTGAGAGTTTTTATTATGTGGATGCCATACAGCAACAGTATCTAATAATTAGATTTTTTAATTTTGTCAATACTGACGGTGTTGAATATGTAGAATTCCATAATAATGGGTATTTTAAATCAAACAAATGATTTGGTCTACATATATATTTTTTCCTGAATCCAGGACGACCGTTTCAGGAAAAAATATATATGTAGACCAAATCATTTGTTTGATTTAAAATACCCATTATTATAGTAATAATTAGGTATATTATGTTTCTTGTTGCATAAAATCCTTATATTTTTCTCTAGTTTGCAAGACAGAGTATTTTTTTCTATTTTGTACAAGGAAGCTTGGCTGAGTCTGGTGAAGAGATACTTTTATGGCAGCACACCCCGGTAAAGATAAGGGTGGATAATGTTATTTTGTTTTACGAAAGACGTCATCTTCTTATGAACTGCTAACTACGACGGCGATGAAATATCAATAGACGACGCCCTTTCAATATCATTTCATCCCTTTTCTCGTTTAAAATTTTATGGAATATGAAAGGGAGGCATATATACCTACACCTACCTACCATATTCTCATCTCCCCCCCCCCTATCATCCACCTAAACTGAACCATTATGTGAAGGGACGTTAAGAACTTTCGGTTTAAAGTGGGAACTGAGAAAACCAATTTAAAAATTTGCATGATCTTTATCCTCCGAAATTACAAAGTAAAGAATCTTTCATAGCGGAATTTTAACAAGAAACTTCTACGAAGATTCGAGATTATTACTTGAGATACTTTGAAGTGATCCTCGCTGGAAAATTGACATAGTGCGGGGATGTGTATAAAAACTGCATTAGCCACTGGTCTCTATATTTTCACAATAATCAATGCCATACTTAGTTATATTAATGAATAATAAAATATATAAAAAAATAAACTCCACGCTTAGGTACAGTTAAATTAACTTAAAAGGAGACTGTTTTCCTGGTTCTCCATAAAATAACGAATGATATAAAAAAAAGTGTAGTAAGTATTTTTCCCCAAAATTTAAAGATTCAGATTCAGATTTTTTTTTGTTACAAAATAAGCGAGGGAATACACAGGAAAAAAAAAACAATATAATTATGACAATTTATAAAAATTCCATCTATATATTATGCCTAAAAAAATTTTGAGGCATAAATAATTGATCATTATACAGGATTCATGGTATTTTAAGATAATCGTTAAAAATAAATTTTTCCTTTATAGCGCATTTTAATATAAGAGTAGTGTTTATTTTTAAACTTATATTTAATTAAGTAGGTACCAATAAAAGCCTTTAAAGAAATTATGGTTTTTACTTGATACTGGTGAGGTCTATCAATTTTCTTTGGCTAACGTAGGCGTTCCTACATCCTTTAATTAGGTAATGTCTATGTCCCGATGTCCGCACAGATTGTGGGTGAATTATTTGTTAGGACGTTAATGAGTGGGTACCTACATATCCTGTTACTTATCCATTATTTGTCTGTCAAGGGATAGAGTATAGACTAAATATTTAGGCTCATTATTACATTAGACCTACCCATATAACAACTCTATGTACATACCTACCATGTACCTATCTACTTTATTGAAGTTTATAACTAGAGAGATAGAGATGGGTAGGTACATAATATGTAGTTGTTGGATGTCGAGTGGAAAACTAGACACATCAAGTTAAGACAGAAGGACAAACCCAATCTATTTGAATCACTCCCAGGAAACCATGGATTATTTTGGAAAATAAAAAAGGAAGAAATTATTGAATGTAAAGTCCAGATTTCAATCCAAGTTTTATTTTATTATTAGCTACCTAATCGGTATTCTTCATTTTTATTATTTTATTTATTTATCTTTTTGTACATAATATAATCAAATATATGCACACTGGTAGTTAACTACCAACCAACCAGATTACAAAGTATAACAAAATTGAAGCACCTGCTTAGAATAGTGCTTCCATTATTTAAATCATTGTTTTCGAGTGTCCCGTAAGAGCCGGGTAATCGAAAATACAACAGGCAACAATAACATCTCACATAGTTCAGCAATGAGGTTCACCTCCCATTCTGAATGTAGTGCCTTTTTTGGTGAAACGAGACTGGTGTGTGGGTATACATAGATGTGTTGTTCTCCCTTTTATACTGCACACCCGCACACCTTTCGCTGGTTACCCCACATTGTGGGATATGCAGTGATGGTATGAACAAAATTATACATGTAGGTATATCAACAAAGAAATTAAAAAGAAAATAAAAACAAAGAAAATATACATGACTCTAAAATAAATATAAAAAATACATCATAGCAAAAAATGATTGGGAAAGAACAAGGAGAGGAAAACGGGATCAGGTTTTTAGGGATAAATATTCCTTATTTAGTTTTTTCTTGAAAACACAAAGTGAGTTGATCAGCAGGCTACATAAATATATGATATCAATATGAAGTCAATCGGACTTATAGTTTGGGGTGCAGAGGACACAAAAAAAAAACAACATAAATGATGATTTCATAGAGAAGGAATTAAACTTTGTCTATGCAAAACTAATCAGCTCTAGGCCTATGCACTTTACACTTATGATGTAAATATGAAGTCGATTGGACTTATAGTTTTTGGGCTGTAGAGAGGACACAAAAAGGATAATACGTACGCCGTACATACATACCTACACATCACGAAGAAACTCACAGTGTGCACTCTCTGCATGATACCCGTTGAGGATTTGATGTAAAAAAATACGCTTAAAAATTGTGAAATCACGACTCTCCACTATTCCATAGTGTGGAGAGTAAAACAGGTAAAACTGTTATAGGTACCTACCTGTCTAATAACTGTAAATTGACATAAGGTACTTCCCCGTCCTCTCTCTCTCTTCTCACAACTTCTATCTCCCTCCATTCTATTTTGTTGTGATTTTATATTTAACAATGTTACTTTTTTTTTCCACCACTACACTATTTATGGCCTCTGATTGCTTTGGTTGGTTGGAAGAAATTGCCTTATGGCAATAAACTCGCCATTATTGTACATTAAATGAAATATTTTTTCCATAACAACATCAAATTCTGTCAAATTGACAACAACATTTGTATTAAGTGTAGATAGTAAACCGTAAACCTCACCTATGAGGTCAAATGACAACTAGGGGGGCAAGTCTGATCCGACCGGCGAAATCAAAACCCTAGTGATTACCCATATCATGGATATAATTATCGTATGGAGTTCTATGACATTTAAGGATATTATAGAACTCCATATAATAATTATACCTATCCATGATATGGGTAATCGTGAGGGTTTTGATTTCGCCGGTTAGACCAGACTTGCCCCTCGGAGGTGTTGGGAGATCATCAATGCTGGTGTCAATTGGAGCACAAGATAGACTGACTTAGAACGAGATGGAGGAAGAGGCCTTCGTCCAAGAGTGGCCGGGATAAGCTGAGAAGAAGAAAAAGAAAAAGAGGTCCAAGAGGAGGAAGAAGCAATATAGGTACCTAACCAGGCCATAGGCGTGAAAAAAAAATGTATAATTCACTACTGAAAATCCGTAAAGAGATAAAAAATCTCTCAGGAGACATTGGGGCGATATCTTTCATGCCGCGAATTTTATTTTTATTTATTTGACTTCCTGTAAGTTACGGGAAGTGGTAATAATGGTTTGGGTAGAAGAATAAAGGTAGAACGAACAAGTTGAGACTGTGTGAACAGATTCTATGTCTGTGTGAGTATATAAATACGAACAAGAAGATATTATACACATACGTATCTATCTTGATTTTACAGGTGGGTACCTATACCCACCTGTAATATTCCTGTAATATTTTTGGCCACAAAATTTCCGGCCAACTTGGTTCTTATATCGCTTATACAGAAGGGATTTTGTCAGGACGAAAATTTTTGGACCAGCTGGTAAAATACTTATCCGAGCGAATGTGTTTTAGGTCTACACGGTTTTATCATTTCACGTTTTAATCTTAGATTTATTTTTATTTAGATAATCGCGCTTGCTTCAAATTGTCTGTCACTCATATTTTTTTACACTGAGTCGTTACTGTTTTCAAAATTTAATGTCTAAAATTTTGAAGAAATCAAGTAGGTAGGTACTCTTATAACAGACTATGTAAAACATCCATTTGCAATACAAAAGTTACCCATATGTCCCATATCCGTACAAATACGTAGGTTGTGTCGGTAGTGAAGTGACGTTTAATATGCATTTTTAAAATAATTTTATCGACTAATAATTATCTATACTAGTTGCATGTAACACATGAGATCCAACTGTCCATGGCGATAGTATGTATAATTGAAAAATACATACCAAACTATAAACACTTAAAAGTTTTTTAGATCAATACTTGAGGAAAAATATATATATTTACTTGGATTTGTTCTAATTGTAGATAAGTAGGTATATCCCGATTATTGACGCGTTTTTATGTCCACAGAAAAACCAAAGACGAGGGAACGAAACATGGACGCTGACAGCAAGATTCGCAGAGATGCTGGACACATTTGAGGGGAAAGTGTACCATAAAATACTGGGATCCGTAAATGATGGAGAAGCCTGAAGAAATAAGATACATTGATGGAATATATAACAATTATTAGGCTCCTCCTTTACTAATATGCTAGACTGAGCAGGCAGAGATGGGCTTGATATGTACAGATAATTCCAACATCGCGGGTACCCAAGAGGATCATTGAAAGACATTCGTAGACCGAGGCTGCGATGGTAGGATGAGATCATAGGATGCGGCCAAATTACTGTAAGTAAGAGGATTGCAGCAGGAGACATGAGGAGTTGAAGGCGACGATTGATCGAGGCCAAGGCTGTATATGAGCTGTGGAGAAATCGGAAGAAGATGTAATAATTTATTGGTAAAATTTTGATATTCACGTTAGCCTTTTTCTATGACAGACTAGCGTAAAATAAGTCTTTGTAGACGCGGATATCCATAGAAGCGCCTGTTTTAAGACCCCTCGACAGGAATTTTAATTAAATTTATTATTTATTGCAAACCCACCTAGCACCCCTCCCCCTATACTCTACCACATAGTGTGTGCTTCGGTTGATAACATTTTTTATACATATTTTTTTTTTATACATTTTTTGTTGCTGGTAACACCGTTGTTGACTGTTGTGGGTAATGACATTTTGGAAGGATTCTATTAAAAATATATTTTATCGATCTATTAAACCTAACTAAATACCTACAAAGAGAATGAAATTTTAGTCGACAATAAATATATTATCAATTATTAATAAACACATTCTTTATTACAAAGATAGGTTTTTTTTCGAAAAAATCCTTTCCTACAAATAAGTAGGCCCTTTGACCTATATAATCTACAGATTATAAAATCCAACACATTTGATGCCATTTTTTGATACAAGTTTTTTAGCACAATGTTATGTTTCATGTATTTTTATAATACTTCTCGGACAACTAACAGGTACTTACCTACTATGAAAAATATTAATATAACACACACCCAATAACATGTTGCCACATTCTGGAGACTTGTGATATTTGTTGTCTCACATATTCAGACTGAAAACACATAATTAAAATCTGTGTCTCCACCGGGAATCGAACCCGGGACCTTTGAATCAGCAGTCAGATACCTTAGCAACTGAGCCAAGAAAGTTGACGAATAAATAATTACTGCAAATGTATGTAGGTACATCTCTATTTTTACGGTTAAATTGACGTATTTTAAGATAAACTGAAAAATAATTTTATTAAAAAATACATTTCAGGAAACACATTTTCGTATTCTTCGAGACACATAAAAAAACTATTACATATATAGCGCCCACGGTGTAAAGAATTCTGTGTAAAGAAAATCTGTTTGAACCTCTACGGACAAATAATGGGCTGAGACAAGGAGATGCAGTCGTCTGTATAATGTTTCATATTGCATTGGAAAAGGCCATCCGACATACAGTCATTCAAACTACTGGCCATATATTTAATATTATGTGCAACTCCTAGCCTATGTTGATGATATAGATATAATAGCGTGCTAAGAAAACGAGCTTAAATCTGCCTTCAGAGTCCTGGCAAAGTCATCAAAAAACGTGGGACTAGAAGTCAAAGAGGCAAAGAAAAAATTAATACATCACAAAAGATGGGTGCCAGAAACCTAGCTCTACTCATACAAATTGATGAATACTCCTTCAAAACTGTCAGTGAGTTTGTGTATCTTCGTATCTTGGCACCGTGGTGACGAATAACAACAGTGTCTCCTCCAAAATCAAAGGAAGAATCGTATAAATATCGCTGTATGTCTTCGTAGTTTTATCACATTTAAAATCACCATCCATACCTATGTACTCTTCTTGTCTACGACTAAAATGATTTCAATATAAAGATAAAAATTATTTTCCCATCTTTGGTCCGCATTAAAGTATCAGGAGAACATAGATCGAGAGAGGTTTGTACAGAGAAGGATGTAAGTAAGGAAGGGAACGTGTATGCAAATGTTGGTAATGCGCCACCTGTATTTAATCTGGTGCTCCCAAAGGCAGATCGCGAGCCAGACAGCGTGGGTAGGAATGTAGGAGATGCGGAGGTGGGGTCGGCAGGGAGGATGGAGATCTGTAGAGAGATGATAGGGTCAGGGTTGGCCATACCAGGCACGTAGACGCCATCAAGGAAACTGCCCCCTGAGGATGGGAGGGAGGGGGTATATTGGGGCGAGATATTGCCCATGACGCAATTCAGAGATTCGTAAACTATGGGATTGCAATTATTGCCTATTTATTGATTTCATATTTATATTTATATTCGTGTTTATATTCAATATATTATAAATGACAAAAATATCAGAAAAAACGTTGCTTTATCATTCGACTGGTTCTCAAATGCCAGTATATAAGTAGGTACCTACATACACTGATTAAAAAGTATTGATTTTCTGCCAGAATTCTGCCAAGAAACTATTAATCAAAATTATTTTTTATAGCCGAAAAGGGTTTAGAAATATTTCTTTTTATAATACCATTTAAATATGCTTCGTTAAAAATAGATAACTGCTGCCCAACTAGGTATACCTGTTCTAGGGCTAGCAGTGTACATATTATTATAATATTTCACAGGAGATAATACAGGTTGTAGGTACCTATTTGCATTTTTAAAAAGTACCTATCTAAACATTATAAAACTAAACTATTATACCTACCTACATTCACAATTTATTAAAACAGAGAATTGAAGTCATTATGATATGCACAATATGCACATACATATAATGTATTCATTCATTTATTCATACTATCATGGCATACCTATATCACAATGTAGGATTACCAGCCACAGGTGTGCGGGTGTGCAATACATTATGAAAGAAAGCTCGACACATGCGTGTAGTCCCATATACTAGCAATTATTCATTTAAAAGGCTACATTCAAAATGGGTGGGTAAACCTCATTGCTGAAGATGTTATAACCACCTTTTCTGCCCCTACCGATATCTCGCTACTGGTTTGGAAGTCATCTACCCCCTCATCAGACCTTCTAACACTTTTTTGCTTTAAAAAGACTGACGAGTGAGCAAATAGCTCCGAAACTGGTAGCGAGATGTAAATAAATGTTAATAATTAAAATTATGAGAAAATTATTTTTTAAATTGGCATTTTTATATAGCAACTATCTTGCCCTATATAACTAAATAATTCATATGACTCAAACTATAGGATTATATTATTTGGAGAAAATTGTGTTTTACCTCTTTTAAAAAATATAATTATTGTATGTAATGCGTTTTTTGTCCTCTACTTAGATAGGTACCTAGTTGAACTGATAAAAATCTCCAAACATTAAGGAACGATGTGTCTTTTATTCAAATAAAATTAAATAAAATTCAACGTAATTAAACTCTACTAATTGCAGATACAATGATGACATCAAATGATAGTCAATTAAGATCGTCAATTGATTACGAACGGTTAGTTAAAAGGTCATAACCAATTAAAATAAACATTTAGATAGGTAGGTACCTACATTAAATAACTAAGTGTTGGTTTTATATATTTTTAATTCCAACTAGTTACCTAATTACTTAGTAATACAATTTGATGAAGCTACATTAAACAATATTTCACACGTAATTAAACCTAGCTATATGCAGAAAAAAGGTTGGATAAAAGAAATTGCCGTCCGGCAATAAACTCAACACATGCATAGGTACTGAAGAGTATATTAGATTTTAATAATAATAATTAAATCAGAAATCATTATAATTATTTAATTGGTTTAATTGTTGGTTAATTACTAGAATAGTTTATTTTTTTTTTAGTAGCTGAATTTGAAAATAAATTCTCAGTCCTCACTATATCATATGCAGGACTCATTTGTGCTTATACCCATAAATAAAATAAAATAAAACGAAATAAAATAAAATAAAATAAAATAAAATAAAATAAAATAAAATAAAATAAAATAAAATAAAATAAAATAAAATAAAATAAAATAAAATAAAATAAAATAAAATAAAATAAAATAAAATAAAATAAAATAAAATAAAATAAAATAAAATAAAATAAAATAAAATAAAATAAAATAAAATAAAATAAAATAAAATAAAATAAAATAAAATAAAATAAAATAAAATAAAATAAAATAAAATAAAATAAAATAAAATAAAATAAAATAAAATAAAATAAAATAAAATAAAATAAAATAAAATAAAATAAAATAAAATAAAATAAAATAAAATAAAATAAAATAAAATAAAATAAAATAAAATAAAATAAAATAAAATAAAATAAAATAAAATAAAATAAAATAAAATAAAATAAAATAAAATTGTGAAATCCCAAAAGAGTGGAGAATAAGTATAACAGTACCAATATTCAAGAAAGGTCAAAAAACAAACCCCGAAAATTACAGAGGAATATCAATATTAAGCTGTGTACTTAAGTTGTTCACAAGTATTTTGAGGAATCTACTCCATCGTTATATTGAGAACAGAGAGGAACAACAAGGCTTTCGTAATAACCGCTCAACTATACGGATGCTATATTTATGCTGAGACAACTGAAAGAAAAGTAAATTGAATATAACAACCCAGCATATGTAAGTTTTGTAGATTTGACCAAAGCATTCGACAGAGTCGTGCTGAAAGACGTGGTAAATATTTTAATAGAGAAAGCTGTCCCACCATATATAATTAAGACAATAGAAAATATTAACATCAAAAGTAGATGGGAAACTGAGCAAAGAAATATCAGTCACAACGGGAATAAAACAGGGAGATAGTCTGAGCCATTTCTTATTTAATTTAATTATGGACATGGTGATAGAGGATGTGGTTTCTGTGGGTGTGGGATACAGAATGGGCAAGAATCTCGTCAACATTATATGCTAAGCAGATGATGCAACGCTCGTTACTGAAACGGAGGATGACCTGCAACAGCTACTAAACAGATTCCATACAGCAGCCAGGAGATACAATATGATATTATCTATATCAAAAACTAAGTGTCTAACTATATCGAGACAACCTCGGTATGCAATCTATTCGTAGACAGCGAACCAATCGAACAGGTCACAAAATTCAAATACTTGGGAGTCGACATTTCCAGCAGCAGTGACTTATATGAGGAAGTCAAATCGCAAACAGACAAGGCAGCGGTCGTTGCTGGCTGTTTGAGAGATACTGTCTGGAAAAACAAACACATGCTAACAGAGAGTAAAACCAGAATTTATAAAACATGTGTGCGACCCATCATGACTTATGCGATTGAGGCCAGAGCGGACACCGTTAGAACAAAGAGCCTGCTCCGGACGACAGAGATGAGAACCCTACGCTCCATCGCGGGTTTCACCCTTTTGGATCGGATGCGGAACACTGATATAAGACAGGTCTGTGACGTTAGGGATATTATCAGATGGTGCAGGAGCCGAAGACGATTCTGGCGGGACCACGTGGCGAGAATGGGAGACAACAGATTGCCCAAAATTATCTCCTAACAAATAAACTTTGGTAATCGACCACGAGGTAGACCACCCAAGAGATGGAGAGGTAGCTGTAGCTCGGCATCACAAGAGGCCTTGAGGGACGGGCAAAGTTCCTGAAAAGAACAGGTGTTAACCTATAAAAAGAAGAAAATAAAATAAAATTGCAATAACGGTGCTGTTTGATGCATTAATATTTTACATACATAGGTAGGTTTGACCAGGTGAATAATTATGAATTTTGAAAGCGATAAAAAATGAAAAACCTAAAAATAGCCTACTTTGGGTGTGCATGAACCTTTTTTTTTTCAAATCTCTGTGATTATATTCCACAATTTTTAAATAGAATATTCAGGTATTTACCAACCTATTAAGCCTCCATTTTTCAAAATGAATTTCATTTTCGAAGCATTATTGGCTAGACGATATAAACGATATTCTGAAAGAGGTAAATAACAACAACAGACAACAACAAAATGAACAGCAGACGAACATGTATGAGACGATGTATGAATATTAACAAGGCGATGGATGTGTGTCAAGATAAAAATATGACGTTTGGATATTTCTGGCTATTAGGGACATGGCGTGATGATACGTAGGCATGTATCTATAATTTTTTTTTTCTATCGGCTCTTTTGGTTTCCAAAACTTAATCCTTTTTATCATCCTTACAAGAGGAACAACGTGATTTTAATTCATTATAATTATTAAATCAAAATTAATGACACAAATATTTTGAGAATCAATGTTTGAACCGTATCATATAGAGGCAGCAGAGTTAGCCGAGCAAAATGAAAGAATACAAAATATTCAACACGCCTGGGAAACCAGTCCCCCTCAAACTATTGTACCTACATACACTCGATCGGAACCTCCCGACACTCCCTGCTCCAACCACCACATGCTACACACACTGATGCGGACTTTTTACAAGTAATGAAGGTTCAGAGATTGAGATAGTGAAAACTTTTGAATTTCCCGTGTGACATCACGACTAAGAAAAATTTACTTTATTTTTTAAAATTATCGTTCACTAAAGTTACACAGAACACATTCCGTAAACAAGTCCTTGTTAAAACGAGTGGGTTGTGTCCAACACTAAACTCTCCACACCATATTAAGCGTTCATTTTTTCTTCTTGGAATGTTGACAATCACAATATGGTAAAGAATGGTTATGTTGTATGAAATATTTTATTCATTCTAAATTTTACTACCAGGAATATAAATTTTCTAACGATAGAATATTTTTATTTTAAGATAGACAAACTATTAATGCAGTATGGCGAGGAATGTTTATGTTGTATGAAATATTTTAATAAAAAAAGTTAAATTTTGTTTTAACGAACGTGAGAGCATTTTGAATATTTTACCACGTGATATCATATGAAAAAAATTTGATCGATCGAACTTATAGTTTGGGCTGTAGAGAGGACACAAAAAGGATTTTCCGTACGCCGTATGCCATACATACAAACACATCATGACGAAACTCACAGTGTACTCTCTATACATGATACCCGTTGAGAAATAGATACAAAAAAATACGCTTAAAAATTGTGAAATCATGACTCTCCCCTATTCCATAGTGTGGAGAGTAAAAAACCCTAAAATACTACCTATTTTTTAAACTTAGGCTTTAAAAAAATAATGGCTTCATTAAAGAGTAAGAAACATTAGTAAATATTCCAGATATTTACATAACTGGAAAGGTTATGTAAATATTTAATATATATATTTTCAATATACATATAGGATGAAAATAGGTATATATACTTAGATGGTTTCAGCACATACAAATGAATAGGTATATGATTTGCGCGAGAAATTCAAATATTGATTTGTATGTGCTTAAATTTATTTCTCACGCAAATACTGTCTCTTGGCTAGAATCACTGATTCGTTGAAAGAAATTGCCATACAACAATAAAATTACAACTTACCGACGCAGGGTGCAAGGAAGTGTAATTATTATTATTATTAATAGCAACATTCGTGGCAACCTATAGGTACATATATCGAATAAAATATGGGATAATCCTATTCATTATCTCTGAAGTATTTTTCTTCATTTCTTTTTGGAGTCTTTTTCCACAATAACTTAACACCAAGAATAGAATTAGGTTCAATATGACCCCCCATTATGATTCCTAAGTCAAAAGTTTCGGTTTTGATTACCGGTGGAGACACTGTTTTAAACTTATGTAACGTTGTAAATTTCCAATTGTGGCAACAAGTTATTGGGAGGTTATTGAAATAATAAGACCACGTATGACGCGATGCATGGATGTAAATAAGGCAAAACATGTATGTCAAGACAGAAGAATCTGGCGTTTGGTTCTCACTGACTAAACGAAATAGGGAAACGGCGTAATGGTACGTATATTGAAATAATATTATTTATCTATTAGAATAGGTGAAAAGTAGATAGAAATGTAGGTATTCATCCTCATATACCTATATTTTATGAACATAGCATAAATGTTTGCGTTATTATAGGTGAACGAAATCGGTCGAGGAAGGATTAGAACTCGCGATCTGGATTTATAGCCCAGCACGCTTAAACCTCTGCCATTACCCATCTAAATTGTATTTTGTGTTGTCCGACAATACAAAATAAATAAAAAACGATACTGATTTTATTTAATATATAAAAATACCGATAGATAAACGCTTTTTCAGAGAAGGCATTGATAAAGTTTTCAAAAGTGTTTATCTGGTACCTGATATCTATTATAAAAGTTAGACGTGAGTATATTTTCTTTAAGTCTAACATAATATGAACATCAGATATCTTTATCAATGAAAGCTAAAGCCGTTTGCCAGCTTTCTCCAATGTTTCACAAACATCACATTCTATCTTAGATTTAGATAATCTTTGGAAGTGTCCCAAGGAACCCTTAGTTGCCTTATTTAGATCGAGAAGAAAAGGCGGCTTTAGTCTTATTCTGAATTTCCAAAATACAATAGATAATACCTAGATATTTATAGCCAGGAAGGAGATATCTAAATATCTACGGACTTTTATATTATCTATGTCTAAATCCAAATCAATGATGTTTTATATATAGTAGAAACAGATTGCGTAGGTACCTACTTTGCAAGTAAATATGTTAAGTTATTTTGAGATTTTAAAAACATTCCCAGATTATACCTAGTGAATGATTGTAATGGTTTAACTACTTTGCTGTTTTCATTTGAATTTACTGAAAAAAAAAGTTAAAATTAACTGAACTCTAGTGACTACAAAACAGTTCGTTTAGTGCTACTAAATATTTTGTACCCTGAGCTAAACACTACAGTCATAAATAGATTAACTTTTATTACTGATAACAAAAGTTTGGCTAAAAACGCAGGTAGCCAGTTCGGTCTTATTTCTTGTAATTTTGTTAAATGAAAATAAAAATAACATAGCTAATCCGATATATCGGGTCGGAGATTGGATCGATGACAGGTATTATGGCGGACATTAGGACCTGGTTGATCTATTTTGTGTGTGTTATATAACCTCATATGATGTTTGTTGAGGTGGTGATTGTGAGAGCAGAATACTGTGATTGTGTGCCTATGTAATGTGGAACGGGAACTGTCACCTGATAATTGCTTATATTGTCACTGTTTTGGAAGTGTACCTACTCCCTCCATGGACATTTATAATATACCTACCTGTATTTGTACCAAGGATTACGACGATTAAGACCAACCCCCCTAGACAACGTGTCATTTAGCTCAAGAAAAGAAACAAGGTAATATAACTCAATGTATGGAAGTGACAGTTGCAAGTCACGTGACAACTGTCACTTCCATACATTGAGTTATCATTTCTTGTATCTTTTCTTGAGCTAAATGACACGTAATCTAGGGAGGTAGTTATGAATGATCGCAGCATATCAAAGGATGCTAAAGTTGCCATTCATAACGCTATTTTTATTGCCAACCTTGACATATGCAAGTGAAACCTGGACATGGCAGAAGTCGCACGAAAACAGAATAAATACCTACAGTTGAAATCGCTTAGAAGAATCTGTAATAGAACGAACTCTAAATCGAGTACAAATCCTTGTATATCTATAATATAAAGCTTTATTGTTTTAAACTTTTGTAATTAAAATTATAAAATAACCCTTCCTGTGATAATAAGATGTCCTGTGAAACTATCTATTTATACATAATTAAATTGTTCAAGTTTTGATTAAACCTACTCTTTATATTAAATAAAGAGTAGGTTTAATCAAATTTATTGGCCCTCTCCTCCAGTTTGATATTTCGATCAACCTTGTGTCGTCTTCTGTGTCATCTATCCCTTGGGCCTCTCTTTGCTTCTTCTGGATCGATTGTAAGAATTATTTTGGGGATACGATCATCATTCATCCGGCTGACATGTCCCAACCACCGCAGTTTGCATACCTACTTTTATGACTTGCAAAATGTTGGGTTCGTCATAATATAATGCCTGTATTACATTATTAGTAGTTACGCTTTCTTTAATCAAAACTAGTTTTTTAAAAAAATATACTAAAATCTCGGCAAACGAAAATAAATGGGCATCCAAAATTAATTTAAGAAGATAACTATAATATAAAGGTCGGTTTAAGAAAACGTATTTAAAGTGTAATCCCTACCAACTTATATAATAATTTGGCAGGCATCTAGATTGGGCGTTTTTCTTACACGCTTTATTTTTTTTAAAAAAAAATAAAGCGTGCCCTTTATTTACTGAGACAAGAAAAATATTTTAGTTCTTTAAAAAATATCCTTTCGCCAGCACAAACGCTCATAGATTTAACAAAAATGTTGTAGGTTCATCAATGAAGCTTCAAGATGAGGGGAAATGACCTAGATTTAAGAAAAAAATCCTTCTTTTTCCTTTTCTAAACGATGGTTAAGTCCCCCCGCCCGCCTCTCCCGGCACAGGAGCCCAGATGTTGTAGAAGGTCTCTAATAAAATTACCATTTCTTCTCTTGATTTCTTTTCCTTACCCTTTTAATACTACTACCTGTGCGGAATTAATTAATAAACCAATTCACTAAGTTGCCTCTCTCTTGTTTGATAGGTACGTACATTCAAGCCTCACCACGGTAGCAGGGCAGCAGATAAAATTATAGGTATTCAGTAGGATCCAATTCAGGTTAATTTGTTGCATCATTTAACATTGGAAAATTGGGATCCTCTAGGAAAACCAATTCAAATGTTCGGGAATTATACGGGAATACCTATTCCTTGATGCCTATTTGAAGTGAGTTATCAAAAATTGAATCAATATATCTCTCTATGCTGGTTAGGTTAGTGAATCTTTAAATACACCGAGTATTTATTTGACTACTAACCAACAAAGATCTAGGTATTATTTGTTTATTCTCAAACAAACTAGATAACACAGCTTTTCTTCCGAGGTAATTTTAGAATAGTACCCACGTAATTCTTCTTGATTGTGTAAACGATCTTCAACATAGTAGGTAGGCATATTTTCATCATTAAGCCCATGTTATGTGAAGTAAATTTGACAAAACAGTATAGGAATGATCACTTTCAAAACAACAGCAAATAAAGAATAACATACTGCTACATTCAATAAACTATGTACCTAATTACCTACCTACTTCATTCATGAATACAAATATTGATAACTACTTCATCTACTTAAACAGAAAAACTAAAAAAAATAATAAAACATACATACATACCATCACGCCGTTTCCCTTATTGAGATAGGCAGAGAGAACCGAACGCCAGACATATCTATCTAGATGTACATGTTTTGCCTCATTGACATCCATGCATCGCGTCATACATGATCTCCTATTATTCTGACATCGTATATTGCTTACCATCTTTCAAAATCTCATTTATATGATCATGCCAACTCTTGATCTCGTCCGGCCCCTATATAGGTATCATTCCACTATTTTCAACTTGTCATTCTAATCACAAAAAAAAAAAAATTTTTTCTTTGTTATTAAGGCCCTGATCGACGAGCGAGTAAAACCGCGGTCTTATGGATCGTCGGTAAAGCTCGACGGTGTATCATTGCAATACCGCGGTTTTGTGAGTTGATGAGCCTGGCTCGTGGCTCGTCAACTCACAAAACCGCGGTATAGGCTCTTACGTCGATCACCCACTTTAGGTTTACTAATTTTTGTTTTAATTATTTTATTTTGTTTTATTTTTTGATATGATTTTGGTAATGCACATGTTTATTTTTTTTTTCTTGTTTAGCATTTTTTTTGTAAATGCTCACATGAGTGTTGAATAAATAAATTAAATAATATCTCTTTCAATATTGCATTCTCGTCTAGTATCCACATTCTTTATCCTATCATAGATTGTATTGTCACACATTCGTCTCAGGGACCTCATTCCACAACGTTTATTTTACTTCCATGCGTCTTCTGCCATGTCCATGTCTCACTTGCATACATTATTGTTGGGACAACTATTGCATTGTGCTCAGCGAGCTCTGCTGGCCTTGAAATAATTTGGTCAGCATACTTTGGTATTTATAATTCAATACCTACGTTTCAAAAAATAATAATAAATATATTTTTTTATGATATTCTTTTTAAATGCTGAGGATTCCGTGGACTGTAAGAAGAACGAATGACTCGGTCCTTAAAGAGCTCAAAATAAAAGAAAGATTGTCTACAGTATGCAGCCGTCGGGTATTGAGCTTCTTTGGTCACATTGCCAGGAGAGAGCCAGTATTATCACAGGAAGTGTACCAGGCAAAAGAAGTAGAGGC
Organism: Molanna angustata; assembly: GCA_963576475.1. Classification (NCBI taxonomy): domain Eukaryota; kingdom Metazoa; phylum Arthropoda; class Insecta; order Trichoptera; family Molannidae; genus Molanna; species Molanna angustata. Next base: position 34,853,759 of record OY754976.1, read on the forward strand.
AGATCTCCTGCGCGATGGTGTGACTAAATTAAGGAGATGACTGGGAACGACCTTTATTCGGCGGTGCGAGCTGCGGAGGGCAGAGATGACTGGAGGCGACTCTTGTGTCCATTGGCGGCCCCATAAATCACGACCCTCAGCATTGAGGAAACGAAGAAGAAGAATAATGATAGAATATTTTTATTATTGCATATGCGCAAACATTGGATTTTTTTTTTTTCCCTGTCGGGAGTCAAAGATATTTTTTAACAGATTTTTAATTATCTCAATAGAGACGAAGTTGGAATATTTATTGTAGGAGAACCGGGAAATCAAGGCACCTACAGGGCTTACGACCTGTCATCGGCTGGTTTACGTGATCACTTTATGCGCTTGCGCAACGTTCACCAATTATGCCTTTTTAATTGAATTGATAGGGATCTCATTAAAAAGGCATAATTGGTGAACGTTGCGCAAGCGCATAAAGTGATCACGTAAACCAGCCGATGACAGGTCGTAAGCCCTGTAGGTGCCTTGATTTCCCGGTTCTCCTACAATAAATATTCCAACTTCGTCTCTATTGAGATAATTAAAAATCTGTTAAAAAAGAATAATGATATTCTGGATCATTATTTAAAAAAAATAAAAAAAATAGTGGTCTTTATTTACTTCATTATTCAATTGGCTGGTACAAACCAAATAAAACGAAGAAAGTAGATTAGTAAATTTGCAGCCATTTGAGATAAATACCTACGAAAATTTCTTTATAACATAATCTGGATGGTTCTGGTAATTATAACCAAACAATCGGTAGGTGGGTATCTCACCATAGGCCCATTAAAACTCTGCGAATATTCTAAGATTCTCGATTCGCGCATACCTCCAGGTGTGAGAACAGGAAGGTGGGCCCTAATCTATGCGCATCCAAAGCACGCGATTTCCATTATTTCCTTACTACACCCTCTACTTCCCTTCTCAACTTCACTGCCTATCTTCTACAAATAACAATTCTCCCAAATAAGTTTCCTTCGCTCTTTCTTCTCAGTCACACTTTCCTGCCAATTGAACATACCAACCAGCTGGAAGTAACGTCGTGGTGTCCCTACCTACCTACCTTAGTGGGTAACTAGACTTTAAAAAAAATGTTGAGGTATCAGCATTTTGCCATACGGGAATCCTTCACAATCTCGACGTTACTAACGTTTTTTTTGTGCAATCATACGTAATATTTTTACTGTGTGTAATAAGGAAATTACATAGGTACCTACATGTCTATTATAAACCCCACATAAGAAAGTACGTATTCGGAAAACAACTTAAACCAGTCACGTGGGTGTGAAGATCGCAAATTTCCTCCACATTTTTCTATCTTGACAAACATCCATTACATTTTTTACTAAACAGATAGATTGGCGTTTAGATTATCGAGTTTCATAAATGAATAGGTAATAATTAAACAAGATTGAATGTTTTACCTACTTGTTAATTTTATTAAATGATTTTTATGCCCGGTAAGGCTCTCTTCAACCATTATAATAAAAATAACTATATTATGTAGGTACCTACCTAATCCTTCTTCTTCTTCTTGTGTCGCTCATAGCTGAGGTTAGCGCCATCTCACCAAACTCATCGCAATCCTGCGCCAATAACCTAATTACCTTTTCTATACACCATATTGCAGAAAAATTACGCCCAAAATAATTATATATCAGATGTTTAAACTATTACAACAGTCTTGACCCCCAACCGGGTATATTTAACTCTACGCATATACATCGATAAAACGTCAATTACGCGCAGTTATTGGTAATTATATTACTGATTAAAAATCAAACCTATTACCTTCCTTAAACCTTCATTACCTACTTCCTTATCAACGCTTTCCTATATCTTTTACCCTTCCCTTTCCCCCGCATACACCCACCATCAAACAATTACTCAACGACCAAAAATCAAAATTAAGTGAGACTTCATAATTGGCTTATTTTTTGTATACTTATTTATAATTAAACATACTTAAAAAATATATAACTGTTAAGTTTCCAAATAAATAAAAAAAGACAAAATAAAATAAAATTAGTAACGCAGCATTCGGAATCCCGAACCACTGCCTGAAAATTTTGAGCCCCGATAATCTATAACGACCCACACTCCGTCTTTCCACTATCTTTCCCTAATTCACCTTGCAATTCAATGAAATAATAATGGAAAAAAAGGTAATTCATGCATCGTCTCATATAATATTTTCTAGCATTCTATCTGAATTTTTAAATCTGGGAAACATTATTAACTTGACAGACGAAATAAAAATGGCAAAAAAGTTAACAGTTAACAGCAAGTATAATATACTTAGGTAAATATTGTTAGTCGGTAGGTGTCTACAATAAATAATTAAACTTTCTGCAACTTCATTGTTTTTCTTATTCCAAAATAAATATCAAAAACTGTAAACTTTATCTCCGAATTGCAGTCAATCCGAGAAACGACCCTTCCCAAGTGGCTATACTACCCTTAAAAATTCATCGGACTGCGAATTTGCAAAAAAAAAAATATTCGCAACACCGCTTTATGAAAAAAAATTGACGCTCGCGTATTTTTGATTACGCGGTGCTTTATCTGCGTATTTTGTAAGCAAAAACTAATTTGACTATGGGGCGAAATTCACCAGCCAAAATAATATTTGCGCTTTTTTTCAAATTTAAAACTCCATATTCGCAGTGTGATGTTGGAAGTTGGAGGGGGTGGCAGAGGAGAATAGGGTGAGAGGATGAAGGGATAGGTATGGTGTGCTTATAAAATACACATATATAGGTACATTTTATAGATGGGTCGGTGGCAGAGCGGTTAGCGCGCTGGGTTTGTAATCCAGTGGTCGCGAGTTCGAATCCTGCCTCGACCGATTTCGTTCACCTATAGCACAAGCATTTGTTGTGCTATAGGCTTATTTTAGGGAACGTAGGAAGATGTATATGTACTTGTTTAACAAGGACATATTCATTTAAAAAAAAAAAAAATAGGTACCTACGCATATTATGTTATCTTTAACTATGTAGGTAAGTAGATATAATTTGTATTATAGATTATTGATATTTGTGAACGAATGTACCTATAATATGGAAATATACTCACCAAAAGTATTAGTATAACTATAATTCATGTCCTTCACTGGGTAGACAGAGAGAACTCAAATCAAATTTTTCGATCTTGATACTTGACGCACATCCCTCATCAACATTTTTAGAACCAGCTTTTTAAATTCCTTTCATTCAGGATGACGTTCACATAGCCAAAATTTGTATGCAGAATAGTGATAAGTAGAGATTTGAAATTTTTGTAGATAACTATATTTTATTTTAGAAATTTTTTAAAAGTGGTGTTATTTTTAATTTATTTTCTAGAATGTAAATTGAGAATACCTACTTAAGCAACGCAGTTTAGATTTGCATGTTTTTCACTATAAATCATAATCAGGTTAAATAATTTCCATAATAAATATTAAAAACTGTTTAAAAAGTTAGGAAAAATTACGTTTGAAAAAAAACAAAATTTCAGTGTTTTTTTTCTAATTAGACATATATTAGATTTTATTCGCGAATAAAATATGGTTTATCTCCAAACGCGAATAATTCGGGTCTCATAGTGATAATTGGTTTGGACATTTATTGGAAGAGTGAAAAAATGACCAAAATATTAGGTATAGGTACATTTTGCGGGGGTCTCCCTAGTAAGGGTTGACACTATCATATGGCGATATATTCTACTTCTTCTTTATCTTACATGGCATTCTACACAATAATGAGGATATTTTCTATCATATTTTTATGAAACAGGAAGAACGATTATTTTGAAGAATCGGTGACAGAATAGGTAGGTACTTTTTATGCATGAATGTAAAGATAATTATGATTGATTGAAAATAAATTGGCTTCTGGTGCTCAGTTTTTTCTGATGGTAGGTATATGTATGCAGGTAGGTACCTACCTATGTTTTTTTTAAGAATGAATATGTCCTTGAAACAAGTATAAGGTACATATACACTATACACCCTTATAAAATGGGTCTTAGAATTACTATCGGTCGTGGCAGGATTCGAACTCGCGACCACTAGATTACTAACCCAGCGCGCTAACCGCTCTGCCGCCAATGTTTAATGTTTTGCTTACTTACCTATTTGTTAAGGCACATTCTTTAAACTGACCCGGTCAATATTTTCATATAATTTTTATTTGTATTTTTTTAATATGATAAATTTGATCCCAACAAATGCAAAGCTAAATTCGGGTTGGTAGGTGCCTATATAACCAGAACCATTCCTGCCTATTGTTGAATAATATATACCTACTTAGGTACCTACCTATCTATATAATGGTAGGTATAGGTACAAACATGTCATACAAACGCGAATATTTTGCATGGGTTTCACATTTCGTTCTGCCGAATCGAGATAAATAGCTACATGGTCTTATTAAGCGAATGCATGATTTCACCAGGGCTAGTCTCAAAATTTATGGTCAAGAGGTATAGGTGCACATGGCGCATTTTAAATTGGGAACGCTAAAAAGGATAATATAAAATATTTCAATTTTTACACTGATGCTTCTTGACTTAGATAAGTCTAATAACGCACACACACATAGGTTTACATACCTATACATTTTGATGAAACTTTTTGAATACAATATAAATATGATACTAGTTGAATGATAAAAAATAACCTTAAAAATTGGGAATTCATAACTCCTAACTATTTATGTAACTATATCTCATTGGGGTAGTGAGGAGTAAAAACATATAGGAATATATGATACCATGAGTTCAATATTAAATGTTTTTATGTGAAACGAGACTGGTGTGTGAAAATAAACACATGTGTAAAGTTTTATTTTATAAAGTAATGCACGACCGCACACCAATCGCTGGTCACCCCACATTGTGGGATATGCCGTCATGGTATAAATGAATAAATGAGTTTAGTGTATAAAATGTGTTTTTCATTATAGCTTTCTACCTACATAGGTAGGTACCTACTACTTACATAATATCTAGGACTAGGGTGCAACTGATATGTCAAAAAATGTCGGGTGCAACTGATATGTCAAAACATGTCGAATTATTTTGGAATAGTATCAGTAAACCTTTTTTTCGATTACCTACTAATTAACATATAAAACGAATTGTTAGCCTCCACTATGTCATAAAATATTAAAAATAGTTATATGAAAAAAGTGTTAGTCTGTTTTTAGTGCTGATACCTAATCTGTGATAAATGAGAGCGAATTAAGACCCTACTATACCCTGGACATACGGATGTACGCAAAAATGCACAGTAAAGTAGCTTCTAATGTATGAAACACGAGAAAATATTGCATATCACCTGATATGTGATATACAACATTTTATCGTGCAAAAATGTAGAGGTTTAAAATTTAGAGGTTTTTTTTAAATAGCAAGAATAGTTATTGAAATGGAAGGGGACACGGAAGGAGCCTCCACGTAGATTGAGTTTCGGTTAACTTCGGAAAAGCAATCGGGCGTCCCTGGAAACGGCAGAATGCCGGCCAATCCTTCCACCACCGGAGCACCAACCAATATGATGGTGTTCCGGACACGGAAAGTAAGTAAGAAGTAAGTTATTGAAATTTTATAATAATAAAAAACTCAGATAACTCAGGTAGATTTTCATATTCTCTATCGAATAAAGTAAAAATATACTTCATAGGCCTTGTAGTTTTTTAGTTACTTACAGTATAAAAATAAAAAAGGGTTTTACTAAAACTAATTTTACAAGAAAAGTATTAAACAAATTCAAAATTCAAAAAAATCATACAATAGATTAAAGATGTACATACAAACTGTTCCTTATTTCAAAGACGTATCTTTTGAGGGTATTAGGGAAATTATTTTCAAAATATAATGAATAGCCTAATATAATGAATATAGCCAAAATATAATGAATAGCCTAAAATATAATGAATAGCCTAAAATATAATGAATAATATAGCCAAAATATAATGAATAGCCTAAAATAATATAAAATATAATGAATAGCCTAATATATAATGAATAAAGAATGTGTGTATTTGTGTGTAGGTAATGTATGCAAAAGTGTGATGTATGTATAAGTATCAAAAGTGTTAGTATAAGTAAACCCCAGGACTTACCAAAGGTAGCAATGCGACCCGCCATCCATTATACCCAAGTCCACGGGGGAGGCGATAAGAAGAGGACCGAATGCAGATTTGGTGTATGGAATGTGAGAGGAGGAATGGAAAGAAAGATGAATGAACTGTGTGATGTGATGAGAAAGAAAGAATTAGATATACTTTGCTTGACCGAAACGAAAAGAAAAGGTAGTGGCATGAACGAAAGACACGATGGAAGAATGGAACTATGGTCGGGCATAAATGAAGATAATTTTGCATGCGAGGGAGTAGGGGCGGTTTTAGATGAGAGAATGGTAGAGTGTATGAAAGAGTATAAGCTAGTAAGCTCAAGACTCATGTGGATCAGATTTAAGATGGGAATTACAGGGGTGTTTCTGCTTATAGGATACGCACCTGTGAACTCTAGCTTGGAGAATGAAAAAGATGAGTTTTGGGCAAGTGTAAGAGAGGAAATGAACAAGAAAAAAGACAATGAAAAAATGATTCTGGCAGACGATTTGAATGGCTGGGTAGGAATCCGGAGGAAAGATTTCGAATCAACTCTCGGTCCTTACGGTTACAGCAGAGTGAACGATAACGGTAAAAGATTGTTAGATGTATGTGTGGAAATGGACCTTTTTGTGTCAAATACAGTTTTTGACCACAAAAGGATCCATATGTATACATGGGAAAGAGAAAATGAAAGATCCATGATAGATTTTGTATGTGTGGACTCTGCTTTGAGAAAAGTGACAGTTGATACGAGGGTCTACAGAGGTGCCGAGCTAGAGACAGACCATTTTTTGGTTGTCACAAAAATACGCCTGTTCACTGGTTGGCGCTCTAAAACCAATCGTGGAAGCCTGCCACCGCGTATCAAAGTAGAGAAGCTGCAAGAGGAAAGTGTTAGACAAGAATTTGAAAGAAAGATCGAGTGTGCTTTAAGTCCCCACGCAGTGACAGAGATGGATATTAGTGACATATGGAGTGTACTCAAAAACACTGTACTCAGTGTGGCTAAAAGTGTGTGTGGCGAAGCAAAAAGAGGTCGAATGAAAGGAGATGCCTGGTGGAATGAAAGAGTAAAGAAAGTAGTGGAAGAAAAACGGAAAGCGTGGAAGGAATGGCTGGCATATAAAGGATCTGGAAACGAGAAGGAAGAAAGAGCTAAAAATATATATAATGAGTGCAAGAGGAAAACAAAAGTAACAGTAAAAGAAGAAAAGAATGCATTGAGAGAAAAGGAAAGCGTGAAAATTGTGAATGATTTTTCTGGGAACACAAAAATGTTCTGGAAAAGAGTAAATCGACGAAAACAAGGAGTAGTGCGAGGATCAAAATGTATACATGATAAAGATGGATGTATGGTTATAGACGAGGAAAAAGTCAAGGAAAGATGGAAGGAATATTTTGAAGAGTTATATGAAAGTACACAGTGCGAAAGTCTGACGAACAACAGAATACCGATAAATGAATGTGAGAATGACAGCGAGAAAATTTCAATAGAAGAGGTCAGAGAGGCAGTGAAGCATGCACGTACAGGAAAGGCTGCGGGATTTGATTGCATACCAACTGAATTCATCAAATATGGTGGCGAAAAGACGATGGAATGGTGTCATTGCCTCTTCAACAAATGATGGGAGACAGGACATACTCCGTCAGATTGGAGAAACGCAGTGATTGTGCCCCTCTTTAAAAAAGGGTCAAAATTAGACTGCAAGAACTACCGAGCTATCAGTCTGCTGAGTTCAGTTGGAAAATTGTATGCTAGGATACTAGATCAAAAGTTGAGAAAGGCTACAGCAAGCAAGGTATGGGATGCACAAGGAGCGTTTGTTGGAGGTAGAGGATGCACCGACCAAATTTTTTCCCTTCGAATGGCGACTGAAAAGGTTCTGGCAAAAAACCAGAAGCTTTTCTGCGCTTTCATAGACCTGGAAAAGGCCTATGACAAAGTAGACCGTGAAAAACTCTGGAACGTGCTATCAGTGTATGGAGCGGGTAGCAGGCTGATAGGGGCAATATCATCTCTATATGAGGAAAGCCAAGCCTGTGTGAGAATTGAAAACTCTCTCACAGGATGGTTCTCCATTAATATGGGAGTGAAGCAAGGGTGCGTACTATCACCGTGGCTCTTTAATCTATACATTGACTACTGTGTGAGAGCACTAAAGAATGAGAACATTGGGCTGAAACTGGAAGGTGTGACTGTATGTGATCTAATGTATGCGGATGACAAAGTATTAATGGCTGAAAGCGTGGAAGACTTGGAATGTTTGGTTAAAATAGTATTCGATGGATGCATGCAAAATGGATTGAGAATGAATGCAACTAAATCTAAAGTAATGGTATTTGATAAGAGCGAAAGACAAACAAAATGCGAGATACGAGTGGAGAATGTACAATTAGAACAAGTGGATGAATATTTATACTTAGGAAGCATGTTTCAGCGTGATGGAAGATTGGAAAAAGATATTGAAAGGAGAGTAACGGCAGGTAATAGAGTGAATGGTGCATTAAGACCGGTAATGGCTGACCCAATTATTTCGAGGCAAGCAAAGCTCGCGGTACACAATGGTATCGTCGCACCGACTCTAATGTATGCTAGTGAGACATGGACATGGCAGAAGACGCATGAAAGTAGAATTAACGCGGTTGAAATGAGGTCACTAAGACGAATGTGTGGTAAAACGATGTATGATAGAATAAGAAATGAGGATATTAGACGAGAATGTATGATTGAAAGAAATATCGTAAGTAAGATGAAAATAAATGCCCTAAGGTGGTTCGGCCACATAGAAAGAATGAGTGATGACCGTCTGACAAAAAAAGTATACAAGGCTGATAAAAGAGGAATGAAAAGTAGAGGTCGGCCAAGAAAGAGTTGGCACGATCACATAAATGGGATTTTGAAAGATGGAGATGTTAGAAGTAAGAATAATAGAAGAGCGTGTATGAGACGATGTATGGACGTGAATGAAGCGAGGAATGTATGTCAAGAGAGAGGAGTCTGGCGTTCGGTTCTCTCTGCCTACCCCAAATAGGGAAATGGCGTGATGGTATGGTATGGTATGAATAGCCTACTATTAGCCTACTATAGCCTATTGTATAGCCTATTATGCGCAGAAAATTTTGGGCATTCATGCCTGTGTCTGTGCTCAATTAAATAAAATAAAATAAAATAAATAAATAGCCTCTTCAGTATAAATGTCCCATTTATGTATTTTTCAGACTTCTTTCCTCTCCTCTCTTATTGCAGTGGAAGCCAATGAATAGTTCCAGCACGTTACACTGTATTAGTGTATTCTCCATGTGTTGTATTTCCATGATACCTACTTAGGTACCTACAGATAGGTACACTTTAGTGAATGTTCATGCAATGCGGATTCAGCACTAGAATATTGATGGAATTTTTCATATAATCTGGCATGAACACGGCACCAAATGAAATTACTCTACAGCATATGGTCAACTTGCATTTCCGTATAATATATACGTCTATATAGCTATACCTACATATGTACATAATTATATAGGTACATGTACAGGTACATGTACCTAGATATGCTATGTGGACAATAGATAGGTATACCAAATATGATAGGGCTTTTTAATACAGACACTTAGTTAAGTAGGTAGGTACCAACCAATCTAATTTTTAAATTAATTGCATACAGTAGGTAGGTACATATGTAGGTGCCTAAGCTAATCTGCCTAAGTATCAAATTATTAGATTGTTTAAACGAAGCTATGCGAGATTTATCTATGGGCTGATAACATATTCCACTAAACACAAAGAGGCTATAGTAAGCTTTATAGTATATTTTGAAAATTATTTCTCTAATACACTCAAAAGATAAGGAACAGTTTGTATGTACTTACCTACATTTTTATACTATTGCATTTTATGAGTTATATGAATTTTGAATTTGTTTAATACTTTTCTTGTTAAATTAGTTTTAGTAAAACCCTTTTTTATTTTTTTATTGTAAGTAACTAAAAAACTACAAGGCCTATGAAGTAGATTTTTACTTCAATCGAAAGATATATAATCTACCGGCTGAGTTTTTTATTATAATAATATTTTAATAACTATTCTTGCTATTTAAAAAAACTCTAAATGTTACTTTTTGCACGATAAAATGTTGTATATCACATATCAGGTGATATACAATATTTTTTCGTGTTTCATACATAAGAAGGTAATTTATTGTGCATTTTTGCGTACATCTGTAAAGCCAGGGAATATAAGGGCAGTATCCACAATGAGTGGAATAAAGGTCCTTTAATTTAGGTACCTACTGCATATCATGGCTCCTTTTTTCTTTTTTTTCTTATTGTATTTTTTTCATTGAAGCGCAGTTGATACATTTATTTTTTCGATTGAAACATTGACTGCTTCCAAAAAAAAAACAGGGACATCACAACGCAAACATTGGATCTTTTCCTGTCGGGAGTCAATATTGATATTTTTATAACTCAATTAAAGGCATAATTGGTGAACGTTGCGCAAGAGCATAAAGTGATCACGTAAACCGACCGATGACAGGTCTTAAGCCCTGTGAGTGCCTTGATTTCCCAATTCTCAATTGAGATATTAAAAAAAAAACATAAAAATAATAATTATACATTAAATGAGAAGGAAATAATATGATTAATTATCTCTAACTACCCTAATGGAAAAAATATATAATTCGCCTAGGTTGGTACCTACCTACATTACATGATTGTGCGTTCGTATGTGGTGTTTAAATTGTAGATACCGAATATACCATACCTACAGGGTTAAATGGAGTTTTTCCTACAAACAAATTGCAAATTACTTCTATAGATATGTAAGTAGGTACCCAGTACCCACCTTAGGATGTAGAAAAATTCATACACACACCCGAAACGTCCAACGCCGGTTCAATTTCTATTCTAAAATTGGCTTTCATTTCACAGTGCGTGAAAGAGGCAGTAAAGGGTCCTTTATATTTGATATCTCTTCTCTTTGTCTAAACTAAATTGGATCGAGTTTTTTTGATTAAAAAAAGGTGGTGGGGGCAAGGGAGAGAGAAGGGGTTTCCCGACCGGAAGGGTGACATCCTTTCTTACAACAAACTCTCTGTTTCGTGTATGGCTGGTGCTCCTAGATACTACTAGCTGTAGACATTCTTCTACATAACATTTGTTTTTTTCTCGTATGGACGCGAAAATGGAATAAAATAGATGATCGCCATGTAGTGCCATTCCCAGACACACTCACAAACAATACAAAACTTTGAATAAACTTAAGGACACATCCACATGGGAAAGGCACATACCTACCTAAATTGTAAGCAAAAAAATATTAATTTAGTTTTACGTTGGTAAGACTGTATGAAGGTTTTCAGCGCCCGTGGCCCTAAATTCTGTAGCGCTACGTCCTACGTAGGCGATTCAAAACGAATGCGAAGCGGCGCTGCGCGGCGCGAAAATAACAAACAGTCGGTAACTATGGAAGTGTCCTACGTTACCGACCGCGAGTTGGTTTCAATGCGACGCTGCGCGATGCGAAGCGAACGCGATCAGTTGGTTTGATGTTTTCGCGCGAATTGACAGCGGCGCCATTGTTTTTTGACATGTCAGAAACAGAAATTTTAATTTCTGTCCATGAACGTCCCATATTATGGGACAAATTATTATCGAACCGCGAATTTTAGGATTTGGCAAAAATAAATGGGACTACAAGTAAACACATTTATTTATTATTGCTATTTTACAATAGGATGTTGTTCAAAACACACAAAGTTTTCTTTCGCTTGCACGAATGTCAAATTTTGATATGTTTCCCGGAAAGATGATTCAGTCTCATTTATTAATTCAAGATCACGTAATTCTTCATACAAATTGTGATATCCCCCATAAATATGCCTCTCTAAGTACACAATATTAGTTTCACTTCTCTGCCATACATACTTCTTGAGTATTTTATATACCTACGTACATCCATGACAGTAGCTGGCGGCAGAGGGAACGATTTGCGCACACGTAGGACAGAGCCGCTGCGTCGCACCGCATCGCATTGAAATCGCTTGTATCCGCACCGCATCGTTTCGCAATCGCGTTCGCTTTGAATCGCCTACGTAGGACGTAGCGTAAGAAAATTGGGTCAATGGAAAACCAAAAAGTGTTCCTACTGGACTAGACGGTAGCTGGATAGTTAGTGGATATAGTTTAGAGTTCTGACGACCGATTTCGTTCATCAACAGCATTAGCTTTATGAGGATGCATAATGTGTTCTACAGATCCATTAAAATCAAAAATCAACGAGAATTACGAAGAAATTAAAGTAATGTTTAACAATGTACTTAAACGAGTGGGTTGTGGACAACACTAATAGACTCTCCACACCATAGTAAGCGTTCATTTTTTCTATTAGATTCTTAAATAAATCTACATAAGATTCTCAGAGGAAAAAAGTTTTCACAATACACCATACACACAAAAGCATTGTCACGAAACTCATAGTATGTATTTTCAACATGACACCTGTTAAGAAATTTTAAGTAAAATTGCATTATTAGCAAGATGAGCATGTATGAGACAGTGTATCAATGTTGATGAGGCGATATATGTGTCAAGATAGAAGAATGCGGTGTTCGGTTCTCACTGCCTACCCCTTGAGAAAGATAGAAGTGGAGAGTAAAAAATACACTTGTCTATACCTATACATTTTCATACAAATATGAACTTTATTTCACATTGATATGACAAACCATAGATTTTTTTCTTTAAATTTTAACAATCCTTGAATGCATTTTTGAAGGGTGTATTTTTTCAGTATCGAAATTTCAAAAAGTATCCAATAAACTCGATTTTCCAGACCGTGAGAGTATTTTGAAAATTCGGACAGATGAAATTATATAGAGAAGAAATTAACGGATATCTATGGAAAACTAATCAGCCCTAGGTCTATCTACTTTACATATATAATGTCAATATGAAGTCAATCGGACTTATAGTAATTGTTTGGGCTGTAGAGAGGACACAAAAATGATAATTCCGTACGCCGAACGCCGTGCGCCATACGCCGTACGCCATACGCCATACATACAAACACATCACGACGAAACTCACAGTGTGCACTCTCTTCATGATACCCGTTGAGAAATTGACGTAAAAAAAATTACGCTTAAAAATTGTGAAATCATGACTCTCTACTATTCCATAGTGTGGAGAGTAAAAATAAAATCATTCAAGATTTGTTTGTCAAGATAGCGAAAACGGTTGTTTTAAATACGAATGAAAATGCTATAGTTACAGCTATGTTTCGTGGAATTAATAAAATTTTGTACCTGAAAAAATGGTGTACCTGAAGGTTATTAGATTTTCTGATGATATTTTGAGAATGAACACTAAAAATATAGAAAAATATTATTTTATCTTTTCATACTTTAGAAGTGTAATAAACATTTACATAGGTATGCACCTTCCTTCATACCTAGATATAAATAAATGTATAAGTAAAATGCCCTGATAAGCGAATATTCATATCCATAAAATATTAATAATATCAGTTCTTACTAATCTAAATGTGTCTGGTTGGATAAAAGTTCTTTTAATTTCTTAATTCACCGTGGATTATGATAATATTTTCATAAAACCTTTAAAATATGACAATGACTGTTATTATAAAACCTCAATTTAGTACCTACCTATAGAGGATATGCTAAGATTAACAAAATATTTAATTTGATCATATCTTCGTAAATACTTACTTATTATTTGAAGTTGGTATATAAGGGGAAAAGTGAGTAGATACCTACATAGTTAAGAAGTATAGAAATATAGGAAGATGGAAACATAATATATGAAGTTTCTATTGAGAAGTTATAAGGGAGGAATCAATAGAGTGAATTCTACTATCGCGCAATTCGTTTAGACGAGCGTATTGAAAAATCAATACAAATTCCTAAATACCTTTAGAGTTAGAAGTAAATATACCTATATTTTGTAGGTAAGTTGAATATTAGATACAAGATGCCTGTTTGTTGAAAGTAAAAATAACACAATTTAACGAAAATATGCCTAATATTTTTTTTTTCATAAAAACAAGTTTTGTCGGATGAACTAGCTACCATTTCCTTTTACTTGTCATAAATTTATGACTTTTTGAGTCGTACTTCCCTTTAGTTTCAAGTCATTGCTTATTATTTTGAATGATTATTATTATTACCTACTTAGGTACCTATAAGTGTAAATTTTTATATGATTGTATAAATATACACCCCTAAGAAATACATACATACAGGATAGAAGCATCTGGAGGCAACCAAGTCATTCCAAGATGTACACGACCTTCAGGAATAAAGAGCACAACCAAAAAGAAAGCATGGACATTGGACAACGTCACATCGAGCTAGTTGTATTCATGGCAGACAGACATCACTGCAAGTTTATCTTAAATGATAATCAAATGAAATTAATACTGATAACTCCGTGATATTTTAATACTTGTCATGTGAATGAAATGGATTAGCATATAGGCAGGTACTTGATGTCCAGTCATTTACAAAGAAATGTGAAGATAGATAATACCTAATCCAACCTACGCTTTGTTGTAGATAGGTTCACATATTATTAAGAGTAAGTATAATAATGTAGGTAGGTCCATCTGAATCTAGGTAGGTACAAGATAAGAAGTATACGCTGTTTGAAACCGTACCAGCAGTAAGTATTGATATCTTCCCGATTTCTCTTCTAGTTAGACGATTGAACAAAAGATACCCACTAGGATGACAATATATAACAGTTTTTATTATCGACAAATAAAATGTAGATAGACTCAAATCGTAGAATCGTAGACTTTACTGCTCGGCTCACATACCACTAACCGAGATTTCAACCAGAATGGCACCTATCTCTTTCTTTCGTGTCTTCCCTCTCTTGCGCTCCGACGTCTCTTGCGCTAGTAAAATGAGATAAAATAAGTGTTTTATTCCCCCCTTGATCGGAGAACAAAAAAATATACCTACGCAGAAAAAAATATCCTATCGGCCTTAGAGCGGCAGCAGTGGGTGATGACGGAGGAAAAAAAAAGCGCCTTTTTGTGACCTTTTTGTGACGATTTATGAATATTACAATCCTTTGCGGATTCCTCCCATAACATATAATATAAAAACTAATCATCCACATTGAAGAAAACGACAAAGTTTACACAAGATCTGAGATAAACTTCCTTTCTGCTCCTTTGTACACCAATGTACCTTAGAAAGTAGGTACAAACACCCCCATAGGAACGACATTATATATTTTTATTTATTTATTTACACAATATGCTATTTACTTGTCACAATACTAAAAATAATTACAAACAAAGATAAAAATATAGAAACAGATTAGAATATAGACACAGATAAAATATAGAAACATACATATATAAATATATAAACAGATTAGAATATAGACACAGATAAAATATAGAAACATACATATATAAATATATAAACAGATTAGAATATAGACACAGATGAAATATAGAAATATACATATATAAATATATAAACAGATTAGAATATAGACACAGATAAAATATAGAAACATACATATATAAATATATAAACAGATTAGAATATAGACACAGATAAAATATAGAAACATACATATATAAATAAATAAACAGATTAGAATATAGACACAGATAAAATATAGAAACATACATATATAAATAAATAAACAGATTAGAATATAGACACAGATAAAATATAGAAACATACATATATAAATAAATAAACAGATTAGAATATAGACACAGATAAAATATAGAAACATACATATATAAATATATAAACAGATTAGAATATAGACACAGATAAAATATAGAAACATACATATATAAATATATAAACAGATTAGAATATAGACACAGATGAAATATAGAAATATACATATATAAATATATAAACAGATTAGAATATAGACACAGATAAAATATAGAAACATACATATATAAATATATAAACAGATTAGAATATAGACACAGATAAAATATAGAAACATACATATATAAATAAATAAACAGATTAGAATATAGACACAGATAAAATATAGAAACATACATATATAAATAAATAAACAGATTAGAATATAGACACAGATAAAATATAGAAACATACATATATAAATAAATAAACAGATTAGAATATAGACACAGATAAAATATAGAAACATACATATATAAATAAATAAACAGATTAGAATATAGACACAGATAAAAATATAGACACAGATAAAAATATGGACACAGATAAAAATATAGAAACAGATAAGAATGTAGAAACAGATAAAACTATAGATTCAGATTCAGATTTTACTATTAAAAGCAACAAAATTTTACGTAAATTTTAGGTTAACAAATTATATTGACTACTAAACATTTGATTACTTGTAACCAATTGGTTAAATGTATACTTATAATAGCGAAAATTTAGCTAAAGATTACAAAAATTAAGCTTTTAATTACTTATCACTATTTATTAGTAGCCAAAGAGTTTAGGCATATAATTTTCAGTGTGATGCATTGACGAGAACTTAATTAATGTTAATAAGATTTCCATTTTTTTAAAATTATCCCAGTATATAGTTTATAAATAAGCGAAGAAAAAACAATATTGAGGATAATTTTAAAAAAAAGTATGTTGTTATTCCAGCCTCCCCATCTAGGTATATTATGTAATTATACATTTTTCTCTATTTTAAATTAATATATATTTTATTTATACAAAAAACGCTAAAAATTCATTGTGAAAACGGAAATCTTTAAGGGGCGAATTTTATCTCGGAAATCTTATTAAAGCGAGGGATGTGTTTTTCTGCTCAAAAATTTAAACAATGAATTTTGTATCATGGTCTGTAATAACCCAATTTTTGCTTAGTTGTACCTACGATGTAACAACATTGTTGTTTCAAAAATGAAAAATAAGTAGGAATATATTTTTTGAACATTTTGATTTTCAAGCCATCACCAAAAAATATCAAAGAAATTTTCAATACATTTTTAGTACCTACTTATGTATGTTTATTTAATAAGTAGGTACCTTTATAATCTCACATTATTTTCAATAATTAGTTGTAGTAGGTAAATCATGTATCTTTTGTTCCAGGGTCCGATGTCCGGTGTAAGTCAAAGCCTTTAATATAAGGATACCTCGAAAATCTCGTCGCAATGGGAAGCGTGGATGGTAGAAGGTCCAGACAAGGCCCTCTGTATTCGTTCGTTTTCCTCTTAGAAAGACCGAAAGTTAGGAGGAAGAAAATGGCCGACTGACCATCGAGTGATTGGGTGTGACCGCCATCCTCAGTCATGAAATAAAATAAACTTGTCACATGGACAAAGTGGATTTAAATTAATATTAATCTGTTTTGCCTTTTTCCAACTTGGACATAGTGGATTTAAATTAATATTAATCTGTTTTGCGTTTTTCCGTCATTGATAAAACATTGAACGGTCAAATATTTCCATTATTGATAAAACATTGAACTGTCAAATTTTAGAGGCCAGTAGTAGCGTCAAATATCTTGGGCATGTTATGTGTGACGACTTAAATGATAACAAAGACATTGAAAGGCAGAGGAGGGCCATTAGTGTAAGGTCTAATATGCTTGCCAGGAAGTTCACTAGATGCAGTGATAATGTAAAGAAATATCTATTTATTACATATTGTACTAATCTGTATACAAGTGAGCAGTGGTGTAGACACACATGTCAGTCCTATAATTCTATGAGAGTACAATATAATAATGCCTTTCGGATAATGCTCGGGTTTACCCAGATTCAGCAGTGCATCTCAAATGTTTGCAGAGCGCGGGGTCCACGACTTTGTCGCTCTCCAAAGACGCAAGATAGCTGCTGCAAGATTGAGGATGTGGAGATCTAGCAATTCTATTGTTCGAGAGGCTGGTATGTGGCTTGATTCTCCAATTCACAGAAGATGGGCATTAATTTTGCAGTGACTGAAGTGATTTCAATAGATGTTTTTATACGGTTATATTGTTTTGTTGCCGGTTATATTATTTTTTATATTTGTTTTTATGTACATATATTGATGTGTTATTATTATCATTAGGTATTAATGAATAATTTTTGTTATTACGGTTATACATATATGTATGTAGGTATATATTTTTGTTTGCTCTTTATGCTTACTTTTCTCTCCGTTATTTTTTTATTTGTATGAACCTACTTATACCTTATTTTTAAATTTTGTATATATTATATGGTTTGTGTTGCATTGCACCCCCCTGATCACGAACTGAAATAAAATCTCACTATTATTATTATTATAAGTAGGTACAAAAACAATAACAAAAAGTATTTTTTTTTAAATTTGACAAACATTTTTCCTCACTTTATAATCTAGGAATGGTTGGGTTAATTAATAAAATGAACTGATAGGATTATGACTAATTTATTTCGAAAAACAAGTCATCAAATACATGTTTATTTAAAAATAAATGGTTGATAATATTTGACATTAAAATAATGGTTAGATAGGTGAATTAGTAACTGTAAAAAAACACAAAAACAACATCACACGTGTAGTGTGTATAATTGTATAAGATTAAAATAAATTATGAATGTATGTATTCTACAAAAAAAAAATACAACATGAATCTAAAACTATGAAAATAAAGAACATGTGGAACATACAAAATACGATATAATTTCAGTAGGTACCTACTTTAATTTGTATATAATTTTATTATTTATTTATTTTAACATTCATTTTTTGCTTAAATTTATGATAATTACTTAACTTTTTGCAATGCCTCATCAAAAAGAATAAAATATTGGGCTTGATGAGGAAAGAAAAGTAATATAAAGTAAACAAAACAACAAATCAAACAAACATTCCAAAACAAAAAAAGAAAATTGAAACGATTTTGGCCATAATATCAAATAAATTTAATAAAAAAACATACACCATTTTAAATTGTTAAATGCATTAGAAATTAGTTTTTGAATGAAGTTTTCAAAATATTTTCACTATAAATTCATTTGGGAAGCAATCTTATTTCAAAATAAATTTGATTGTTTTAACTGTCTTGTATTACATTTCGGGATTTTAAAATCGATTCGGAATCGTAGTGACAGATTTTTGCTTAATATTATCTTTAAAATTATGGAAAATTGATGCACAATTTAAAGGCACAAATCATTAATTTTCCAAAATCTGTATATCTGTGATCTGTGAAATGGAGAATATGTTTCAGTACTAATTATTTACAGATGGATTGTTGCATGCATAAAGAACATTACTTTCCTAAAGTTGATGCATAGCACTCTTATGGTGAGGTTAACATACTAGCGGCGCTAATACGAGCCATCCAAGTTTATTATCATCCCAATAGCTAATATGCTGGAATATACTTAATTATAAACTTATTATAATGCTTATGTAATACCTACGGTAATAAATATCAAGACGTTTTTCGTGTAAACCTAGAAATTTATCCTAAGATACTCAATACTCGGTCTCAGGAGTGGAAAGTCCAAATAACTGATCTACAAAACAAAGAAAAACTTATTTATTATAAGATGCACTATTTTTGGGAGTGGGTTATCCATTGGTAACTAACTACCTAGTATGGGAAAGAAGAAGGCAGAGAGATGTATGGATATGTTGGTAGATATAGTTAGATATGTACATAATATGTATGTCGAGTGTTTGGTAGGGGCCAATGAACCCAGATGTATGTATATATGTAGGTAGGTAGGTACCTAGGATCACGGCTGATTCTATGTGGAATCAAGGACAAGGACATTTCTCATTGCGACATCTTCACAAGGATAGCTTTAAAATATTTTTTTGACAGCTCTAAACATACCGTAGGAAACTGAATATTATTTTTACAATTGTAAATTTTATATTATTTATTTGTCGTCAGAATTTTTTGATGAAACTCCATAATTAACTACATGAAATAAAAGACAATTTTAGTTTCACTATTTTTACTGAAAAAAAAAATTGTGACCACCGAACTGGCTACCTGCGTTTTTGGCCAAACCTTTGTTATCAGTAATAAATGTTAATCCATTTATGACTGTACTGTTTGGTTAAGCGCACAAAATATTTAGTAGCACAAAACGAATTGTTTTGTAGTCACTATAGTTCGGTTAATTTTAACATAAAATTTTTTTCAGTGTATAACTTTTTTCTCTTGTGGTTTTATATCAAAATAAAAAATAGATTGTTTAACTCATGTTTTAGAGGCTACCTATTATAGCTAGGTACCTACAGAATACAGCTAAACCAAATTTATTAAAAATATTATATTTTTTTATTTTATCGATATCAAGATTGATCTACATACATACATATTTTTTCATTAATTTCCATAATAAATAAATACAACATAACTAAACTTAAACATCATAATTCAATTAATTACCTATTATTTATTAAGATAAAGCTTCGGGTTATTTAATATTTAGGCAAAAAAACTCTTTTTATATGTAGGTACCTACTTGTAACAGGAATAAAATAATTTTTAGTTAAGAAATATGTACATTTTCATGTAGGTGGGTTCCTGTATTTTTAAATAAAATCAAAATATGAGTATGCACTCTGGTAAAGGACAATTTGTTAAATATTTATTATTATGTAGGTACCCTTTTTATACCTAATTAATTAATTTAATATTGGTTCTCACTCAACTAACAGGTACCTACCTACTATGTCAATTATTAATTTAACAAGCACCCAATAACATGTTGCCACATTCTGGAGACTTATGATATTAATCGTCTCACAGATCCAGACTGAATACACAATTAAAAACTGTGTCTCCACCGGGAATCGAGCCAGGGACCTTTGGATCAGCAATTAAATACCCAACCAACTGAGCCACGAAGGCCGACTTATGATTGTGTATTTTGAAAGGGTTGTAGGTATTTGTAATAAAATAATAAAAAAAATAGTTTTTACTTTCAGATAAATAAGACGATAGTCGGTCATGAGTCAAGGTCTGCATTCTGATGGAAAAAATGATAGAAAATAAGCAATTACAAAGAGCCTAAGGACGCTAATAAGTTCCTATATTTACCTTCACTGAAAAAAATAGATGAATAGGTAAAAAGTAGGTAGATTTATTAAAAAATACAGTGATTTGTGATACCGGATAAATCGGAAACCATCAAGATCATGTTCATTTTTTCCTATATTCTCCATTAAGAATATTTCACAAACATTTTCGTTTCATACAACTATTATCTTTGCATTCTATAATATATTATATTAGCATAGGAAAAAATATATAATTCTTTATTACTACCTACTACCAAAATTAATCTTCTTTGATCGATGTTAAAGAATTCTTCTCTCTCTTTATCGTCTCTTTCCTCATGACTGAGGATCGCGGATCTATTCAATGACATTTTGTGTTGCCTGCCTCAATGTTGATATGTGACTTCTGAATTCCTAATTCACTGTTCATCGCAACAAGCCTTTCGTATTTACCTATTTAAAAGAATTCATTTAAAAATAATCATAACTTGTACGAGCTTATCAAGCTCTGTACGGACTTAAGTCAGAGGATGATGAAAATGTTATGGGGTGGTTTGTGTTGCTTTATTGCTGTGATTCTTGGACGGTGAAGGTTAACAACATGAACAGGTTGGAAGTTTTAGAGATGTCGTTGCATCGCAGAATGCTCATAATCCCTAGAACAGACCTTGTTAAGTCGAGCCAGAATAACCAGGAAACTCATGTCTACAATAAATGTCCGCAAGATCGAATAACTACCTATCTAGGTCACAGAATGATGGGAGAAAAATACCACTTGTTTCAATTAATACTGAAGGGCAAAATAGAAAGGTCGCCGAGGGACTGGAAGGAGACAGATGTCCTGGTTGCGTAATATCAGGGAATGGACGGGCTTCAGAAGCGTGGAGCAGGTAATATATTCCGGGCAGCACATAGTGATCGCCAACTTCGGAGAGATCCTGACAGGGCACCAGAAGAAGAAGTAGGTAATTGTATTTTTTTAGGAATATAAAATTTGTCTCATACAGCTGGCCTTTTTGGTTGTAGTTTAGTTAGATATTTGACTTCCAAGCCATAGATCCCGGGTTTAATTTCCCGTGAATACATAGGTAGGTACCTACATCTTTTCACTATAATTTTAAGTAGGTATTAATTTTGTGAGTTTCCAAAATGCAACTACTTGATATTAGTTTCGTTCATTATTAGACACAGTAGGTACCTACATACCTACCTGTGAAAAACAGTAGCGGAATTGCTCATAGAAGCCTAAAATCTTAGCTTGCCTATGAATATTATAGGGATGTTAAGAAATTCAGACCTAATATATTTTTGACTGTTTTATTGAAACCATACATACAAGATTAAAAATTGAACCGTATGTCGATACGATGCTTGACAGGGCCACAAATGTAAATATTATTTTGGTATGTAATTTTTAAATACCTACCTATTTTCATGGTCAATCAAATGGACAATGATGCTAAAAAAAAACATTAAATTTTCGACATTTCCTATTTCCATTCCCAATTTTCGTTCAGGGATTTCCTAGTCCAAAGGTTCTAGATACGCCCATGGTAAAATGATGTTTAACATAGGTACCTAATAAGATTCAAATATGACCAGTCATTTATCTATCGGATTTAAATAAAACGAAATTATTTTAATTCATGATAAAACATTTATATAAATAAATAAAGGATTTTTGGGATATTAAAATTATTTGTTTTTAGTAAACAAACCCAATATTTGAAAGCGATCAAAAAATAATTGTCAATATTTGTATATGAGTAGGTACCTCAGTACCTACCAACCTAATAATATTTACAGTCAAAAATAAATAAAGATATATCTATTCAAGATAGGTATAGGTAGGTACATATATAGGTAGGTACTTACATAGTTCGTAGGTCTTTATAAATATAGAAATAACTTTATTTTAAAGCTGTCCTGGGCCGTACGTGATTCGTACACAAACACAATCATAATTCAAACCAAATTGTAACACACATACACACACACACACACTCATTATTCTGACGTATCACGTATAACCACAGGGGAGATAAACTTATGACCCGGTCACACCACCAATTTTTTTTTTTATTTGGGAACAAAAATCCGTTTTGATAAACGCTTGAACATGATTAAAAAATCATTAGTTGAGGCGATGATATGACTAAAATTGACACTTATCGCGTTTCACATATGATAGATGGACCTTATTAACCACGATATGGACTGGACCTAAAGGAAAAATGAATGTTGGCAGGCCGTACAAAGGTGGATCGATGATATAATAACAACGGGGGGAATGGACTGGAAAGAAAAGGGCAAAGATAGAACTATATGGAAACTATAGGAGGAGGCATTTACCTAAGAGGGATCCATTTCATGAAAACATATACATATTAAATACTTACAAATAAGAAAGTAGAAATAAGTTTAAATACTGTACATTGATTTAACTTTTTTTTTACCATGTCTACGTATGGGACACCAGCTATTAGGATTTGGGTCCATTTTGCTCTTCCGAAGAAGCGCACTACGTAGAGTTGGGAGAGGTTTGCAGTCTAGAAAAGAGTTTATTGATTCGGATTTTAAAAAGACCCGGGTTGTACGAAGGTGGAAACACAGAATTCGGAAGATCGTTCCACAGTCGGGCTGCTGTATTAAAATACTTATATATTATGCTTACAAAAATATATTGTAAAAGAAATGGAATAATAAATGGCTTAATTATAATTATTAATAATTATTACTTGATGAGAATTGGAAAAGTAAAACAATGATCTTAAATGGAAGTAAATGCTTAGTGATGGATCTCCTTCTTCTTTTACAGCTCTAATCGAGCCTAGGCCTCCCTCGGCAAGCGCCTCCAACGTCCCCAGTCATCAGTTACCGTCCTCCAGTTGAATCTGTTCAGTGTTCCTCTTCACACCACCCTTCCACCTGGTCTGCCAACCCTCCTTTTTTCGCCCAGATGCTCAAATAGAAATCTTTGCTGAAATCGGAGGCTGTGTTTCCAGCATTTTGTAAATGGCCCGTCCATCTCAATCTTCTTCTTCTTTATCAACCATCTTTCCACTGCTGGATTTAGGCCTCCTCCAATGAACTCCATCTCTCTATGTCTTGTTCTTCCTTTTCCTGCAACCGGAATAATATCGTCGACCCATCTTTTTTGTGGTCAACCTACTGATCTTTTACTATCCCACGGTCTCCATTCTGGGTGTCCATCTCTCGGTGCCCTGTCTCGCAATATGCCCTGGCCATCTCAATCTATGTAACCTTAAATGGGTTGAGATACATGGGGTCTGATAAATGGTGCATCTACAATTCATCATTATTCTCCATGATCCACCATCTAAAACGGGTTCACAGATCCACTGAAGTACTTTCCTCTCGAGTCCAACCTCTCCGCCATTTTTACTGTTCAGGTCAGTGTCTCGCAGCCATACACCAATACATTTCTGACTAAAGTCTTATAAAGGGTAGATAATTTTGATTTTCTTGTTCACTGGTAACAGCGAGAAATATGTCATATCATATAGTTTTCCTGAAAAGATGCAAAATATGTACCTACTTGTAGAAGGACTGAAGAAGCAATTTTCGAATTCAGAAAAATACTTAATTATTCAACCAATTTATTCAGATATAGGTAACTCATACGTTGGTAATCGTAGCTATAAAATATATCAAAATACCTATATTTTAACCTCTATGAATAGTAAGTATATTACATTTTCATTCAAATTTTCCAACGATAAGCGTAGATTTTCAGGCATACGTGAAATTGTTTGAAGTAATGCAATGTCTTAGAAAAAAAAACATTTCATGTCAAAAAGCCATCAGTCTAAACGCGACATTACATCAATGCATCCATCACGTTCCATTGGACTACTGTCGCATTCTAACAACGAAAGAAATCAACGAGAAAGACAGGGAAAGGCGAATATCCACGCCTCGCCTTATATAGAATATTTCGTAGAACATCAGACATTCGAATTTATTTGAATGTCCCGCTTAAGGTACTTACCCAAAAATTATTATATCGTCAGAAGTATGCCCAGGAGTGTCCGTCTCGCTCGCTCCAATGCGAAGCGTAATACGAGTCGAAAGAGGACGGCGAAAATAGTATCATTGTAAATCCATCGTATGGTAGATTAAATTTGAAATATCTGAAATTATTATTCTACTCGGTATGGCCCGAGGGTTGTTTCTACGATCAGGCAATGCGGGATGCCCTCGTCGAAAATGATAATCTGTTTATATCCGGCGCAGATTTTATGTCCCGTTTGCGGGTGATGCCTTTTTACGACGTCGCGCCTAAATCCGACGGCTGTCTCTCCCGAATGGATTCCTATCGACTCAAACGTTCCCCGACTTACGTCATTGAACGGCAAACGGTTTTAATAAATTCCACAAAACTAACAATCGGAAACTATGCCGGTGGTTTTCTCTACATATTTTATAAAAATATTTTTCATTTTAATTAAAATGTAAGTTAAAAGAATGATTTAGGTATAGGTACATACACTCTTGCAGTGACTTACTGTCCTGACATGCTATGAGGCAACGGCTTAGAATAGTTTTTCTAGTCTTTTTTTTATATGTTTTCGGGTGATCTTTAAAAACCAAGTATACCGGAAATACTGCAGACGAAATAACGTCATCTTTTCTTCCTTCTCGTTCTTCAGTCATCTCTCCACAGCTGGGTGCAGCCTCCTCTAAATATTTCCAATCATCTATTCTTTAGGCTTTTCGCAGCCATCCACTTCCAGCATCTAGGAATATGTCATCGGCCGGTCTTTTCTAAAGCAGGCCTGTCCCCCTTTTCATGTCCTAAGGTCTCCATTTCAAAATCCCATCTGTCCATTCCACAAATGTCCACACTATGGAATAGTGGAGAGTCATGATTTCACCATTTTAAGCGTATTTTTTTACATCAATTTCTTAACGGGTATCGTGTAGGCGGTGAGTTTCGTCGTGATGTGTTTGTATGTATGGCGTACGGCGTACGGATTATCCTTTTTATGTCCTCTCTACAGCCCAAACTATAAGTCCGATCGAATTCATATTAACATCATACACATGTGTAGAGTGCATAGACCTAGAGCTGATTAGTTTTCCATAGATATCCGTCAATTACTTCTCTATGATTTCATCTATCCAAATTTTTAAACTCACGGTCTCGCTCTCACGGTCTGGAAAATCAAGGTATTTTTATACTGTTTTGAAATTTTGATAAAAAAAATACACTCATGAGAAATGCATTTAAGGATTGTCAAAATTTAAAGAAAAAAATCTATTGTTTGCCATATCAATGTGAAATAAATTTTATATTTGTATGAAAAATGTATATACCTAACAGAAGTAAAATAGCTTCTGTAAGGGAAAATTGAGTGACTTCATATTGATATTGTATGTAGGTACAATTCTATCTTCCTCAAGGGATAGGCAGTGAGAACCGAACAGCGCATTCTTCTATCTTGACACATACATCGACTCATCAATATTGATACACTGTCTCATACATGCTCATCTTGCTAGTAATGCAATTTTACTTAAAATTTCTCAACAAGTATCATGTAGAAAATACATACTATGAGTTTCGTGACAATGTTTTTGTGTGTATGGTGTATTGTGAAAACTTTTGTCCTCTGGGAATCTTATACTTATTTGTTTAAGAATCAAATAGAAATGTACTTTATAAAATTGCATTGTCAACCTTTCAAAGAGAAAATATGGACGCTTTATATGATATGGAGAGTTTAGTGTTGGCTACAACGTCATCGTAGTCATCGCAGTTCCTATAACTCAAAATCCTACCTAAAACATCGAATATTTTTATTATTGCATATGCGCAAACATTGGATTTTTTTCCCTGTCGGGAGTCAAAGATATTTTTTAACAGATTTTTAATTATGATTTCCCGGTTCTCCTACAATAAATATTCCAACTTCGTCTCTATTAAGATAATTAAAAATCTGTTAAAAAAACTACCTAAAACAATTTATGGTGAGATATTTATTTATACCTACCTATGATGCATTAAAACTGATATTTTTCGGTTTTAATTTAGGTAGGTAGGTACCAACCTACCTACTTACATATAGGTATAGTTATATATTAGATATCAAAATAAAATATAATATGTAGGTAAGTAGGTAGGTACCTACCTACATACCCGATATTAATTTTAATCGGTAAATGACAAAATATAATAGGGTTCCATTATTTTTACCCATTGTGCAATATGCGTTTTACGAGCGTGCAATACGAAAATCGAGTTTGTGATATTTTACATAGGTAGGTATCTACTTACCTACCTAACCCTAAAAATGGATGGTTGTTAAGCGTCAAAAAAAGTTGGCGGTTAGTGCGGTTTGGTAACGCCCTCGGTTTGTAGGTACCTAGGTACCTACATAGCCGAGTTGATCAACAAAGTTGCAACAAACAAAAATAACAACCCTTACAACATAATAAAATTAAAAATATTACATGCACACCACTTGGTTGTTACGTAGGTAGGTACCTACCTACCTATATTAACTATATACCTACCTATTCGGGTAGGTATCTAAATACTGAGTTAGAATCTAGGTAGATAGAGATAGGTAGGTACCTATTGCGTTTTAATTGGGTAGATAGGTAGGTATACTTACCTAAACATAATATAGGTAGATACCTACTAATCTATGCTTACCTTTAAACATGCGTTGTCGATTATATAAAGGTATAGGTATCTTACTATAATATAGTTATGTGTATATGAAGTAATGTAATATATTATGATGTACCTAATATAATATAATGTTATGTGAAAGTGTATAATATAATAAGTATAATGTTTTTGAATATGATGTATGTACCTATATGGTGTGATATAATGTAATATGGTCGGATGTAATATGGTGTTATGCAGTATAGTATGTTGGAATATAATATAATGTAGTGTAACATGATAAAATATTGTAAATTATAATGTAATATAGACCCCCAACACGGGTAGGTACTCGCCTACCTAACGGGGGACACTATAATGTTAATGTGTTATGTAACTTAATTATTAATCAATGAATTAAAAAATAATAATATCTAATAAATTGGGATGATTTTTTTAGCGCCGTTTTTGTTATAACCTCACCTCAAGGGCGTTTTATATATTATTAGGTACAGGTTTTCGTAAGACTCGCGGAAGAAGTTCTACTATATGTAGATACCTAACTATATACATACGTAGATATATATATATATATATATATATATATATATATATATATATATATATATATATATATATATATATATATATATATATATATATATATATATATATATATATATATATATATATATATATATATATATATATATATATATATATATATATATATATATATATATATATATATATATATATATATATATATATATATATGTTTGTTGGTAGGTAGGTACCTACATTATTTAATTTTAATTTGAAATATTCGCAAGAAATATCATATCTAATAATTAACGCACCTAATTGCAAGATTAGGTACCTACCTATACTTTGTATAAATTACCTAGGTACCTACCAAATATTATTAATTAAGACAAAAAATTCTCTTGATAACATAAGTAGGTACCTATTGATCACCTGACTAATACAGCTGAATACCCTTAATTTGTACGGACAATAATATAGTTACCTACATACCTAGTGTAATAATTTGATTTATGCGAAAAAATACGTACCTACCCTGTCCTTGTGTTTTTAAACTTTAACCATAGAACAAGTAATAATATATGTAGGTACCTACCTACTTATATTATGTGGATTATGTGATGGAAGAAATCTGATTTGGATGCACAATTCAAACCCGGCTAGGTATACTGGATTACCCACATACCTACCTACCAACTAGGAATGTATACCTACATCCCCCTGAATAGGTATAGGGTTTTACGAAAACAGTGCTATGTTAATTTTCTAATAACCTACATAACTAGGTAGGTAGGTACTTACTACCTAATTATATATAAAAAAATATTCTAATTAATTTTTTTTTGTATATAATCTATATTCTGTAAAATATTTTCTTCTTTTGTAACATTTAATGTATATTTTGTATGTAAAAATATGGTTTGTGTAGCATTGCACCCCCCTGCTCACAGACTGGAATAAAAAAAATATTATAATTATTATTTATTTTTTCGTCTTTGATAGCCACATATTATTTGATAGAAACTCAAATATCAACGTTCAAGCACAGGCGACTTCTATTAATTATGAACAAAAAAATCTTAATTATTGAATTCAAATCATACTTTTTTTGTTGGTAGGTACCTAAATATTGTAGAGTTGTTACCAAATATCTTGAACATTTAGCCGAGAAGGGGGGCGATTTGCACGTAAATCAACGAAGCAAAAAAATACAAATTTGCGCTCTGCGCAACCGGAAGCTCGTTCAAGATGTTTGGCGAAAATAATAGTTACTTTTAATACGTACCTTGTTTGTTTTAAAATATGTAGACTCTCTTGAAATCATACGACCAAACACACATATTTATTAATTCAGTTAATTAACTTAATTATCCATATTATGAACCTACCTACATATATACCTATCTGGTAGCTATCTATAGACATATTTTTTTCCTATCCTTGTGCCTATATTCACCTACAATTATGCACCTCATTAGATCCATGACAGTGGGACGTTGACATTTTCCACATAATTTAATTCCAAAATCAACAACATGACTAGTATCAATAAAGGAAGTGTTGAGATGGTAGAAATCAGTTAGATCATTATAAAAGAATTTTATTTTAATTAGAACACCAATCAAATACTTCTTCATTAGGTACCAATATTTAATAATAACTTTGGTAATCAGTGGCGGATCTCCCACAGTAGGTACCTACCTACCTACCTATTTAGAAATCAATTATGTCGATACATTTTAATAGAAATTTGGTATGCAAAATTGTTAGGAAAAGTAGGTATACAGGTATGAATGATACCTACATGATTTCTTATTTTAAGAAATTCTAGACTAGGTACCTATAACTAGTTGCATGTAATACATGAGATACAACTGTCGGTGGCGATAGTATGTATGTATAATTGAAGAATACCAACGTACCAAACTATATATAGGTAAATCCTTACTTAAACACAAATTAATAGAGATATTTTGTTTTCTATGTAAAACATTTATGTATCTATATGTAGATATGTCCGGATAAGATAGTATGGAGGTCAGTCCGTTTTTCCTACCCAAAATATGAAAACAGCATGATGGTTGGAGATTAAGTAGATATCAAACTATTGAGTGAGATATTGTGTAGTGTGTAGGTACTGCCTTACAAATTATATGAAACGATGTCGTCACTTAATTCAATATTCATAAAAATTGTTTAAAAAAGTTTGAGATAGGTATACTAGGTACCTACCTACTACAATGATAATATTTTTTATAGCAAATTAAATTAGGTATCTATGTAGTTGGTGTGTTTCGGCTTTTTTCGATATTTTTAAAAACTGGATAGGTATACCTATAGGCAGTAGGTAAAACCCATAAATTTATCATAAAAAAATGTTTACCTACTCAACAAAAATATTTTTGAAAAAAAAATTTTAAGTTTTTGTACATATTTGTCTATATTTACACCAATTTTTGGGGTTCTAGCTTTTATGGTTTCTGAGATATATGAAAAAATATAGTTAAATTTCAAAAGTTGATAAACCCTCCTTAGAAAATTGTTAGGTAGGTATATGTTTCTTTAATATGTGAATTTGATACAAATATGTAGAATTGTATGTAGGTAGGTATTACCAAAGCGATAAAAATAAATCAAAGATTTTTTTCATGGATATAAAAAACAAGTTTAAATTCAATTTTTAGGGGGTAGTTCGTGGCTTGATATGAAGGGTTGTTACCTTATATTATAATTCACAAAAAAATCAATAATAACAAAATATCAGTGTATTGGTAAATATAAGAAAATATTAAATACCTACTTATACCTTCTCACTATGGCTTGAATGTATTTGAAAAATAGGTATACTGTAATTATTTAGAAACATATCCAAATATAAACAACTATGACGTCTAACTGTTGTCTCGATAACAAATCAAAATTGATATGTAGGTAGGTACCTAATAACTATTTATGAAAACGGCACAAGAAACAAGCAAAGTTCTTATAAAATTTGTATTTTGGATAAAAGGAACCTAAACATAATATGGATAACTAAATTTATTAGGTAGGTAAGTAGGTACCTACCTTCTTATTTATTTATTATTATTTATACATACATACCATCATGCCATGTCCCTTGCGAGGTAGGCAGAGAGAACCGAACGCCACATTTTTCTATCCTGACATGCATCCCTCGCCTCATCCACATTCATGCATCGTCTCATACATGTTCGTCTATTGCTCACACTTCTAACATTTCCGTGTTTCAAAATTTCGTTCACATGGTCGTGCCATCCCTTTCTTGGGCGTCCCCGACCTCTTATTCCATTCCTTTCCGCTATGTATAGTTATTTTCTTCGTCAGGCGCTCCTCATTCATTCTCCCCATGTGACCAATCCATCTCAATGTGTTCACTTTCAATTAATAATTATTATTTATTTTCATAAGATTTTTCTATTAGGTACCTACATTGTGGCACATTTTTACAATTTATAAATAAATAGGTACCACAACTTTGTATTAACCACAAATAATTTTAGTATTTTCAGTCGAACATTTTCGAAGCTAACCGCTTCTTCCTCCGGACAATCAGAATGAAACTAATGGTACGGTGGGGGTGGGGAAAAGTGAGTTAAAATTGAGTTATTAAGTATTCAGAATATTCACAAATTATAACAATGTGATTAACAAAAAAAATAATAAAAAACTTTACTAAACAGGATAAAATAGAACAAATAATAATACAAAAAAAATACAGAACTATCAAAATAAAAATAAATAATAGAACAGTACCTATAGTAAATTCATTCTCAGTCCAGAAGGGTGTCCGCCAGGGATGTATATTGTCCCCTGCTCTTTTTAACATATACGGAGAGTATATAATGAGGAAAGCTCTGGATGGTAAGGAGGCTGGATTCAGCATTGGTGGCAAGAAAATCTCCAACTTACGCTTTGCAGACGACACAACTCTAGTAGCCACAAACGAGACCGATATGAAACAACTTTTGGATCGTGTTGAGAGGGAAAGTTTATCACTCGGTCTGAGCATAAACCAATGCAAAACCAAACTGATGGTGATTGATAGAGCATGTAAACTTCCCCCAATAAACTCTCTAAACCATCTTGAGATAGTACATGGCTTCACATATCTGGGTTCCAACATATGTGACACCGGTGGTTGTGAAGCGGAAGTAAAAAGACGCATCGCCATTGCAAAGGGAGCACTGGGAATGCTCACAAGAGTATGGAAGGACAGGACCATTACGAAAAACACGAAGGCTAGACTCATCAGGGCTCTGATATTCCCGATGTTCCTGTATGGTGTGGAAACATGGACACTTAGGGAGTCAGAGCGAAAGAGGATCGATGCTTTCGAAATGTGGTGCTGGAGGCGTATGCTGCGCATCCCATGGACAGCCAGAAGAACCAATGTGTCAATTTTAGACGAGCTAAGGATTGAGGATCGTCTATAGACGATATGTTACAGACGTATCCTTCAATTCTTTGGACACATTGCCAGAAGAAAACCAGACTGCCTCGAGAAGCTTGTTGTGATGGGCAGCGTGGAGGGACGGAGATCTCGTGGTCGCTCACCGACCAGATGGAGCGATTTGGTTAAGTCCACAATGGGGTCTTCGGTGACTGGTGCTCTGCGTTCAGCCCAAAACAGATTGGCATGGAGGCGGGCCATACGTGTGGCGACAGACTACAGCCGCTATCCTCAGTCATGAGGAAAAGGACGATTGAACCTATAGTAAAAGGGTTTATATTATAGGATTGAGGATATATTTTTATCCTCCATTTTTTTAATAGGTTGGTAGGTATACCACCAATACTTTAAAAGATCAAAAATACGTAGGTAGGTACCTACTAACCAACACATTTTTTTCGATATTTACGATGGAAATATTACAATGTACTTATGTAGTTATTCTCATTATTTGTTTATTATGTGTTCAGTTACTCAACGAATGACATACAAAAGAACAAAAAAAAGCATTTAACAATACACGCAGTATAGACTCAACAGACCAACACTATCACAATCATTATCTCGACAGTAATACATGGACACTTACTTACAATGCACACTTAGGTACACTTATATATATATATATATATATATATATATATATATATATATATATATATATATATATATATATATATATATATATATATATATATATATATATATATATATATATATATATATATATATATATATATATATATATATATATATATATTTCTTGCCTATCTATGTAGGTATGTATGTGTTATTTCATTTGACAATGTATGTATAGGTAGTTATGTATATGTGTATGTGCAATAGAATGTAGTCTATATTATAGAGGTCCCTACATGAATAGAATAAATTTATTTGGTCGGTCGGACGAATTATGGGAACTAGTAATGGGGGGAGCCCATCATCTGTCAGCCATTGAACCGAGCAGTCAGTGAATGTATGCGGCACCACCGGGAGCCTTTAGTAATTTTTTTATATGTAACTAGCGTTAGTTGATCCAGGATTGTCGGCACGAACAGAATATTGCACATTATTAAACGACGACGATGCGACAATTGACGCAAAGTGTGCGCGCGGAACGCGACGGCGAAACTGTTCAGTCTGTAAGTTTGTGTCGTGTAAGTGAAGACGATGTGATTTTGTATGTTATAATACCTATTATGATGTATTATTACTGTGAAGTGTACGATAGGTAGGTAGGTACCTACCTAATCGCTAATCTTGATAGGTAGGTAAGTACTTAACTATTATATATATTTGTTATAGGTAAGGTAACTACCTATTACCTACTTACTTATTTGTTAATTTTGATAGGTAAGTAAGTACCTACCTACCCAATAGTTAATTTTGATAGGTAGGTAGTTACCTATAATATCTACTGATGTTTATTTTCATAGGTAAGGTGCCTATTTGTTAATTTTGATATGTAGCTACCTACCTACATAACTATTTGTTTATTTAGATAGGTAGGTACGATGGTACGTTGTTTCCACATGATTGGCTCACTTTGGCATTTTGAGTGCAGTTTCTGTAAGATTTCAGAGTTATCCAGACTCTTCGTACTATTTGAAATTGTGCAGGTACTTACCTACCTATTCGACTAAATGTACAAAGTTTGGTAGGTACCTACATGTAATACAATATTTTGTAATTATTATGTGTAATTTTAAATATTTTATTTATCATCATAAGAAAGTGGACGGTTACACCTATACCTATTGGTTGTAAAATACTGGCTTATGGGAACAAAATGGCCTTCATGCACATTGTTTTGAGTGCACAAATTGAATAAATAAGAATTGTTTCAGTAACTTTAATTGAATACCTATAGGTATATAATTATAATATACTTAGTTATATACCTACCTACATATTTCTATAGGTAGGTACCTACCTACCTAAATATCAAATAATTTCAAAAGAGTAGGTAAGTTTTGTAAGATATAGGTAGGTACCTATACCTACCTAATAATATAGATAGGTTTTAGTAGACTAATAATAGGTAGCTACCTACCTAACTATATACTTATAACCCCTAGATATATGTATACCTACCTAAATCTATTTAACTATTAATTAGGTAGGTACCTATACATTTACGTTTTTCTTGGTAATTTAAATCCATTTCGGTACAATAAATAACGATTATTTTGATTATGTATAGGCAGGTTGGTAACCTCCGGCCATTTTGAATGTTGCATTTAAATTTAATGAAATCGCTAACGGAACAGATTTAAAAGCTGGAAATTTGTTGAATAACCGTTAAGAATGGTATTTATTGTGACAGACATAATGTTATTTGTTACTAATACTATCTTAAAGACAAATTCATGAAACGATATTTTCAACAAAAATAATAGTTCAATGATAGCTTAATGGAAATGAATTGAAGCAATAATAGGTGCCTACCTACATATTTATACTAATAAACTTAATTGGTAGGTAAGTAGGTACCTACCTACTTGAGATATTTTGTTATACCTATTAGGTATAGGGTTGACCTTACCTAAATTAGGTAAGTACTCAAATATAAAATTAATTTCTTAGTAGATACGTTAGTAGGTTGGTAGGTATCTACTTATGAATCAAATATTCTATTAAAATTAGGTAGTAGGTACCTATTTAGTTAATTTAACAACTTAAGAATGTAAAACTCAATTTTCGATTATTTATTTAAATTGATTGTTAAGTAGATAGATACCTACCTACCTACCTATCTTCCATTGGTAAGAAACTACTTAGGTACCTTAGGTCTAAAATTAGAATAATTGAATTTAATACCTATATAAATGTAGGTAGGTATGTAGATAATATTATACCTATAGGTTACTGCCTACATACATGAGGCGACGGTAGGTACTATTTGCCAACACTTAACCTGTAAAGACATGGCGTGTAGGTACCTACGTATGAAAATAAATAGGTACCTAAGTACCTACCTTTCTATCTCAGAATAAAAATGAGGTTTTATGAATGGGATGTTTTTTTCCAATAGGATAATGAAAAATGTAGGTACCTAACTATTAGGCACATAGGCCTACTTATGTACCTAAATGAAATTTATTGAACTGAAAATGATTTTATTCCTAAACAATTTCATGATAGGTTAGTAAAAAATACTATAAATGTACCGAACCAATTTACAAAAACATAAATAATTTAACATTTAGGTAGGTTAGTAGGTAGGTAGGTATCTACCTATGAAATATATTTTATTTCATTTAATATACCTACTTTTTATTAAATTTTAATTTACAAATAGATAAATAAATAAAATAACATATTCGGTAGGTACGAAACATTCTAAATTTACCTAATACCCACAGTGATCAGTCGAATTATAGAAAAGCGCAAATTATTCTGAAACATTTAATAAAGACAGGTAGGTACCTACCTACTTATTTATTAAAAAAAAATTAAATGTCTTTGTAACAAGTATATACCTATAGCTAGGTAGGCACATATAAATCCTCATACATTCCCTAAACTAAGCATAAACTCTTGCGCTATAGCCGCTATAGGTAGGTAGTTACACTAAAATTATGTTGGACCTATTTACATAGGTTGTAGCCTAAGTCAATTTAAATAAGTTATCAAATAACTGTAGATAAATTGATTATGTACCTAACCGTTATTTTATAGGTTAGGTATATTCAAAACATGTATCTTATATAGGTTATTTATGTTTCGGATAGGTAGGTAGGTACCTACTTAATTAGGTTATTATACCTATAAATAATGTACACATTATATAAATAATGTGTCACCTAAATATTAGTGGGTACCTCCCTACGAATATAATCTGTAGGTAATTAACTTTATTTAGGTATCTTAATGGTAAATTGGTAATTGCTTACTAGATTAGTTTTTAATGAGTTTAAATCTCATGAAAATGAAAATAACTGTAGGTACCTACTTACCTACCTACTTAATTCAAATACCTAGGTAAAGGTAGATATAACACATGCTAATACTTATAGTTAGGTACCTACCTTAATTACTTATTTAAAAAAGGTTGTAAACTCTTTAAAAAAAGGTTGTGTAACTAAAAACTAAACAAATTGGTGGTAGATATAACAACCTTTTAACAGTAGAGTATCTAATTAGAGACTCTCTACTTAGATACTCTACTCCCTACTTAATATTTAAGTAGATTAGGTATTAGGTATTGATATTTTTTTTTTTTTTTTTTAAAAAATGAATATGTCCTTGTTAAAGAAGTACATATACATCTTCCTACGTTCCCTAAACTAAGCATAAATGCTTGTCCTATAGGTGAACGAGATCGGTCGAGGCAGGATTCGAACTCGCGACCACTGGATTACTAACCCAGCGCGCTAACCGCTCCGCCATCCACCCATCCATATATTTTTAGGTATTAATTTTTAAGTATTGCTATATAACTATCTCAATCAAACCTTTGTTAATATTAATATTTTATTTAAGAATTTTCATGCAGAGCCCAACTAGATTCAAATCTTCCAATCTATCACAAAATAGGTACCTACTTACCTGTCAAAAATAATACAAAAATATCTTTTAAGGTAGGTATCTATGCTTATTTCTTATTGTCTCATACAAATATCACCTACAATTTCCATATTCCAATTTCCGATATATAAAATCACCTACCTATCTTATTATCTACATACTTAGTTACCTACCTATAGTACCTAGGTAAAAACTTAAGATATGTACCTACCATTATAGGTATTATTAGACTTTCAATTTACCGATTCTTATTTTAGCTACCTACCTTTTAAGTCAGCAACCAAATTTAATAATTTATTTTATAATTAATGCTTTTATCATACTTATTAAAGTATGATAAAAGATATAATATATGTGATATATTCACTTCCTGAGTATAATATAGATTAATAAGAAGGAAGTAATCCAATAATGTCTTAATATAATTATCTCCTTTATTATCTCAAATGTTCCTTCTGACAGCCAGTAACAGAATGCCTCGCATAACCATCTGCATAGCAACCAACATACATTCATCTCTTTCGCACTTCTATCCATCCCACTCACACACCTCTATACTACACTCCCCAAATTAACCCAACAATACCTATTCTACATATTACAATACATTAAAGTAAAATTTTATGTTTGTTTTTAGTACCTACCTATAACTATTATAAAAATCCTTCCTACTTACTTACATAAAATACTTACTTAGGCTGGGTTGTTTCAGTAAAAGTATCAGTAATAGTACCTATAGTAAAAATACTTTGATTTCATAAAATTATACAAAATTGCGTCGTTAGACGACATTAGATTTGAAAAAACATCCAAAATTATTAAACAATTTTATGAAATCAAAGTATTTTAACTATAATTACTTTAACTTTTATCTTTATTCGAGAAACACATCCTTAATATAGTTTAAAAAAACTTTGTTAATAGGTACCTACCTATAACCTTACCTAATAACATTATAATACTAAGTAGGTAGGTACCTATTTAAGACATTAATTATTACGTTGAAAATAAACCCAAATTAATGTTTTTCTAATGATCTGGAATAAGTACCTATAGGTTCCTGACTTGTAACTTGACATTGTATAGGTAGTATTTATTTGAGTATTAAAAAGTTGAAGCGGATTTTTTTACTATAGGTACCTACCTATAATATGATAAATAATTGTAGATAAATCAAATAAATTATGTGATTTATTTATTCAAACATTTATTATTATATACAATTTACTGTCATACAAAATAGTTGCGTAAAAATATTTGTGAAAGACGTCGGATGTTTTCAGGAGACAGAGAGTATTCCACATCAAAAGGAAACAATACAATGTGAGAAGGTTTACATTGTAGTCAGTCCTGGTGTCAGTTGCCGGAATGTCAGTCAAACAGACTGACTACACAGTGACATCTGTCGCTAGACTTGGAAATGTTTTTGCTACAGATGATTTATTGCCCCATACCTGACGTATTCCGAAACCGTAAAACGGAAAACCTCCGACTTTTACGGCCCACAAAAGTAACATAAAAAATTATAAATATATTCCAAAAAACAAAACGCTGATTAACACGTTGTACACAACCATCTGATGTGAGATTTTCCGTTTTAAATTTGATTTATGTTTTTTTCAGGTTTGAGTCATGGCTCCGAGTATCGGGCCTGAAGAGTGATGAATGTTCAACGTTCAGCAGAGAGACGTGCGAGATAAAAGGGACATTATCGGGACATCGAGACGAAACATCGCCAGTACGAATGAATCAGACGCTTTGACGACGAGAATATTAAGTACGGACATCGAGATTATTTATGAAAACAAAATTAGAAGCGTACAAACAAATTGTCCATAGAACTCAAGATGGCCTCATCAAATACTCCATCGCACACTCGCACAATTTTTAATATGAACTCGAACGAGGCGAAACGAGACGGCGGACGTCCTGCTCTGGCGTGGATGCTATCGAGCTGTGCGAGAGAGGGACGGCGGGCGGTTTGCAGTTTGATCAAAATACCCGATTGTAAACTACGCAGTGATATAAAGTTTAGACGCCCGGTCTGGGATTGTTCAACCTTCCTCTTCTATCTGCCTCGTGGGGAGGCAGCGAGGAGAGGGGCGGGCGAGACGGAGGGACGCGGGGCGTCGGGGAGAGGCGTCGCGGCGCCCCGGCGCAGGAGACCGACAGACGCCCCCGGACGCCGGGGAGCGACGGACGTCTCCGAACAAAGCCTTCCGTTCCCAAGCGAACACCTTGCTTCTTCAACTCTGATGTACTAACAAAATACACAAAAAAATATTTACTAACCTTTAAACTACCAGTAGATATCTATCTACGGACACTGGTGAGATAAATACTTCGAACAATGGAAGAAAGTACAAGAAAAAATTATTGAAAAAAAAATGTAAATTTATTATGATAAAAAGGCCAACGTGCAATAAAAAATACAAATACAAATATGTCATCAAAATTCTTCAGTTATCAGGTGAGCTTTCAACATTATAAGATTTAAAAAAATTGTTTTTTAAGTTTTTATTTTTAGTTTCATTAAAATTTTTGTATTTTTAAATTATACAGGTAGTCGTTTTTAATTTTAATTTGGCCAAAAACAGTTCTGAAAATTTACCCTGTGTATTTTTGTGTCGTTTTAAGTTTTATTTTGACAACCATCGTTTTTTTCTTTGGATGTGATGTTTTTTTCAAAAACCCCATCTAATTTCGATATTTTTCTCCGTTTCAGTTGGCGCAGGAAGCCGCGGGGCCGGGATCCCATCAGGTAAACCAGTTTTTGTTTATTTTTTTTGTTTATCTGTTTAATTTTTCCCGCTCTCCGCGTGTCCGAGATGTGAATGGATATGTGCCGATGTACACACGCTGTATTTATATCTGTGATGTATGTGTGTGCGTGTGTGTGATGTATTTACCCCCTCCCCCCCCTCACGAGACGTGTATCTCCTGCTCGTCCCCTACCCCCTTCACTCCGCCGCCGCTTCGTAAATCGTAAACGTCAGAAAGGAAATTAACGACGCTAGCTTTTTTGATATTCACTTTGAGCGTGGCTTAAATGGATTTCTCTGTTGTTGTGTTCTCTGGAAAAATAAGTTTAATCTTGTGTTATCTTTTTTTTATTGCCTCGTACATACGTACGCATTATATCGTAGAATAAATTCAACGGTTTAACAATATAAACTGGAATTATAATAACGTTTACTAGACCGAAACCTAAACAAATTGTTATGCAGTAAAACAATACGTATTCATGTCATGTCGTGTGCCGTCATACATTGAATCCACAATCCTTTCAATTTCAACTTACGAACAAGGCGTATAAAAATATTTAGTTTTTTTATTCAAGTAATTTGTCTCTTGTGCCTTTATGTTTTGTTTGAATGGTTTACTTCATTTAATTTTTTGTTAAATTAGGTAGGTACCTACGTACATATTATATTTTTTCACCGCAATATTTTTTTCTGCAGTTTTTGTTTTTCTGACTAAATATATTCCGACTGCATCAAATTCGTTCTTCGAAAGGGAAGCAAAAACGACCGTTTATTATTATTATTATTATCTTCAGCACACCCTTATTCTATGCACCACTTAATATCGCATACCTCTCTCGCTCCTTTCACCTCCACGCCTCGCTTCCATCCTTCTCTTAGACTACCACATGCCGAGTCAAAAGTCCCCCCATTGTTGCAAACTTCCTACAATACACTTTCTGTACAATACCACGACACAATACACGAGCTCTTTTGCTTGCCGAGACGAAGCGCGTGTCTGTCGCATTTCAAGACTAAACAAAAACAAAGCCATAAATCTTTTCCTTTACAAAAACGTTCTGCTGACGAAACAAGAGCACGAGAGAAAAAAAAAATATCCCAGCCAACCACGTAGGCCCACTTTTAATTTTGCCAATTTCCTTAAATAGTTTTGCCAAAATTATTCGCACGAGATTGGCTGAAATTTCCCATAGGACTCCGCCCTTTCCAATATAAGGTACGGAAATTCGCAAGGTTTTTGCACCTAATATTGTTCTGAATTGCAACCGAGGCGTGGAGTGGCCGTAAAGTGTATTTTATAATACCCCAGGTACTAATACACACATACAGATGTAAATGTAAAAAGAAACTTTTGTTCGGGCTGATATTTCGTTGCTTTGTTCTCAAACGTTCAAATAATATTATTATACAATCCGGATAGGTAAGGTTAAATAAAGTAAATATTTATTTATTATGTAAATAAGAAAAAAATGCGTAGGAATATGTTAGTATACAAAAGCATCGCTGTTTTGTTAAGTAGATATATTCATGGGAA
Source organism: Molanna angustata (assembly GCA_963576475.1). Lineage (NCBI taxonomy): Eukaryota > Metazoa > Arthropoda > Insecta > Trichoptera > Molannidae > Molanna > Molanna angustata. Next base: position 34,895,396 of record OY754976.1, read on the forward strand.
CACTTATTGATCTGTATTCAAATATTATTTTTGTAACTATCGTAGGCGATATTGATTTGTTGATACACACAATGATAAACGTCGCTTAACGCTTATATTATGTATCTATGTCTCGAAATAATATTAATCACACGTAAAATCGCCCATAAAACTGACTAAGCCAAAAGCAATTTACATTTTCGTACTAAAGGATAATATGGTAAATGTGTTTTAACCCTAGCCGGCCATATTGTGTCTGGAGAACTTAAAATTTAAATTAGATCCCTTATCAATATTCTGAATCTAGATTGTACAGCGGCACGTTCTACTCGGTATAAGCGAAAGCTTCGCCATTTCGGAGAAAGCTCCTCACCTGATTTTCTCGGCGCGAAAACGGGCGCCGCCATAAAAAGTCCGAGGACAGTCCTCGAGGACTTCCTCATCGCGCTCACGCCAAGGATCGCCTTTTGTTCGGTCGCTTTTTTTTTAACCTGCAATATAATATCATTTCAGGTTTGAAAATTCGGAATTCAAATTCGATCCGACCAAGTGTCTACGCCGCCGTAGCGAGGTATTCTTTATTGGCATTCTTTCGAGTTTGGCATCCGAATAGTTTGTTTTCCCCTTTTCGTTAGTGGCCCCAAATTTGTTGGGACGGTATGGGGTATCGCTTATGTTGTAGGTACGGAAATTCGGTGTCATAGCAGCGGAGTCGTCTTAGGAAAGTTTGCCGCATTTCTAAGTAGAATACTCCCCGCCTACACGAGTCTCGCTCAGGTGACTGCGCAGTCGCGATTCTACATTACTACTGCCGTAAGTTTCATACCACACCATAGTCCCAGATTGAAGCAAGTGACGCGCGGTTGTACACTCTACGCCAGCTAGCGATATCGAGTCACATACACAATATATATTACCTACTTATACATCGGACTGTTTTATTTTACAACACGGAACCGATTGCGCCTCTGGGGGGTATTTACATCTCCGGACCAAAGTCTTCCGAGTTAACTGAAACAGCTGATTTGCGTCAAGTGGGCGGCCGACCAACTTATTATACTAAACCAACGCACAATGACGGAGCGAATTGGAAAAAAAACTTTATTATGAAATATTTTTTTGAAACTAATTATTTTTTTTTATAATTTCAGATTTTGACGTCCGTGTGTCTGCCGCTTCTCTGCGATGAAGAGTTGGAAAATTTTTCTCGACAAGAAACGACTTGTTTTTATTTTTCTTCTTTTCTTCGTCTTCGATGTCGTCTTCCGCGCTGCAGCTGTTGTCTTCCAGAATGAAGAATGAAGATATTGTACCACTTTCTGTACGTATACTGAATGTATCCTGAGTGTTATCCTTTCCGGTATACCTTCAGTATACGTAACAGAATATGATACCATTCATCGGTGGACTTCAGATTTGCTTCACCTCAAGAGCGCTATTGAATTCATCAATTTCTATTTACAATTATATTTTTTAATAACTATGTTTCAAATAATAACATTTTTTTTTCAAAAAGCATAAGTAATGTACCTACCTACATATAAAAAATAACATAACAAAATAAATTATTTAATTTATTTTTTAGAAAAAACAAAAAAAAGTAATGATTGAATTTGTAAATATTTTTTAATGTACCTAAATATTGAATTGAAATTCATTCAGATAAAATATCTTAAAATTTAATTTTCTAATGAGTACCTAAAAACAGTTAGATACCTACCTACTTATAGATAAAAATATTAATAATGATTTAAGACATTGCAAATATAGTAAATTAAATTATTTACCTAATCATAAATAAAATAATTTGATATTCGTTTTATTAAAAAACTAATCATGATTTATTTTTTTATAAATGATTTAATGTTAAATATCACCTTATTAATATATTTTTATTTAAATTTACATATTAATTTTGTAAGTATTTAACATGTTTATTAGATAAGGTTCACATACCTATACATATAGATACTTACATTTTAAGAAAAATATTTGTTTGATACGATAAAATTAAAAGCAACTTTCTTTTACATTGTAAATCAATAACACGTAGGTAGGTAGGTATCTACCTAAACATTAAATTATCATTTTCATTTTTTCTCATTTTTTTAATGAATAATTTTATTTAGATAGATACCTATATAAATATAATGTAGGTAGGTACCTAGATTGCCTTTTGAAAATATAAAATATCTAACTTAAAACATTTTTTATTGAAATATCAATATAAAGTTATCTTATGAACTATTTATTAGGTATTTTAAATGAAATTATTTATTTTATATAATAATAAACATATGTTTTAATGGAAGACACAAAGTATGTGTTCTCATTATTATTAAGACGTTTTTATTTTGAATGATATATTTAATTTAAATTTAAATTATACTGTAGGTGAATACCTATATATTTCTTTATAAGACAATTTTATTTAAGTTTATGTTAAGTTGAATAAATAATACTTAGATAATTTAGAAATTTCGTAAATTTTTAATATTCACAGTATACATTAATGCAATTACTTTAGTACCTACATATGATGTAGGTATTAAATTTTTAATAAATTAATACATAACATAAGAAAATGAAGGTGAAAAATCCTGAAAGATATTTCATCTCATTTGTTTATAATTTACAAAACAAAAATTAATTGCTTGAAATACTGTTGAGTAATTGTATTTTATAAAATTGTGATTTTTTTTGTACTTAAACTAATAAATTTTTTGAAATTAGAAATTATTGATTTTTTCCTTATTCATCCACCCTTAAGTGGATTCCTTTTTTAAATATACCTATATTTAGTACCTACCTCTTATACTCATCAAAAATAATATAATTATAGCAATAGGATTAATATCACTATTAAAATATTTTCACATTTCCAAAACAGAAAGGTTTAATTTAAATAAATTAAAATATCTGAAATTAGGTAGGAACTGAAAGTCATTTTAATTTTTAAAATAAAGTAATAAGTATTCAGGCACTTTACATTTTAATAGCAAACAAACAACTTCAATTTATTAAAAAAAATGCAATATAAAAATTGGTAGGTACCTATATACCTACATTAAAAGGTAGGTGCATAGTTTCTAGAATAGGTATATATTTATTTATCTACAAGTAGAAAGGTACATAGGTTCATATATACCTATCACTCTGTGATATGTATTTGAAGTAGGTAACTATATAAAATTTATAAAGGGTGGTTTCAAAGTCAATGCTTTATTTTTTTTTTTAAACGCGGCGCTGGCTGATTTACTAATGATATTAATAACAATTGAGCACTTCAAATAATAACACTCAATTATTATTATTACCATTATACACTTCCTCAAAAGAATTAGCAGATCAATGCGTAAATTGTAAATTATTTAAAAGAGCAAAATAAAATGCAACAAACGCATCATCAAGCTTTCAATTGGGAATAGCAATCGGCGATTATTTATTGGGTAGAATTCTATTGTTTTGATTTTATTTCCAATGCTTTATATTTTTTTAACATTCATCATATAGGACATTTTCGTTACTATTGTGATCCCTGTCGGGAGTCAAAGAAATTTTTTAACAGATTTTTAATTATCTCAATAGAGACGAAGTTGGAATATTTATCGTAGGAGAACCGGGAAATCAAGGCACCTACAGGGCTTACGACCTGTCATCGGCTGGTTTACGTGATCACTTTATGCACTTGCGCAACGTTCACCAATTATGCCTTTTTAATGAGATCCCTATCAATTCAATTTTGAAAGTTCTACATATTGTAATACTGAAATTCTTTTCGCTTGAAAATAAGGAATTTTTACTACAGCCATCTATGGGTGAAATTATGAACAACAATCTTATTATTTTTATTTATTTTGTTGGAACGCCATCTATTGAGAGAATTGGTTTTTTGTAAATAATGAAAGCTACAATTCTTATATCTGAGGTGACAATGCATTTTTCGCATAGAAGTCACCCCTGAATTGCGCCAGACTTATAAGGTCATTTTTGTCTTATTTACCTACTTGTACCAATGTGTAAGTAATCGAATATTTTTATTATTGCATATGCGCAAACATTGGATTTTTTTCCCTGTCGGGAGTCAAAGATATTTTTTAACAGATTTTTAATTATCTCAATAGAGACGAAGTTGGAATATTTATTGTAGGAGAACCGGGAAATCAAGGCACCTACAGGGCTTACGACCTGTCATCGGCTGGTTTACGTGATCTGTTAAAAAATATCTTTGACTCCCGACAGGGAAAAAAATCCAATGTTTGCGCATATGCAATAATAAAAATATTCGATTACATACTTAATTATTTCAAACAAATTAAACTAATTAATGAGACTAGGTACCTAACTCTACAAAAAATATCGTTATCTCATTAATCAATCTAATTGTATTAATGCTGAGTAATTGTATTTAACTTCTTCTTAAAATCAATACATATATTAATAGTAATTAATTTAAATGTTGTAAATAATTTTGTAAATTCGACCATTCAAAGAATATTTGAAATAGTTGGAATGTAATGATGCATAGGTACCTACATGCACCTATCTATGTTACTTAAAACTTATAAAATTAACTATTTGGTACGATAGACTAATCATAGGTATTTTTTTATATTACCCATCTATCTAAATGAATTTGGAGTTATATTCACATAAAAACTGAAAGCTGAACTTTCTAATTTGGCATATAAAGTTTTGTAATATTGTAAGTTTCAGTAAAGGCACCTACACAAATAAATCTATATCTTCTGAAATTAAAATCAGAATAATTAAATTAAAATCCACTTCATCGTTGTCAATAAATTAATTATAGTAGATTTTTTTATAAGTTTATTGAACAGTATAATCGATGTATAAACCAACTATTCCTTTTTTTATAGCCAATATGATTTATGAAATCCATAATATTTTTATGGTTGTGTATTACAATTAAATACATAATTATTTAGGTAATCATATAGGCAAAAAAAACAATATTTTAAACAACATCTTTTTTCAAATTGAATTGTGTTATATTTTTATATGACATCATGAAGAGACATCGTACCAGAAGGGCCGACCCCAGATGAACTGGGAAGAGGCAAGGAAGAAGAAGAAGAAGAAGATCATGAAGAGACATCTTTCTTTTGAATCATGAACATTAAAAACAAAGGCTGAAAAAAATTGAATATAAAATAATCACCTATCTATAGGAGAAAGATACTCATTTTATATTAAAAAATATAAAAAGATAAACAAATCAGAGTTTGTTTCTGTAAAACAATTCATTTCAAGCAAAGTTTAATTAAAAAAAAACAAGTACCTACCTATTAATTTACCAAATTTTAAAATATAATTAGCAATGAGAAATAACAGAAAAGGACAGGAAACAAAAAAAAAATAACTGAATCTAAATGTTTGGTTAAATAGTTTTTGGTAACTGTAGATACTTAGGTATATATAAAAGATTGTTTATCCATAGATTGAGATGATGTTGATTTGAAGATAAATGTTGACTTAAAAATAAAATCATCTTAACTTAAATTAAGCATCTTTCCTAACACACTAAAAGGTAAATAAAAATAATCTTACACTGCCTTTTCTATACAACTATTATTCACATACAGCTTACAGCCTAATACATAGATACCAGTAGTTATATAAGGTTCTTTGTATACCTACTCTATTCTCCAGTAAATAAGGCATTGTAAAAGAGAAAGTTTGCTTTCCTTATTGGAGAAAACAAAAATTTACACAAGAACGAAGGAAGGACCTAAAAATGAGCCATTTTGAAAATTTTACCCCATTCACAGAAGCAACTTTCTAATTTATTACATAATGTAACCTTGCTCCAAAATTATTCAACTCCTCATTTCATACTTTTGAGCTGTGAGGGAAACATTCTCAAGTTGAGGAAAATTTATTTTAATTGCAAACCTACTTATTTAAATAATCGAACGTAGGTATAGTGTATAAAGTGTTAATATTAAGCGCATATATTATTTAATGATTATAATTTTAAATAATTATTTTGCTAACAAAAATAGTTAGGTATATTAGTAGGTACCTGCCTGCATTGTTTAATCCTGTGAATAAAAGATTAATTAATTTAGAGCTATGAACATAAGTATTGTGAAGTGATTTTAATTCTAAAAATGCATTTTTTGGTAAAAAAATTAATCAATATTATTGGTAAGTTTTATTCCTGTTTGTTATAATTTCTAATAAGATTTTAAAATAGGTCTCTGAATTAAATTCTTATATTTAAAAATTTGTCGCTTTTCTATCTCAATTTGTAATAATTCCATTAATTAAAAATATCATGTGTCAATAAATATCATATAAATCAGATTTTATCATAGTTTGGGGGTAAATATAGCGCAGCTACAATAGGTACCAATTCATACAATTAAATAACGAAATATAGAATTCTTCTTCTTATTTTATTTTATTTTTTACTATTTATTTATAATAAACATGATTTAACCATAAATAAATGGTTTGACAACTAAATAAATAATTTAAAACATAGGTAGATAATGGAAGGATACATGTACCTACACATCCATACCATCGACACTCCCTTACGTTTTGATTGGTATCAATTATACATCAATTCATAGCTTAGATCACTTGCTTTCCTTTTTAAATACCTAATTAGTTATATTTTCTACTTAAATACTCTTGTTTTATTCTGCTTGGATAAATCTTAGAATTTTATTGCTATAAGATTCTAATGAACCTTACCCTAGGTATTTCGTGTAAGAATCTAAGTACTAAAATATTATTGGTTATTTTGAATAGCTACTAGAAAACCTACATAAATTAAAATACTTAGTACTTACCTACTAGTCAATAATAAAAAAACAGGTCGTAAAAAAAACGAAAAATACATTGTGTGAGGAAAATGTGAGTAAAAATTTATATAATAACCGAAATACTTGCTTTTTTGAATACCTACCTATTCCAATAAAAAAAATAATAAATCCATGAGTGGCATTTAAACGTGGAATAAATAAAAATATGTAGGTAGATACCAATTCTTTACGTACCTAAATCTTATTAAAACCATTAAGGATAGTAGGTAGGTACAACCAATAAGTAATTTATAAAATAATTTAATTGAATATTTTTCGTTCGAGACATTCTGAGCCATCCAATACAATTTGGATTCAAAGCCCAGCAAAACCTGTTCTGTCGTGTGGATACCAACTTTAAAGCTACATCGAGGCGCTGCTAGAAAGGAACCGACGAATAACTCCGCGCTGAACGCCACGAGACAGAGCGTGACAGACGTCCGCTAGTCTCCATCCCTTACTATCCCGTACAAAACACAGTGAGCTAGAGCGGGTGCGATGTAGCGGTGTCGGATTGTATTAGCGGGGTTACCATAGCAACCATGTACCTATATAAATTTTGGGGTGAATATTTTCGAGCAGTCCTCTCTTGGTCGATTCAAAGGAGGTGAATGTTTGGGGGGTGGGGGGGGGGCGGCCATGTTGGAATACCGCAGCATCCTCTGACGTCGACCATTCCAAGCGTACAATCTCCTACCCAGTGGACATTTTGTAACAGTAGACAATATTCGAAATTTGAAAAAAATAATGTTAGTAAACAGCTTCAACTTAATCAAAAATCAACTTATTTAATCATTTTATTTTGGTATTTTCTAAGACAGTATTTTTATCATATTGCGTTTCGATGCGACTTTAGAAGCTTTAATATGAGAGTGCTTAAAATGTCCATAAAAATAAATTTATTATGTGTGAATAGGTGTGCGTTTCCGAAATTGTAACTACCTTATTCTGAATATTTCCCATACCTCCATAGCATCACGCCATTTCCCTATTTGGGGTAGGCAGAAAGAACCGAACGCTAGACTCTTCTCTCTTGACATATATTTCTCTTTTCATTCACATAGGTACCTAGGTACATGTATTATCTCATACACGCTCTTCTATAATTCTTATTTCTAACGTTTCCATCTTTTAATATTCCATTTACCTATGCGAACGTGCCAACTTTTCCTTGGCCGACCTCTATTATTATTATTTATTAGGAGTGGGTCCAACACGCGTCTGCACCGCGACCATAGGTTGATCTATTGTGCCTCCCTTAGGGGGATGACACTTCAACAGCAATCCGGTTTCTTGAATAAAGTCCCATATTTTGCAGATTGAAATGCCTCTCAGATCTTGGGGTCTTAGTACAAAGGCTCCCAGGTGTCTGTGTCTGGATTCCATTAGGGCTGGACACTCGCAGATCACATGAGAGGCTGTTTCTTCCTCTTGTTGACACTTTCTACAATTTGGTTCATCAGCGATCCCCATTATGTAATGATGTCTTTTTAGATGATAATGTCCAGTAAATAGACCAGTCATCGTTCTTAGTTCCTGTCTGCTGAGACTCAGCAGCTTTCTTGTCCTCTTTTTGGAGGGCCCTTCTATGAATTCTTTCGCCTGCCGTTGTCCACAACTACCTTTCCAGAACTCTCTGTGTTTGACTGTTATCCAGTCTTTGACCGATCTTTTAATCGTTGCTGCAGATAAGCCAACCGCTGGTTCAGGTCCTATGAAAGGCATCCCTGATCCTTTCATTGCCAGCTTATCTGGCCGACCTCTAAGTAGGTACCTACCTACTATTCGTTCCTCTTTTATCAGCCTTATATAGTTTTTTGACAGACGGTCATCACTCATTATTTCTATGTGGCCAAACCACCTTAGGGTATTTATTTTCATCTTACTTACGATATTCAAAATATTTTGGTTTTTAAAACTCTTTCTATACTTTGATCGATAAACCAATCTAATTTATAAACGAATAGATAGGTACCTACTTAATAAACCTTTTTATTGACTACCTACATAATATAGGGACTTTGAGGAAAAGGACATTTTTCTCTAAAATCAAATATATTTTTGACTATTTTACATGAATGAGTGTAGTGAGTTGTGTTTTACGCAACCATTAAATTAATTTTTAAAAATCGGATATTAATGATACATTTATAGTTATAGCAGTAAAAATATTTAGGTACATTTCGTTACCTTAATCCCTTTGTTAACAAAATGTAGGTAGGTACTTTAGGATAAATATCATCAGTTATGATTATATTTTAATTTTTACAATTTTCATAGGTACTTGCTTATTATTTTGCTTATTTATTTGTTTTTATATTGCTTTCTAATTGGGTTACTTTTTTTTCATTACTTACTATGAGTAGGTACCTACCTATAATTCATCTTTTTTACTCCTCACTAATCCAAGGGGATATAGTGGGGAGTTATGATTTCGCAATTTTTAAGGATATTTTTTTTATTGCAAATTATCAATTAGAATCATGCTGAGATTGTATTCTGAAAGTTTCATCACAATGTATCTGTGTGTGTGTGCTATGTACGGCGTGTTCATTTTTACTTTATCGATTATAGACTAAAGTATTCATTCGATTCTATTCAAATTTTGCAAATATGTATATCTAATACTCGCTTAGACCCCATTAGATTTTGAACGATATATGAATAGTGCTTCTCAATTTTTTTGACTGTCAAATATTTCAAAGTGACCCCAAACTCAGGAAAATAAAAATTTAATTTTTTTTTTTCAAATTGCTAAAAAGGCACATCACTTTCATAAAATGGCATTGAAGAATTATCAAGTTTTCATAATAAAATATTTAAATAAAAAATAATTTAATAAACTCATTTCATGAAAATGCTAAAAAATTTCCATACAAAAATTGAATACTTTATAGAATGACTTGTTAGTGAGGAGTTTAGCGTAGGCCACAACCCACTCGTTTCAATATTAGGTACAATTATGTAGCTTCAAGTGGACTTGTTACTAAAATTTCTGATAAAATTATCTGCCTTGACACAGGAATTACTCATACCTAGTTAAATAGACAAAGATTTATTAGGAACTAAAAAACATGGTATGTAGGTACCTGCTTCCCAACATCTATTTTATTCTATTTTTTACACTATAAAATAAAAATTACATGTTAAAAAAATATAATTTCATGTAGGTATGTATTTTAGTATGAAAAAATAAATAAATTATTATTATGTATTATTCCGAACCATTCAGAAAATATAATATAACCAAGTGTGCGTTCCAATATTTTTTAGGTAAGTAGGTACATACCTACCTATGTCATGTCTATAGATCAGGGGGGGCAAATCTGGTTCGACCGGCGAAATCAAAACCCTAGTGATTACCCATATCATGGATATAATTATTATATAGAGTTCTATAATATCTTTAGATGTCATAGAACTCCATATAATAATTATATCCATGATATGGGTACCTACCTAATCACTGAGGTTTTGATTTCGCCGGTCGGACCAGAATTGCCCCCCAGGTATTGATTGGTCTGTGGTATCTACATAGGTACATAGATAGATACTCTGTAGGTAAATAAGTTTTTTATAGAATACAACAGCATTACAATAAAGATTTATACAGATATACAGAGATAATTTTTATGTTGCCAATTATAGTATTCTAAATATATTGAGTACATACACATTTATTAACAATTATGAAGACAGGATGGGAAAGGAGAGAGGTAGGAAGGGGAGTGGGGGGAAGCATTGACCACTAGAAGCTCATATTATGATTTGCCTCACGTGTCTCAATGTATGAAGAATAGTAAATTAAAATTAAGTTAAAGTTAATGTTAAAGGGGCACAATTAAAATGTTAAAGATGTGCACAATAAAACAGAGCACAGATTAAACATCCGACAAATTCACAATTTTTTTTTTGAATACATAAAAACTAGAAGCAAACATATCCAACTCCGGAACGCTCAAACAATTTCTATTGTACCCAGTACAAGCTCTATTAATATAAGAATTTAGCATATAGTTAGTTTTAGAAGGTTCTATATACATAAAAGAGAGACTGGTTTCTATTTCTCCTAAGTGGACAGTGAAAACGGAGTGTGCTTAGAAGGGGTGCGCTGTCGATCAGACCGTTAATAATTTTATATAGAAAACAAATATCATGGATTGATCTGCGTGTCTCCAGTAGTTTTGTGTTGTGGTATAGAGAAAGTGAGTCTATTACGAAAATTTAATTGCTTTATATATTTTTTTTGAAGATTTTCTATTGCGTTAATATGTGTTTCATAGTTTTGATTCCATACAACCGATCCAAATTCCAGTAAGCTTCTAATAAATGAATTAAATAATATACGCAGCGTGTCAGAGTTATGAAAAGGTTTCGTGTTTCGAAATATGAATCCGAGGGTTTTATATGCTTTAGTTGTTATGTATTCAATATGATTAGTGAAAGATAGTTTTTCGTCCAGTATTAAACCTAAATCCCTGATTTCAGATTTATAGTTCAGTTCTTCATTATTGATTTTATATTTAAATAATATTTTACTACGGTTACGAGAGTATGTTATGTAATTACATTTTTCCACATTTAAGAACAATTGATTTTCCGCACAATAACGTTGTAAACTATATAAATCATCTTGGAGCTCCAAATTTAAGTTTAATGATTTTCAAAGTTTAATGATTATTTTTCACATACCAATAATTGTACATAGAACCGCGATCTTTATTGACACTTCTTTTCGATCCTTTCTCTACTCTCACAACCTCTATATCCTTCCTTTCTTGGTTGCTGTGATTTTATAAGTAGATATTTAATAATATGTAGCCTCTCGTCGCCTTAGTTGTTTGGAAATAATTGCTTTATGTCAAAAATAACAATCCTGCCATGTTACACATAATTAATTGTTCCTGAATTAAATTAATTAATATTATAAACGGCTCATCGCAAAAATATAATTGATCTAAATTTAAAAATTATCTACATTTTAGTTACATTAATACCTAATAGGTATGAGATAAAAAATAAGATAAATGTAAATAAACTATCAAAATTATTGATGCCTAATTCCTGTTATATAAATAAACTTTACCAGCCTAATTTCAACTTTTTTAATCTTCCTACGAATCGGTTGGCTCACCATATTCATTGTTTAAATGTATAACATTATCAGTGTTATTTATAAAAATAAATTTGGTTCAAAGTCTTATTCTGAAATTCAAATATTCTCATATAAAAATAAATAATATTCTTGTATAAGAATATTTGAATTTCAGAATAAAACTTTGAACCGGACTCAATTGAACCAAATTTATTTTTATAAATAACACTGTATAAGTTTATTAAAAAATAGTAGGTATAAAATTTTTTTTTTTTAATATAATTTATGTAAGAAATGACTATTGCATGGACACATAATATATGAATATGAATGTACCTAGTTATCCCTATTTTTAAAAAGGTAGGTATCTACATATTTTATTAATATTTGACATAGTAGGTACGTACCTGTTAGTTGCCCGAGAAGCAATATTAAATAAATAAATAAATATTGCTATAATGATCTTTTAAATTGAAGATATTTTGATCTTTTTTAGACAATTATGAAAAAATGGCAATAACCATATGTACCTACCTACATTAAAAATCGTTGTTTATTATTTTTATGTAGTTTTAATACTGAAATAGAAATTTTAACAAAATATCATTAATAAATTTAATAATTTTACCCGAAATAGTCAAAAATAATCGGTAGGTATGTATAATATATAATGACAAACAATGCAACATAAGTATATTGGAGGAATGCAGCGTCCTTGCATTATGAGGGCCCAAAGATGGAAATTTGCGAACTGACGCCTGCATTTGTGAACTGGCTCGGGGCCCTCGACCTGTATATAATATGATCATATTTTGTTTTATATTTAATTGTGTATTTATTAATTTGATTTTAATTTATTGTAAATTCACTATGTCATACGATAAATAAATAAATAATGACTGGAATTAAAATGCACTACTCAATAAATTAAAAAGATATTTTTGAAATAGAACTTGTTTCTAGGTTGGTAGGTAGGTACCTACCTACTTAAATGATAGAAAATTTTTTTTTCAAATACAATATTAACAATAGATAGAGTTGAAGCCAAATATCTTGAGCTTTTAGCCGAGAAGGGGGGCGATTTGCATGTAAAACAACGATGCAAAAATAAACAAATTTGCACTCTGCGCTCTGCAACCTGAAGCTCGTTCAAGATGTTTAGCGAAAAATGTATAACTACATAGGTTATAAATCTAATGAACATTAGTGTTGAAACTTAATCATCTCCACGTTGATTTCATATTTGTTACAAATTAATTGCTGCTGGTAACAAAACAATGAAATTATTCTTGTCTAATGTGGCTCCTGAAAGAGTCCAGCCCCCCTAGACAACGTGTCATTTAGCACAAGAAAAGATAACTCAATGTATGGAAGTGACAGTTGCCAGTCACGTGACAACTGTCACTTCCATGCATTGATTTATCTTTTCTTTTTTCTTTTCTTGAGCTAAATGACACGTTGTCTAGGGGGGCTGGACACACAGAATATGTCCACGGACTTGGTCTTCTTCGTATTTGAAGTCCTGAATATGTGGGTAGCATGTGCAATAAGTGGAGGTAAGATTTTCAATTTAAAGTTATCCCATCCCCTCGACTGGTACAATAATAGGTACAACACGGTGTTCGTAAATAAAGTACGCTGTTTTGTATTATCAGTGAGATATTTAATTAAATCCACTGGGTGTATAATTTGAGTTCGGAATTTGCCAAATCCGTGTACGGACACGTCCTTGCGAATGTAATAATTCTGCCATTCGGCTGTGCCTCGCCTCCCTCCATGTCTTGCTTTTAGCTCCGCTCTCGTCGGATTTGTATTATTAAGCCGTTACAGAGGTCTGGCGCACTAATTTGCCATTCGCCAGCAACCGTATCTTAAAGACAAACTCAAATTATACCTACAGAAACTCGGAGAATATTATAGTAGGTAAGTACCTATTTTTGTAAACACCCAGTAGATATTCAACGAACGTGTATAATAAACCACAGAAGTTGATCTCAGTCAATATTTCTGATAAATAAATATCCATGAACCTAAGACAAAATAACAAAATAGATTTGATATCTATACTTATACTGAGAGTAAAATAAAAAAAAAAAACACAAATCTAAAACCAGGATTCGGTCTGAAAATCAAAAAGAAAGATCTTTTCAATAGAATTCTGTTTTTTATGAAATAATTTTTCGAATATGTTTATTATTGCATATGCGCAAACATTGGATTTTTTTCCCTGTCGGGAGTCAAAGATATTTTTTAACAGATTTTTAATTATCTCAATAGAGACGAAGTTGGAATATTTATTGTAGGAAAACCGGGAAATCAAGGCACCTACAGGGCTTACGACCTGTCATCGGCTGGTTTACGTGATCACTTTATGCGCTTGCGCAACGTTCACCAATTTCCGTTCACCAATTTCACCGTTCACCAAACGTTGCGCAAGCGCATAAAGTGATCACGTAAACCAGCCGATGACAGGTCGTAAGCCCTGTAGGTGCCTTGATTTCCCGGTTCTCCTACAATAAATATTCCAACTTCGTCTCTATTGAGATAATTAAAAATCTGTTAAGAAATAATTTTTCTTCAGTGTAGGTAAATGAACTACAAAGGACTATTCAAGATTGAAGATAATTTGCTTACATTCATGCCATCAATTCACTAGGCAAGCAAATGATCTTAATTTCTCTGTGTCTATATTGAAAATCTCGTTTGGACAGAGATGTGGCAGAGTTATTGCTACTAGAACATAAATAAAATTAAATCACAAATTAAATAAACGGAAACAGGGGTTATTTTAAAACAAAGGTAAAGAAATGGCTATTGGTATCGGGCAGACACAATGCAGAAGAGTGTTCATACATTGCTTTCGGTCCCATACATATCATTAATTTTTTAAGGTATTTTATGTATTTTTTTAATTTGATTTGATATGTTATATTATAAAGATGCATTTTTTATGTAGGTACTTACGATTTATGGTGGTACCTACACTAAAAAAAATATTATGACAACCGAACTGGCTACCAGCGTTTTAGCCAAACCTTTGTTATCTGTAATAAAGGTTTGTCTATTTATGACTACTGTTTGGCTGTGTGCACAGAACATTAGGTTGCACAAAACCAAATGTTTTGTAGTCACTATAGTTCGGTTAATTTTAACATTATACCTATTTAGTTACTATTAACTATAATAAAAATTCAGTGCATTCTCATTTATAGTGCACGTGTTCAAGATGCATTAGCCCCGGCATAGTTTTTTTTTCTCTAGTGAGGCATTGAAGATACAATTCTTGTGATGTATATTAATTTAAGTATGTATATAAATAAATAAATAAATAAAATAAAAATGTATACGTCGTTTGGTTTGACCACAAAGAAAGACTGAATGCTAGATAAAATACTAAGCAGACAGGTACGAAACAAGAAGAGGTCAGGATCGTGCAAAAAGGATGCTACAGTCATGTGAACGATATCCTGAAAGAAGGAAATGTATGAATCAGACGAGCATTTATGAGACAATGCATGAATCTCATAATTTGTTTAGTACCTACGTACCTATATGTGTCTATTTATGATAAAATAATGTGAAGTTACAGATACGTTTCCATAGTAAATAATGAATCATTAAATTAATTGCATCACAACTAATCAATTTCTCAATAGATGGCGTTACCAAAATGTTTCTTCGTTACTTCATAGAAGCCAATAGTAATAATGTCTTATTTTCAGGTGAATTGTTACACATTATTGAAATACATAGAACTTTCAAAAATTACATTGATAAGGGAACCCAATAAGAAGGCCTGATTGGTGAACGTTGCGCAAGCGCATAAAGTTATCACGTAAATCAGCCAATGACAGGTTGTAAGCCCTGTAGGTGCCTTGAGTTCCTGGTTCTCCTATAATATTCCAACTTCGTCTCTTTTGAGATGTTAAAAATTTTGTCAATCAATATAAATAACGAGTGGGTTGTGGCCAACACTAAACTCTCCACACCACAAATATTGACAATGAAATATTTTATTCATTCTAAATTTTACTACCAGGAATATAAATTTTCTAACGATAGTATATTTTCATGTTAAGAAAGACAAACTATTAATGCAGTATGGTGTAGAATTCTAATGTTGTATGAAATATTTTAATAAAAGCAGATAAATTTTGTTCTAAAGAACGCGAGAGCATTTTCCAAATTTTGACAGGCGATATCATATGAAGATTTGTTTTGTTATTTATGGAAAGCTAATCAGTTCTATGTTCAAGCTCTTTACATTATAACATGAAATCAAATTACTGAACTTTTCCATACATAGAAATTTATCTAATTACATTTTTATTCATACTAAATGTTACTATCAGGAATATAAATTTTCTTCCGATAGTATATTTTTATGTTAAGATAGACAAACTATTAATGCAGTATAGGGAAGAATGCTTATGTTGTATGAAATATTTAAAAAAAGCAGATAAATTTTGTTCTTAAGAACGCGAGAGCATTTTCCAAATTTTGACAGGTGATATCATATGAAGATTTTTTTTGTTATTTATGGAAAGCTAATCAGTTCTATGTTCAAGCTCTTTACATTATAACATGAAATCAAATTACTGAACTTTTCCATACATAGAAATTTATCTAATTACATTTTTATTCATACTAAATGTTACTATCAGGAATGTAAATTTTCTTCCGATAGTATATTTTTATGTTAAGATAAACAAACTATTAATGCAGTATAGTGAAGAATGCTTATGTTGTATGAAATATTTTAAAAAAATCAGATAAATTTTGTTCTAAAGAACGCGAGAGTATTTTCCAAATTTTGACAAGTGATATCATATGAAGATTTTTTTTGTTATTTATGGAAAGCTAATCAGTTCTATGTTCAAGCTCTTTACATTATAACATGAAATCAAATTACTGAACGTTTCCATACATAGAAATTTATCTAATTACATTTTTATTCATACTAAATGTTACTATCAGGAATGTAAATTTTCTTCCGATAGTGTATTTTTATGTTAAGATAGACAAACTATTAATGCAGTATAGTGAAGACTGCTTATGTTGTATGAAATATTTTAAAAAAAGCAGATAAATTTTGTTTCAAAGAGCGTTAGAGCATTTTGACAATGTTGACACGTGATATCATATGAAGAAATTTTATGATATCTATGAAAAGCTCATCAGTTCTAAGTTCAAGCTATTAATATTCTTATATCAATATGAAATCAATGAACTGAACATTGCCAAATATAAAAAAATTCTCTTGTTACATATAAGTTTCATACAAATATCCATTAAATAAAATATAATTTTTGAAACCGTTGAATATTTTTCTTTTAACATTGACCAACTTTGAATACAATTTTATGAAGATTCTTGGTGTTGTATAAATAGTTGAAACCAAATTAAAATATCTCTAATTTCCAGGTCGTGAGAGCATTTTTTCAGTTTTAATAGATGAAATCATAAAGAAACATTGGGAAAAAATGAACCGTTGTCTATGGAAAACTAATCAGCTCTAAGTTTATGGACTTAACACATGTGATCTCAATATGAAGTCAATCGAACTTATAGTTTGGGCTGCAGAGAGGACACAAAAAAAAAAAAACAACGTAAATGATGAATTCATAGAGAAGAAATCAAAAGTTGTCTATGGAAAACTAATCAGCTCTAGGTCTTTGCACTTTACACATATGATGTTAATATGAAGTCGATCCGACTTATAGTTTGGGCTGTAGAGAGGACACAAAAAAGATAAATGCTACGGCGTACGGCGTACAGCGTATACGCCATACACACAAACACATCACGACGAAACTCATAGTGTGCATTCTCTACATGATACCCATTGAGAAATTGATGTAAAAAAAATACGCTTAAATTTTGCGAAATCATGACTCTCCCCTGTTCCATAGTGTGGAGAGTAAAAAAGTATTTATAAACATTAAGAAGTAAACACTTAGGTATCTAGGTATGTAGATAATAAGTAGACAGGTACTATAACATACCTATTAATTTAACTGACAAATAATAAATGCATAATTTATTATAATTAAACAAATTCTGTTCTGTATTTATTTTTTTATCTTTTAAAGACTTATCTTGTCATTTATCTCCGAAATTTGTGAGAAGAATTTAATATTTTAATTAGATGGACATTTCAGAAACTAAAAAAATACAGTAAATAATTTATGTACAAAACTAACTGCTTTATTTCAGATGCAAAAAACAAATTTACGCAGCAGTTAGCTAAAAACTCGATAAAAATGGCCTTATCAATGACATCAGTGAAGGTGATGAAGTTAATAGCAAGGAAACTGATAATTTGGGTAGTCTTAAAAAAACACATGATTAATAATTATAAAAATCCTTATATAAAGTTCAAATTTGTGTCATTGGGATGTCATTTATTGAGTACTTTAACAAACTTAGTCATCAATTTTTTTTTTAAATCTTATTCTATTTTTATATTAAATTTTAATTTTGATTAAATTGGACAATAATATGATAATTTATCTATCTTTGTATCAGGTATACCTATCCGTTTATTTGTTTGTTTACAAAAATATACACTGGTACAATATTTGTCTATTGAAAAATACAATATTATAGGTACCTACAGTTGTATAAGTACAACAAACGCAAGTACCTGTTTAAAAAATGGTACCTATTTGTTTATTATGTGGAGCTTCAATCGTAGGTAACTTACTTCATCGAAATATTTTGCATTTCCTTAAAATCGATTAATTTTTTCGTCCAATGAAATAATTAGGTATACCTACTATTTACAATTATAATTATATTTTTATTGAAGAACGAATCAAACAAGACAATCAAATAAAATATAAGGATGTTTTGTTTTTTTACCTACAGTTGATTTCGAAATGAATCTACCTACTAAAAACGTACCTACTGTTTGCAATACATTTTAATGCCTACAAGAAAATAATAATACCTACCTATTTTCTTTTTTCTTAGCCATGTAGATATCAAATAATATATCCAAATAAATCATGATTTACTTTACTTATTGGTAACCGATCTATTGTTACAATAACAACCAAATCATTAGGTGGGTATCTATGTTTTCTTTTAACAGAAGTGAATAATAATAAATACGATATCGATCAACAAAACCTTGTACCGATTCAACAATGAGAATTTATTACAATCCCGCATTTGTTAGTCACATCAAGTCGATATCGAAAATGATAATAAGGAATTACGTAATACGAAACAACTGCCTTATTTATTGCCAGATTCTGTCTATCGAATATAAACCCACACACATACACAATATACGAAATAGCTATCGAGTTTTTGTACTATCGAAATGATTCCACACAAACAAACCATATAAATAAAATTGGATTTATGACTCTTTGCCATTAAATTATAGATAGGTAGATGAAAAATTAACCTAATCCAGCAAGGTGTATGAATAAGAAATGTTTTCCGGCTATTACTAGTATTACGAATAATCAGATAAGTAGGTACCAATAGCTTGAATTTTATAAAAATAATTTGCATAGTCCATTAGGTATACCAATATATAAAATAAATTATGCAAATCAGACGGATCTACCTACTATATTTATTTATTTATATTTTTGTACATAATATAAACAAATATAATGCACACTAGTGGACTTATTCCCTTTAGGAAATTTCTTCCAAGCAACCAGATTACAAAGTATGACTAAATTATACATAGGTACCTATGTACACCAATAAAATAATAAAAGCGAAAAAAAAAAGAAAATATACATTGCACATAGATTGATATAAAAAAACATAGGTAGTAGGTACCTAAATAAGGATTGGGAATGAACGAGGAAAAGAAATCGTGATCAGGTGTTTAGGGATAAACATTCTTTCTATAGTTTTTTCTTGAAAATACAAAATGAGTTAGACGACGTAATATTCGTTCAAGCGGTGCAGTCGCTTCGGGCGCATATGAACCAAGAATAGTGTGTTTTTTCTTAGCTGCTACCCTCAGTCACTCGTCAGTAGGACGGTCTTGGGCGGATCGAGATACTTTGATGATTAAAGAACCTTTAGCGGACTCCATCAGGTCGGTGGGTGACCTCTAGATCATCTTTTATATACGCTTCCCATCAAAAGCTTCTCGAGGTTAACAGGGTTTTTTTGGTAATATGTCCAAAATGCTGAAAGATATGCTGCATGTAGTTTGTCGACAGGCAATCTATTTCTATATTTCATTAAGTATAAGTAAATTGGTTTTTCAAGCAGTCCATCGCAGGTTTTCGCAACATTTTGATAGACTGTTGTTTATAAAATAATGGACGAGATACAAGTTAAATATCCAGGTACAATATGAATGTCGGATTACAGACATTCATTTTGGAGAAAGCAATTTTTTACTAAAAAAATATTGATTCCGTTTCAATATTTTGTTTTTTTTTACTAAGCAATTTTCAAATAAGCCTAGTGCTATGATTCCTAGTTACGGTACTGGCAACAAGTAGGTAATTTTTATTTTTATATAGAAAAGTCTTACCTTTAATAACAAACATGGCTCGATCTCTACATCCATCTTGTTGGTTAATCCTTTTAAGCCAAAAACACGTTTTCTGTAAGAAAAAAAAACATATTTAGGTAGGATACCTACTTATTTTATAACTAAGTGTTCTATATCATTATATTTAATAAATTTTAAGGAGATATTTATTTTTATTTTGAGTTTTGTATCTTTTATTGTTTATTATTTTGTTTGTTGATCATACATACATACATACATACCATCACGCCATGTCCCTTGCGGGGTAGGCAGAGAGAACCGAACGCCACATTTTTCTATCCTGGCACGCATCCCTCGCCTCGTCCACATTCATGCATCGTCTCATACATGTTCGTCTATTGCTCACACTTCTAACATTTCCGTCTTTCAAAATTTCGTTCACATGGTCGTGCCATCCCTTTCTTGGGCGTCCCCGACCTCTCATTCCATTCCTTTCCGCTCTGTATATTTTCTTTGTCAGGCGCTCCTCATTCATTCTCCCCATGTGACCAAACCATCTCAATGTGTTCACTTTCATTCTAGTAATGACATCTTTCTTCATCTTACATTCTTTCCTTATATCCTCGTTTCTTACCCGGTCATACATCGTTCTATTACAAATCCTTCTTAACGGTCTCATTTCAACTGCATTTATTCTACTTTCATGCGTCTTCTGCCATGTCCAGGTTTCACTTGCATACGTCAGGGTTGGCACTACGATGGCATTATGAATGGCAACTTTGGCATCCTTTGATATGTTGAGATCATTCATAATTGGTCTTAGTGCTCCATTCACTCTGTTTCCTGCCATAACTCTTCTTTCGATCTCTTTATCGAGTCGATCGTTCCGTTGAAATATGCTTCCCAAGTATACATATTCGTCGACTTGCTCAAGCCATTAGTTCTCTACTCTCACTTTACACGCTGTTCTGCTTTCACTCTTTTCAAAGACCATTGTCTTTGATTTGCTAGCATTCATCCTAAGCCCATTCTCTATACATCCTTCATATACCATACTTACAAGATACTGTAACTCTTCCATACTTTCTGCTAATAGAACTTTATCGTCTGCATACATCAAATCTCGCACCATTACAGTACTCAATTTCAGACCCTTGCTTTCATCCTTAAGGGCTCTTATGCAGAAATCAATGTACAAGTTAAAGAGCCATGGAGATAGCACGCACCCTTGTCTAACGCCATTATTTATAGAGAACCACGTTGTCACTGTGTCGTTGACACGAACACATGCTTCGCTGTTCTCATATAATGACGCGATTGCGCGTATCAGTTTGCTCTTCACTCCGTACAATGCTAGTATATCCCATAATTTTTCTCTAACAACTTTATCATACGCCTTTTCTAGGTCTATGAAGGCACAGAAAATTTTCTGATTTTTATCCAGAACCTTTTCTGTGACCGTGCGCAGAGAAAAAATTTGGTCTATAGGTACATCCTCTGCCGCCCACAAATGCACCTTGGACATCCTTGTTGATCATGTTTGGACATGTTTGTTGATCATATTAGATGTTTTGGTGCAGTGATACAAAATCGTGCTTTTGTATAGTTTTCGGCATTTATTTATATTCGGATACAGTAAGTAGGTATACAGAAAAAATAAAAATTATAGAAAAAAATGTACAGAAAAAAATTATAGTTACACTAATTACAAGAGTAGGTATAGGTATAGCGAATTCTAAAAAAAAGGGTGAAAATAAGATGAGTGTATTTCTATTGGATTAAAAATTGAAACGAAATAAGGTAATCTCAATTTTCCAGACCGTGAGAGTGTTTTACAAGTTTTAACACGTGAAATCATAGAAAAAATTAAACGTTGTCTATGGAAAGCTCTAAGTTGATGTAGATACTTCACACATCTGGTATCAATATGAAATTCATCAAACTTTTAGTTTGGGCTGTAAAGAGGACACAAATTTTCATATTTGTATAGGTACGGCATACCTATACGGATTACGGCACACACACAAAAACATCACGAAGAAACTTAAAGTATGCACTCTTCACATGATACACATTGATATATTGTTGTAAAAATATGCTTAAAATTGTGAAATCATGACTCCACTATTCCACAGTAGTTGAGAGTAAAAATAGTACCTACCTAAATAAAATAAATATATATTACTTAAGGAGGTACTTAAAAGATCACGTGGGCAAATTTATGTTTTTTATGCTGGGTCGGTACCAACATAATATAGGTACCTACCTATGTACAAACACGTCCCCTCCATGATGAATATTCTCAAGTTATTTGCCGGAAATTATTATACCAATTTATGTTATAATGCAATAACTGCATGGTACAGACTATGTGACGGTGTAAGAATAGCTACCAAATGAAAGATATAAAGGTATTAAAATATTCAGTGACCACATTTTCTCATTCAACAAGTCTAATATAAACATAACTTAATTTATATATAGGTAGGTACCAACATCCTATACTTCGTCCCGTTTGTTACGACCAAATAATATAATCCGAATGGATTGCTAATGCGCCATAATATGGTCGTAATTCTGATTTTAAGTGTCAATAAAGCAAATAATAAAAAAAATTGAATCACGCACAATGATTAAGTGGTGTCTAGGTGATTGTTATAGGTGCCTCAGTTGTTTATAAACTGTGATGGGTACCCCCAACCCTTAGGTATATTAAATTTAAATGGGTTTGTTTCAATCGAAAAATATATTGTACCTAATTCATGTATTCTTATTTAATAAACGTCGGGTTGCCGGCACTGAAACTGAAAACTGACAAGTTCTTTCACTCTTCACCCAATGAACGTAGAAATACACATATAGTAGGTACCAATAACTGTTTTATGCTGATAAATTTTTCGATTAAAAAAAAACTTCTATAATTTAACATTGAATAAAAACGATGATTCTAAAATCATATTTCTGTTTTAAACATTCAATAGACATCTAATATTAAAAATGTATTTAATTAATTCAAGGTTTTTAAATTAAATGTACGTTTAAAAACAAAAAAAAAATAAACTTAGTCCTAAAATAACGTACAGAATAAAAAATATGTGACTTAACCTTCAACTTGAGAGAAATTAAATTAAAAATCTAAAGTGATAAATTCTAAAATCGGAATAATTTATAGAACAGTGAGAGAAAAAAAATGATTCGAGAACTAATAATAATAATAGTAAGTCTTTATTATTATATCTTTTAATGGAATTTTGTTTTTTCAAATCCGGCTTAATTCTGTATCTGAAATCAAGCGTTTTTTAGACTTTGAATTATTATTGTTGATTGATTATAGGTACAATGAATATTTGTAAGGTTTATTCATTTTTTTTAGTTTAGTTTCAGTTCTTTAATATTTTACATAAGTTTAGTGATTATGTGAAAGAGAGAATCTGCTCTGCCAAAAAACTGCTTTGCAGTTTGTCGTAAAAATTAATTTGTATTATTTTTTATTAAAAAAATAAATAACATCAAAAAAAAATATTCTTTGTTGGTTCATACATATCTTATCAAATAATGTTAAGATGATTCTGTTTCTTATATACAACCCCATCTCCTCTCTATTGTCTTAGTTTTGAAACCAGTGTTGTGTATCATTAGAGGCCAACCTCCCACGCGCTGTATCCATAAACTGTTTTTATCATCATTTTTATCATCGTTTCATTTTATAATGTAATTCGACAACAAAAGTATCGCCGTATTAACGACCGTATTGCGCTATAAAAGCTACTACTTCATTTTATTGCTGAAAAAAGGTATACCCAGTTGTAAAACTGACCTTTCTTACTGTATAACTTTGATGCGCGCAGACCTTAGCGTCATTTTACTGTCTAACTAACCGCGAGACACACAAATCGTAAACTTGTGATAGCCCCATTACGCCACTGAGGTTTCCTACCAAAAGGATTTACCTACATAAATAATATGCACACAACATCACATACAGTACATATTGGTAGGATCTTAGATAGGAAAGTTTGTTATCGAATCGATATAGGTACCTATTCCATGATGGGCGTTGCATACCAGAAAAAAGCGTTGGTACAATTTTTCGACAGTTAATCACGGAAGACCCTTGAGCAATGATTTGCGCAAGTAACCAAGCATATTTTAATTTTTCAGGATACCTACATCATGTAAAAATTGATGTATTCAATAAATATTATATAACTATGACCTGGACACCTGAATTATTCGCGTTTGTGATGAACCCGATTTCATTCGCGAATTATGCACCTTTTTCGCGAATAACGTGAATTTTCCGGTTTAGAAAAACTACACCGAAATTTGAAAAAGCATAGGTATCATAATGCCAACGATTCATATAAGTTTCTATTCTCCTATAATACCCACTGTTTTGGCAGACAAACCTTAAAAATTTGGCTATGATGGGGATTCTTAATTATGAATCTTATTTAAATTTAATGAAATAAATTATGTAGTTTAAATGTGATTTGAATAAAAAATGCTGTTTAAATGGTGTTTATTTCATTATTTTATCATTTATAGCATTCATTTATAGTGCAAAAAAAACTTGCAAATCCTAATCATGTGTTGATTTTTTTCAATTAATTTTTTTGTAGAAAATAACATCGATTTCTTAAAAATGTCATCCTTTTACAAAAAAATATAAGACCGATTTCATAAAAATAATACTGCTTTTCGCTTTTTTACTAAAATAACAAACCTTTTCCAAAAAAAACTAATCCCTTTTAATTCAGCTCTCTAGTATGACAAATTTTCATCATAATAAATTTAAACACATCCCAGCAATAAAAAAAAGTTTTTTTTTTAATTGTAAGTTTAACACGTGGTGGAAAAGAGACCATATATATTTATGTTGAAACAAAAAAAAATAACTACAAAGTTACATTTGAAATAGTGGAAAAAAGGCGTATTCGGGACTTGCGACCTGTCATTGAATTATTATTATTAAATGAGTTTAATTTTGAAACTATCAAGACATCTTAGATACTATCAAGACATCACTGTTCTTGATAGTATCTAACAATTTATATTGATGCCATCTTTTGAGAAATAGTGTTAATTATTTTGTATCTATCTGAATATTATGGACACAAGATGTCACCACTATAATAATAATAAATAATAAATTTGGATAATTTATATAGCGCCGTTTTTGTGAATATCTCACCTCAAGGGCGCTGAAAAAATGATTATGTTGTATCATTTCGGCTCTGGTAAGATTTGCGAAAAAGGTGCGTTTTGAGTTTTTTCCTGAACGAAGATATATTTTCGGTTTGTCTGAGGGTGTGTGGGAGCTTATTCCATGCATTTGGTCCTGCCACAGCAAATGCACGATCACCGAAATTAGTTGTGTGCACCCTGTTTATTTCAACTAATTTCCCAACCATGGATGAAGAGGCAGAACGAAGTGATGATTGTCTGTCATTTATTGAAAGCGGAATGCACAGTTCAGAGAGGTAAGTAGGAGCCATACCACGAAGTGCTTTAAATATTATGAGACAGAGCTTATATTCAATTCTTTCGGGGACTTTAAGCCAATGTAGATTGCGAAGATGGTGAGAGATGTGAGAAGATTTGGAGGCTCCAGTGATGAGTCTGGCTGCAGCATTGAAAACTGACTGAATTTTATTAATTTCTTTCTTTGGTATACTATATCATTGTATCTAATTCATTCAATTGTATGATTAAAGTAAACACTTACACTATAAGTAAGTACCTACATATATCTACTTACTTACAAGCAAGACTATAATTTATATCTAGTTGTTGAATTGATAACAACATTAAAAAATATATTTATTTTTTATTTTGCCGAATTATTTACACAGCAAAATTACAAACGATAACAATTTGACCTATCATAAAACGCCTTTAATGATTATATTTATTTTCAAATTAATTAGGTATCTACAAACAAACAAAATATTATAACATAGGTACCTAATTAAAACGATAATTATGTTATAACGTTAGTATGACAAAATTTTAACCTCATTGTCGATGTATTCAATGTATTGTCATATCAGAAATATGTAATTATTTTGATAATTAATGAACTTTGAATGGATGGTAGGTACCTACCTAGCAATATTTGTTTTGATACAATATTTACTACAAAATAAAATCCAATTAAATATAATATAATTGATTTATAGCATTCATTATTATATTATTTAACTGATTTAATTAATACTATAATTATCAAATACATATTATAGATAATAAATAAAATTTGAGAAAAACCTTTGACCGACAGTAATGATACAAAAATGATAACAGTAAACAAACATTATATAAATTAAAAGTGACAGTTAAAGTTTGTGTATTATTTTTAAACGACTGACAGGGGCGTATCAATATTATGAGTGTCGAATGGAACATTTCCCAGGACGTTAAAAATATTCATTTGAAAAATGATTGCTAAATAGTATATTTCAGTTTCATTTCTATTTCATTCACCATTACTTATTAAGCAGGGTTTAGATGTATGTAAAAATATATTTGAATGCAATTATTTGTAAATAGGTAACTACCTAATGTTTTTAAAATTCTAACAAAAAACTTTAGTCTTGATGCCTAGGTATTTGAAACGAATTTTTGATATCACCAAACTAATTCGCCTAATACGTATTCGATCTGCTAAACGTATCACATAGGTATGCCAATTCTGGTGTCATTACAGTCCATGTCCATTTCAGTCGTCAGAATCATATCAGATTAATCGTGTAGGTACAGAGTTGATCGATAAAATGATGATCTGGACTGACGGATATATTAATATCCATCGGTCCAATCCAGACTGATGTTAGAATAAATTTGTAATGTTTCTCAGATTCATTCAGTCTGTTGTAGTTTGAAGCTATTATTCGACAAGTAAAATCTGCTAGACTATGGTAAAGTCTATGTGATGTTGTATTATCGCATCAATCCAAACAAATATTAAAAAAAAACACAAAAAATATTTATTATAACTATAGATAATGTATCTAGAATAACGAGGCAGCGCCAAACTTTTTTTTTCACAAATACTCCGAGAACTAATGCAGGATTCAGGATACGTAAAAAGTTTAATGACCAAATTAATGACAATATTATCATTTTTATTGTATCTGAATCTATATATATTCGAAATTGTAAAAAAGATCACTGATACACCTCGTAGGTCCTGGGTATGGCTGAAATACACTGTAGAAGTAATAATGATGTTATATGAGTGATTTTTTTTTAAATGTCATTCTGGTGTATTACAAACTATACTTAATATATCATAATATGTTTTTTCAATATTTATAGATTTTGTATATTTTATTACTTCTATCTCTACCTTATTTTCTAAGCACGTCTATGTTTACAGTGTAACTTCTGTATGGAAAGTATTGTGATTGCACGTATAAATCAAATTTATTATTTATAAAACAAAAATTTGTATGTGTGATGTGTAATTGTTTTTTTATCTTAATAAATAAATAAATTTTATTGGAAAATATTGCTTTATGGCAATAAACCCATCTTTGTTCACATTGTTTGTGGTACAAAATAAACTTTATTAATAAATTGCAAATATCTATCTGGGCGAAATGATTCGCGGGTGCGGTACTGCACGCACGCAGTTCGCGTTGACGACATTAAAAATATCAACAATTTAAACAAAAGTCAGTTGTGGTGACGTCTTTTGAGATACGACTGTCGGGGCCTTAAGTGAACCTCGACTGACTGACTCTGACTTGACTTCAATAAACAATTTTCTTTACGGCCATTAAAAAAGAATGATGGCTCTTAAGTGCCTTGTTTTATAGATACTAAAATTACCACCAGAGTGCTCCCGTCCACACACACTTTACTAGGAATTTAACAGCACTAAGTAAGTACCTATACAGCGATAGCTATATGCATAGCCCAAAGAGATTCTAAGATAGACACAGTAAGGGTGCAGCTATGAGCAATAAGAAAATTGTGCCAGTTTTTTTAATGTTTTCTTTCGTAATAAATTATGCCTACTAGGAAAAAAACAGTAGGTAAACCATCACAGTTTAACACCGACCTGATTCCCATTATCTTTTGTGAAATCAAAGATTTCTGCTTAAGCTTTCATCTATCCTCTATTGGATGCATTCTCCAAATGGCATCATGGAAAAGCATGATTCCTGGCTGCAAAATCAAAGCCATATGGTGGACAATTTTAAATACATTGGCAGTATCTTAAAAAAATCTCTTGACCCGGATACTGATTGACAAAAAATGTGTAGCTGAGGTAATAAGAGCTGCGTTTGATTAAATTAGAAGACTCCTTAGCGAGGGTAATTTGAACTTAAAACTGGCAAGGATGGCTGGCAAAATTCCACATCATTACCAGACTGTCCACGCTTTTTATTCAAAAGGTAGGTACCACATTTATTTGGCACAAATAAGATGGATCCTCCATATCAAGGAAGCTAGCAACTCCACTGTTAGAGATGAGATGCAACTTGCTGGAGACACAGAATCGTGGAGGAGATTTGTGCGGAATAATCTGTTGGAGATCACTAACTTCAATCACGAGGAAACGACACTCGAGATGTTCGGTACACAGGAGGCTGGATAATTGGAAGTAAATTCTTTGAATCAGCTGGAAGCATGCGATATCAATCTGGTCGAGATTTCAAAACGTCTTTACAATGTTTCACAAATTTGAATCATCCTATGATGTTAGGATGAAATCTAATATTGATATAGAACTTGCCACCTTTCACCGTGGCGATAATTTTGCAAAGAAGCTAGGCGGGAGGAAATTGCATTACCGTTCCCGCAGAAAAAAAGCGAAAATCCAAACGGTCCGCCATTACGGATAATGGGTGGAAGGGTGGGGGCAATTTCCCACAAAACGAGGTATTTATCAGAAAATTGCTTTCTAGCGCCGATGAAGAAAACGTATTGTGTTGTGTATTTTCAGAGATAAGGCCGTGATGGTGGGCGTGTCCGCAAAGACATTTACGACTCGCTCCTCTAGAAACTTTAGCGAGGCGCCAAATCAAATTTATACCTATCCTTCGTCGTTAAAATCATTATAATGGCTGCTTCTTTGGATTCATGAGTTTCACTCTCTCGCGACGATCTTAATCTTGGCATCGTTTTCTTACGGAATCTATTTTCTCACTTTTGGGCTGAACTTTTTGAACCGAGACTTGATAAAATTTGGAATAAATCAACAAGTAAAAGAGTATGGACCTGAGCTCTTTAATTTTGTTTGTCGGCCTATTTTAGATACCATTGGTCACGCGCATTTTGTGATCCAAGAATTATTAAAAAAAACTCCCGTTTTTTTCAACGATTTCCATAAAATCTTGGTCAATTCTCTGATGCTATACATTTTTTTTCATGTAGGTAAAAATATGTAGGCATCGACATTTTTCATGTAGGCACCGGCTTAGAAAAGTGCTTCCATCCTTTTAAATCATTCTTTTCGAGTGTCCCGTAAGAGCGGGGTAGGTAATCGAAAATACAACAGGCAACAATAACATCTTACATAGTTCAGCAATGAGGTTCACCACCCATTCTGAATGTAGTGCCTTTTTTGGTGAAACGAGACTGGTGTGTGGGTATACATAGATGTGTTGTTCTCCCTTTTATAAGGCAATGCACACCCGCACACCTTTCGCTGGTTACCCCACATTGTGGGATATGCCGTGATGGTATGAATGAATGAAAGTATATAAAAAATACATAACTACATTATAGTAGTACTTACCTACCTACATCTCAAAATTCCTTTAACATCTATTGTGAAAATTGAATTAAGTGACGACATCGTTTCATACAATCTGTTTGGCAGTTGATACACAATATCTACGGGGGCTCTCAATAGTTTGATACTTAATCTCCAAACATATATGCAAACCATCAAGCTGTTTATTTATTTATTTATTTATTTATTTTATTTATACATCTTCTTGTACATAATATAAACAAATATAATTGTACACTGGCGGGCTTATTGCCATTAGGCAATTTCTTCCAACCAACCAGATTACAAAGTATGACAACATTGTGTATGTACAACAACAAATAAAAAAGAGTAAAAGAAATCAAATAAAATACGTATAACACTTAAATACTATTAAAAAAAAATATAATTCATAGCAATAAAAAGGATATGGTAAGGACAGGAGAGGAAATCGGGATCAGGTGTTCAAGGATAAATATTCCTTCTTTAGTTTTTTCTTGAAAATACTAAGTGAGTTAGACGACGCAATATCCAGACAAGGCTATTCCATAATCTTGCTGATTGTACTTCGAACGAAGAGCTGAGAAATTCTGTATTATGGATAGGTATGGATAGTGTTGTACGTTCAGCAGATCGGAGTGGAAGTCCATGATTAGATAAATAAGTGAATTTGCTTTTTAGGTACTGTGGTAGGTTTGGGTTCGAGAGAATATTGTATAATAGTGACAAAATGTGTATATTGCGCCGCTGGCGTATCCTGGGCCAACAAAGAAGATTGCGGTAAGGTGATATGCGATCAAATTTTTTCAACCCAAAGATGAATCTGATACATATATTCTGAAGACGTTCAAGTTTATTGAGATGCACTTCATTTGCATCCAAATAGCATACATCGGCATAATCAAGCAATGGAAGAAGAAGTGATTGAGCAAGAGTTATTTTACAACGGAATGGAAGGAAATTTTTAAGTTTATTAAGTGAATGTAGGGCAAAGAAAATAGATTTACTAACATGCGATACCTGTTCATGCCACGAAAGGTCATCATCGATGAAGATTCCAAGATCTTTTACAACCCTGGTATAAGGAATGCATTGGTTATTGATATACAGCAGTGGGAGTTGTAAATTCCTTATAGATGACAGCAGACGAGGACTACCGATTATAATTGCCTGGGACTTAGTCGGATTAATAAGAAGACCATGATCCGATGACCAAGAAGAGATAAATTTAAGATCTTCATTCATGTGAAGGACTGCATTGTTAATATCAGAGATATTAAAATGGAAATACATATTCGGGGTAGAAAAAAAGGACTAACCACACTGTCCTCACTTGAAATACTTGTTTTGTATAGAAATAAAATATCGTATAAAATCAAATAATTTGAATTTATATCAAATAATTTGAATTTATAATTATGAGACGATGTATGGACGTGAATGAAGCGAGGAATGTATGTCAAGAGAGAGGAGTCTGGCGTTCGGTTCTCTCTGCCTACCCCAAAAAGGGAAATGGCGTGATGGTATGGTATAATTATTTGGTATGTAACTATTCTTCAACTTTACAAACTGTTGGATCACATGTGTTACATGCAACAAGTAATAAATAAAATAATAATTGAAGTAAAAAACCAAATTTTTCGTTCAATTAGAAAAACTAGAAATTGCTCGGCAAATTGAATATTCTCCAATTGAGTTTTTTTTTTGTTAACCAGATTGTCAAAAACAGCTGGAAAAGTTTTTTTAATCGTTGAAAAAACGTTCGACCTCAAACTCGGGGTTATACAAAGTTATTGTATGTACCTATGTATTTTTATTTATTTATACAATATTGTTATTACTATTATTTATATTATCAAATAAAACAAGTTTTATATTGAATTTTATTTTAATAATGGGTTATTGTATTTTTTAAGTAAATATTCTACCACAATATACATAAGCTGGTACTGTAGGTACGTATATTTTAGATACATTGTCATCACTTTTAGGTAGGTATGTTAAATCATACGGTTAAAATAAGTGAATGTATTATGTAGGTAGAAAAATGTATGTTACTTTAGTTAAGTTTAATATATATGCTAAAAGGGTTGAAGTCATTAAATGTTTTACCATGGCATTTGTGGATAATGAAGATGTACTGAATAAAAAAGGATATCAGATAATGTTATCGAAGGATAAGAGAAACATTTTATATTAAGTTGGTAGATTGTGGTAAAAGGCTAAATATGATAACAGAAACAACATTATGGTACTCCGAGTAGGTATCTATATCAATACAAAGTATACTAAGGATTATAATAAGTTACATTCTAAGACTCTATGTATAGTTTATTCTTATGAAGGTATCAATTTGAATTATGATATTTTAATAATTCTAAAGTATGCTCAATCCCAACTTCTGGTAATCTTTACAACGAATTAAGTGAAATCTCTAGACCTTTTAATGTTACTCTCATTAAAATGAATATTTAACGTAAACTATTAACATATATTGTTAAAAATAATATTCTCATTGATATTTCATGTGTACTTTAATTATAAGTGACTTTCCTTTATTTAGATAGGTACATACTATTGTGCATAGTCTACTTACATAAGTCATAATATCTTTGAGCTTAAGTGATCAATGAATACAATTATGGCAGAAATCATACTGTACTGAATCAGTGGAATAATAAAGTGTTGTAGCTAGTTAGGCACCTACCTATAAAAAAAAAAAAATGAATATGTCCTTGTTAAACAAGTACATATACATCTTCCTACATTCCCTAAACTAAGCATAAATGCTTGTGCTATAGGTGAACGAGATCGGTCGAGGCAGGATTCGAACTCGCGACCACTGGATTACTAACCCAGCGCGCTAACCGCTCTGCCATCGACCCATCTAAAGTTAGTGAATTGATAATGGAATTTTAGACATTTTTTAATAGTACCTACTAGACATCTTCTTGTATCTATACCTATAAATAACACACTATTTACATAATTCAGTTGATATTTAAATAAAAAAATGTATTTTTTTACAAAGTATATAATACCTATAAAACTAGATTCACAGATGTCTGTGTGTGGGTTGGTACCAATTATTGTTTTTACCTATCAAAATATATTTTGAACCCACACTATATTTTTTTCAAATGCAATAAACAACGTCAGTGAGAAATATTTCTCTTTCAGAAATCGCGGATTTTGTCGCGTGAAAAAGTACTATCAAGGTATACTTTACGGTTTGTATTTGCTGGCGTATGTGCCCTGCACATGTTTTATTGCGTTTGTTGTAATTTTCCGTAAACGTTTCGCGTTTCTAACTGAGGGCCTTTTCAGATCATTGGTGAGATAAGTAAACGGAACTGTAAATGGCTACCTACCATAAGGAAAATTTAAAAATAAAAAAAACGAGTGGGTTGTGGCCAACACTAAACTCTCCACACCACAAATATTGACAATGAAATATTTTATTCATTCTAAATTTTACTACCAGGAATATAAATTTTCTAACGATAGTATATTTTCATGTTAAGATAGACAAACTATTAATGCCGTATAGTGAAGAATGCTTATGTTGTATGAAATATTTTAAAAAAAGCAGATAAATTTTGATTTAAAGAACGCGAGAGCATTTTCAAAATTTTGACACGTGATATCATATGAAGATTTTTTTGTTATTTATGGAAAGCTAATCAGTTCTATGTTCAAGCTCTTTACATTATAACATGAAATCAAATTACTGAACGTTTCCATACATAGAAATTTATCTAATTACATTTTTATTCATACTAAATGTTACTATCAGGAATATAAATTTTCTTCCGATAGTATATTTTTATGTTAAGATAGACAAACTATTAATGCAGTATAGTGAAGAATGCTTATGTTGTATGAAATATTTTAAAAAAGCACATAAATTTTGTTTTAAAGAACGCAAGAGTATTTTCCAAATTTTGACAGGTGATATCATATGAAGAATTTTTTTGTTATTTATGGAAAGCTAATCAGTTCTATGTTCAAGCTCTTTACATTATAACATGAAATCAAATAACTGAACTTTTCCATACATAGAAATTTATCTAATTACATTTTTATTCATACTAAATGTTACTACCAGGAATATAAATTTTCTTTCGATAGTATATTTTTATGTTAAGATAAACAAACTATTAATGCAGTATAGTGAAGAATGCTTATGTTGTATGAAATATTTTAAAAAAAGCAGATAAATTTTGATTTAAAGAACGCGAGAGCATTTTCAAAATTTTGACACGTGATATTATATGAAGAATTTTTAGTTATTTATGGAAAGCTAATCAGTTCTATGTTCAAGCTCTTTACATTATAACATGAAATCAAATTACTGAACGTTTCCATACATAGAAATTTATCTAATTACATTTTTATTCATACTAAATGTTACTATCAGGAATATAAATTTTCTTCCGATAGTATATTTTTATGTTAAGATAGACAAACTATTAATGCAGTATAGTGAAGAATGCTTATGTTGTATGAAATATTTTTAAAAAAGCAGATAAATTTTGTTTTAAAGAACGCAAGAGTATTTTCCAAATTTTGACAGGTGATATCATATGAAGAATTTTTTTGTTATTTATGGAAAGCTAATCAGTTCTATGTTCAAGCTCTTTACATTATAACATGAAATCAAATTACTGAACTTTTCCATACATAGAAATTTATCTAATTACATTTTTATTCATACTAAATGTTACTACCAGGAATATAAATTTTCTTCCGATAGTATATTTTTATGTTAAGATAAACAAACTATTAATGCAGTATAGTGAAGAATGCTTATGTTGTATGAAATATTTTTAAAAAAGCAGATAAATTTTGATTTAAAGAACGCGAGAGCATTTTCAAAATTTTGACACGTGATATCAAATGAAGATTTTTTTGTTATTTATGGAAAGCTAATCAGTTCTATGTTCAAGCTCTTTACATTATAACATGAAATCAAATAACTGAACGTTTCCATACATAGAAATTTATCTAATTACATTTTTATTCATACTAAATGTAGGAATATAAATTTTCTTCCGATAGTATATTTTTATGTTAAGATAGACAAACTATTAATGCAGTATAGTGAAGAATGCTTATGTTGTATAAAATATTTTTAAAAAAGCAGATAAATTTTGATTTAAAGAACGCGAGAGCATGTTCAAAATTTTGACACGTGATATCATATGAAGATTTTTTTGTTATTTATGGAAAGCTAATCAGTTCTATGTTCAAGCTCTTTACATTATAACATGAAATCAAATTACTGAACGTTTCCATACATAGAAATTTATCTAATTACATTTTTATTCATACTAAATGTTACTATCAGGAATATAAATTTTCTTCCGATAGTATATTTTTATGTTAAGATAGACAAACTATTAATGCAGTATAGGGAAGAATGCTTATGTTGTATGAAATATTTTAAAAAAAGCAGATAAATTTTGTTCTAAAGAACGCGAGAGCATTTTCCAAATTTTGACAGGTGATATCATATGAAGATTTTTTTTGTTATTTATGGAAAGCTAATCAGTTCTATGTTCAAGCTCTTTACATTATTACATGAAATCAAATTACTGAACGTTTCCATACATAGAAATTTATCTAATTACATTTTTATTCATACTAAATGTTACTATCAGGAATATAAATTTTCTTCCGTTAGTATATTTTTATGTTAAGATAGACAAACTATTAATGCAGTATAGGGAAGAATGCTTATGTTGTATGAAATATTTTTAAAAAAGCAGATAAATTTTGTTCTAAAGAACGCGAGAGCATTTTCCAAATTTTGACAGGTGATATCATATGAAGATTTTTTTTGTTATTTATGGAAAGCTAATCAGTTCTATGTTCAAGCTCTTTACATTATAACATGAAATCAAATTACTGAACGTTTCCATACATAGAAATTTATCTAATTACATTTTTATTCATACTAAATGTTACTATCAGGAATATAAATTTTCTTCCGATAGTATATTTTTATGTTAAGATAGACAAACTATTAATGCAGTATAGGGAAGAATGCTTATGTTGTATGAAATATTTTAAAAAAAGCAGATAAATTTTGTTCTAAAGAACGCGAGAGCATTTTCCAAATTTTGATAGGTGATATCATATGAAGATTTTTTTTGTTATTTATGGAAAGCTAATCAGTTCTATGTTCAAGCTCTTAACATTATAACATGAAATCAAATTACTGAACTTTTCCATACATAGAAATTTATCTAATTACATTTTTATTCATACTAAATGTTACTATCAGGAATATAAATTTTCTTCCGATAGTATATTTTTATGTTAAGATAAACAAACTATTAATGCAGTATAGTGAAGAATGCTTATGTTGTATGAAATATTTTAAAAAAAGCAGATAAATTTTGTTCTAAAGAACGCGAGAGCATTTTCCAAATTTTGACACGTGATATTATATGAAGAATTTTTAGTTATTTATGGAAAGCTAATCAGTTCTATGTTCAAGCTCTTTACATTATAACATGAAATCAAATTACTGAACGTTTCCATACATAGAAATTTATCTAATTACATTTTTATTCATACTAAATGTTACTATCAGGAATATAAATTTTCTTCCGATAGTATATTTTTATGTTAAGATAAACAAACTATTAATGCAGTATAGTGAAGAATGCTTATGTTGTATGAAATATTTTAAAAAAAGCAGATAAATTTTGTTTTAAAGAACGCGAGAGCATTTTCAAAATTTTGACACGTGATATTATATGAAGAATTTTTAGTTATTTATGGAAAGCTAATCAGTTCTATGTTCAAGCTCTTTACATTATAACATGAAATCAAATTACTGAACTTTTCCATACATAGAAATTTATCTAATTACATTTTTATTCATACTAAATGTTACTATCAGGAATATAAATTTTCTTCCGATAGTATATTTTTATGTTAAGATAGACAAACTATTAATGCAGTATAGGGAAGAATGCTTATGTTGTATGAAATATTTTAAAAAAAGCAGATAAATTTTGTTCTAAAGAACGCGAGAGCATTTTCCAAATTTTGACAGGTGATATCATATGAAGATTTTTTTTGTTATTTATGGAAAGCTAATCAGTTATATGTTCAAGCTCTTTACATTATAACATGAAATCAAATTACTGAACTTTTCCATACATAGAAATTTATCTAATTACATTTTTATTCATACTAAATGTTACTACCAGGAATATAAATTTTCTTCCGATAGTATATTTTTATGTTAAGATAAACAAACTATTAATGCAGTATAGTGAAGAATGCTTATGTTGTATGAAATATTTTTAAAAAAGCAGATAAATTTTGATTTAAAGAACGCGAAAGCATTTTCAAAATTTTGACACGTGATATCAAATGAAGATTTTTTTGTTATTTATGGAAAGCTAATCAGTTCTATGTTCAAGCTCTTTACATTATAACATGAAATCAAATAACTGAACGTTTCCATACATAGAAATTTATCTAATTACATTTTTATTCATACTAAATGTAGGAATATAAATTTTCTTCCGATAGTATATTTTTATGTTAAGATAGACAAACTATTAATGCAGTATAGTGAAGAATGCTTATGTTGTATAAAATATTTTTAAGAAAGCAGATAAATTTTGATTTAAAGAACGCGAGAGCATGTTCAAAATTTTGACACGTGATATCATATGAAGATTTTTTTGTTATTTATGGAAAGCTAATCAGTTCTATGTTCAAGCTCTTTACATTATAACATGAAATCAAATTACTGAACGTTTCCATACATAGAAATTTATCTAATTACATTTTTATTCATACTAAATGTTACTATCAGGAATATAAATTTTCTTCCGATAGTATATTTTTATGTTAAGATAGACAAACTATTAATGCAGTATAGGGAAGAATGCTTATGTTGTATGAAATATTTTAAAAAAAGCAGATAAATTTTGTTCTAAAGAACGCGAGAGCATTTTCCAAATTTTGACAGGTGATATCATATGAAGATTTTTTTTGTTATTTATGGAAAGCTAATCAGTTCTATGTTCAAGCTCTTTACATTATTACATGAAATCAAATTACTGAACGTTTCCATACATAGAAATTTATCTAATTACATTTTTATTCATACTAAATGTTACTATCAGGAATATAAATTTTCTTCCGTTAGTATATTTTTATGTTAAGATAGACAAACTATTAATGCAGTATAGGGAAGAATGCTTATGTTGTATGAAATATTTTTAAAAAAGCAGATAAATTTTGTTCTAAAGAACGCGAGAGCATTTTCCAAATTTTGACAGGTGATATCATATGAAGATTTTTTTTGTTATTTATGGAAAGCTAATCAGTTCTATGTTCAAGCTCTTTACATTATAACATGAAATCAAATTACTGAACGTTTCCATACATAGAAATTTATCTAATTACATTTTTATTCATACTAAATGTTACTATCAGGAATATAAATTTTCTTCCGATAGTATATTTTTATGTTAAGATAGACAAACTATTAATGCAGTATAGGGAAGAATGCTTATGTTGTATGAAATATTTTAAAAAAAGCAGATAAATTTTGTTCTAAAGAACGCGAGAGCATTTTCCAAATTTTGATAGGTGATATCATATGAAGATTTTTTTTGTTATTTATGGAAAGCTAATCAGTTCTATGTTCAAGCTCTTAACATTATAACATGAAATCAAATTACTGAACTTTTCCATACATAGAAATTTATCTAATTACATTTTTATTCATACTAAATGTTACTATCAGGAATATAAATTTTCTTCCGATAGTATATTTTTATGTTAAGATAAACAAACTATTAATGCAGTATAGTGAAGAATGCTTATGTTGTATGAAATATTTTAAAAAAAGCAGATAAATTTTGTTCTAAAGAACGCGAGAGCATTTTCCAAATTTTGATAGGTGATATCATATGAAGATTTTTTTTGTTATTTATGGAAAGCTAATCAGTTCTATGTTCAAGCTCTTTACATTATAACATGAAATCAAATTACTGAACATTTCCATACATAGAAATTTATCTAATTACATTTTTATTCATACTAAATGTTACTATCAGGAATATAAATTTTCTTCCGATAGTATATTTTTATGTTAAGATAAACAAACTATTAATGCAGTATAGTGAAGAATGCTTATGTTGTATGAAATATTTTAAAAAAAGCAGATAAATTTTGTTTTAAAGAACGCGAGAGCATTTTCAAAATTTTGACACGTGATATTATATGAAGAATTTTTAGTTATTTATGGAAAGCTAATCAGTTCTATGTTCAAGCTCTTTACATTATAACATGAAATCAAATTACTGAACGTTTCCATACATAGAAATTTATCTAATTACATTTTTATTCGTACTAAATGTTACTATCAGGAATATAAATTTTCTTCCGATAGTATATTTTTATGTTAAGATAGACAAACTATTAATGCAGTATAGGGAAGAATGCTTATGTTGAATGAAATATTTAAAAAAAAGCAGATAAATTTTGTTCTAAAGAACGCGAGAGCATTTTCCAAATTTTGACACGTGATATTATATGAAGAATTTTTAGTTATTTATGGAAAGCTAATCAGTTCTATGTTCAAGCTCTTTACATTATAACATGAAATCAAATTACTGAACGTTTCCATACATAGAAATTTATCTAATTACATTTTTATTCATACTAAATGTTACTATCAGGAATATAAATTTTCTTCCGATAGTATATTTTTATGTTAAGATAAACAAACTATTAATGCAGTATAGTGAAGAATGCTTATGTTGTATGAAATATTTTAAAAAAAGCAGATAAATTTTGTTTTAAAGAACGCGAGAGCATTTTCAAAATTTTGACACGTGATATTATATGAAGAATTTTTAGTTATTTATGGAAAGCTAATCAGTTCTATGTTCAAGCTCTTTACATTATAACATGAAATCAAATTACTGAACTTTTCCATACATAGAAATTTATCTAATTACATTTTTATTCATACTAAATGTTACTATCAGGAATATAAATTTTCTTCCGATAGTATATTTTTATGTTAAGATAGACAAACTATTAATGCAGTATAGGGAAGAATGCTTATGTTGTATGAAATATTTTAAAAAAAGCAGATAAATTTTGTTCTAAAGAACGCGAGAGCATTTTCCAAATTTTGACAGGTGATATCATATGAAGATTTTTTTTGTTATTTATGGAAAGCTAATCAGTTATATGTTCAAGCTCTTTACATTATAACATGAAATCAAATTACTGAACTTTTCCATACATAGAAATTTATATAATTACATTTTTATTCATACTAAATGTTACTATCAGGAATATAAATTTTCTTCCGATAGTATATTTTTATGATAAGATAGACAAACTTTTAATGCAGTATGGTGTAGAATGCTTATGTTGTATGAAATATTTTAAAAAAAGCAGATAAATTTTGTTCTAAAGAACGCGAGAGCATTTTCCAAATTTTGATAGGTGATATCATATGAAGATTTTTTTTGTTATTTATGGAAAGCTAATCAGTTCTATGTTCAAGCTCTTTACATTATAACATGAAATCAAATTACTGAACATTTCCATACATAGAAATTTATCTAATTACATTTTTATTCATACTAAATGTTACTATCAGGAATATAAATTTTCTTCCGATAGTATATTTTTATGTTAAGATAAACAAACTATTAATGCAGTATAGTGAAGAATGCTTATGTTGTATGAAATATTTTAAAAAAAGCAGATAAATTTTGTTTTAAAGAACGCGAGAGCATTTTCAAAATTTTGACACGTGATATTATATGAAGAATTTTTAGTTATTTATGGAAAGCTAATCAGTTCTATGTTCAAGCTCTTTACATTATAACATGAAATCAACTTACTGAACGTTTCCATACATAGAAATTTATCTAATTACATTTTTATTCATACTAAATGTTACTATCAGGAATATAAATTTTCTTCCGATAGTATATTTTTATGTTAAGATAGACAAACTATTAATGCAGTATAGGGAAGAATGCTTATGTTGAATGAAATATTTTAAAAAAAGCAGATAAATTTTGTTCTAAAGAACGCGAGAGCATTTTCCAAATTTTGACAGGTGATATCATATGAAGATTTTTTTTGTTATTTATGGAAAGCTAATCAGTTCTATGTTCAAGCTCTTTACATTATAACATGAAATCAAATTACTGAACTTTTCCATACATAGAAATTTATCTAATTACATTTTAATTCATACTAAATGTTACTATCAGGAATATAAATTTTCTTCCGATAGTATATTTTTATGTTAAGGTAAACAAACTATTAATGCAGTATAGTGAAGAATGCTTATGTTGTATGAAATATTTTAAAAAAAGCAGATAAATTTTGTTTTAAAGAACGCGATAGCATTTTCAAAATTTTGACATGTGATATTATATGAAGAATTTTTAGTTATTTATGGAAAGCTAATCAGTTCTATGTTCAAGCTCTTTACATTATAACATGAAATCAAATTACTGAACTTTTCCATACAAAGAAATTTATCTAATTACATTTTTATTCATACTAAATGTTACTATCAGGAATATAAATTTTCTTCCGATAGTATATTTTTATGTTAAGATAGACAAACTATTAATGCAGTATAGGGAAGAATGCTTATGTTGTATGAAATATTTTAAAAAAAGCAGATAAATTTTGTTCTAAAGAACGCGAGAGCATTTTCCAAATTTTGACAGGTGATATCATATGAAGATTTTTTTTGTTATTTATGGAAAGCTAATCAGTTA
Organism: Molanna angustata; assembly: GCA_963576475.1. NCBI lineage: Eukaryota > Metazoa > Arthropoda > Insecta > Trichoptera > Molannidae > Molanna > Molanna angustata. The sequence continues at coordinate 34,937,313 of OY754976.1, forward strand.
TATGTTCAAGCTCTTTACATTATAACATGAAATCAAATTACTGAACTTTTCCATACATAGAAATTTATATAATTACATTTTTATTCATACTAAATGTTACTATCAGGAATATAAATTTTCTTCCGATAGTATATTTTTATGATAAGATAGACAAACTTTTAATGCAGTATGGTGTAGAATGCTTATGTTGTATGAAATATTTTAAAAAAAGCAGATAAATTTTGTTCTAAAGAACGCGAGAGCATTTTCCAAATTTTGACAGGTGATATCATATGAAGATTTTTTTTGTTGTTTATGGAAAGCTAATCAGTTCTATGTTCAAGCTTTTTACATTATAACATGAAATCAAATTACTGAACTTTTCCATACATAGAAATTTATCTAATTACATTTTTATTCATACTAAACGTTACTATCAGGAATATAAATTTTCTTCCGATAGTATATTTTTATGTTAAGATAAACAAACTATTAATGCAGTATAGTGAAGACTGCTTATGTTGTATGAAATATTTTAAAAAAAGCAGATAAATTTTGTTTCAAAGAGCGTTAGACCATTTTGACAATGTTGACACGTGATATCATATGAAGAAATTTTATGATATCTATGAAAAGCTAATCAGTTCTAAGTTCAAGCTTTTAATATTCTTATATCAATATGAAATCAATGAACTGAACATTGCCAAATATAAAAAAATTCTCTTGTTACATATAAGTTTCATACAAATATCCATTAAATAAAATATAATTTTTGAAACCGTTGAATATTTTTCTTTTAACATTGACCAACTTTGAATACAATTTTATGAAGATTCTTGGTGTTGTATAAATATTTGAAACCAAATTAAAATATCTCTAATTTCCAGGTCGTGAGAGCATTTTTTCAGTTTTAATAGATGAAATCATAAAGAAACATTGGGAAAAAATGAACCGTTGTCTATGGAAAACTAATCAGCTCTAAGTTTATGGACTTAACACATGTGATATCAATATGAAGTCAATCGGACTTATAGTTTGGGCTGCAGAGAGGACACAAAAAAAAAACAACGTAAATGATGAATTCATAGAGAAGAAATCAAAAGTTGTCTATGGAAAACTAATCAGCTCTAGGTCTTTGCACTTTACACATATGATGTTAATATGAAGTCAATCAGACTTATAGTTTGGGCTGTAGAGAGGACACAAAAAAGATAAATGCTACGGCGTACGGCGTACGGCGTACGGCGTATACGCCATACACACAAACACATCACGACGAAACTCATAGTGTGCATTCTCTACATGATACCCATTGAGAAATTGATGTAAAAAAAATACGCTTAAATTTTGCGAAATCATGACTCTCCCCTATTCCATAGTGTGGAGAGTAAAAAGGTAGGTAGGTAGAAACTCCTATTGAAAATGGTTGGTACAAAAGATAGCAGGCACCCAGTAAGTAGGTAGGGTAGTAGGGATGTTTCGACGTATTTCGATATTTAAAAAAAATGGAAACATAAGTTGTTAAACAAATAAATTTGTCATAAACAAAATGCTTTTCTTAATAAAAAATTAGCAAAACTTTTTCATAAAAAGAAGTTAGAGATTTGAATTTTATTTTATTATCGCTTCTCGGGCAACTAACAGGTGCTATGTCAAATAATTATTTAACACGAACCCAATAACAAGTTGCCACATTCTGGAGACTTCGATATATATCGTCTCACAGATCCAGACTGAAAACAAAATTAAAAACTGTGTCTCCACTGGGAATCGAGCCCCGGGACCCTTGGATCAGCAGTCAGATACCTAACCAACTGAGCCACGAAGGCCGAGATGGGGTATTTTTCTATATTTATACAAATTTTCAGCGTTTAAGCTTATATGGTTTTTGATATATAATATGGAAAAATGCATTAAAAATTTAAATGTTGATAACTTCTAACTGGAAAAAAATAATTTCCAGCTTAGATACCTATATAGGTACTTAAAGGTAAAAATGAGTAACTGTGCCTACAAATAAATAGGTAAATCGCTACTTAATTACTATGTTTCAGTTATATATGTTTAGATAACTATATCTAACCCACTATGTATGCATAGGTAAACATTGTACCTACCCAGTTACCTTACTAACTAATTATGGATATGGTATATTACTGACTATAGGCAGTTGGTTTCTACATTACATTAGTATGACATATATAGGTAGCTACTACTATGATGATAAACTTAGGTACCTACGTACATATGTAGGTATACAAATGTTATGGATTATGAACAAACACAGTATAAGAAAATGACCCCCCAGACCCCTCCCCCCTCCTTTTATCATTATACACACCATCGAAATATTGGGCTGGCTTGTATTTTGTCAAAGAGTACAAAATGGGAAATAACATAGGCACCTATGTACCTACTAAGTTCTCTATCTTTGTTATCTGTATGGTTTTAAGGAATTTCCTTATGTGCATTACCCTGTAAAAGGAAGCATGACACTTGTGTGTATCGGATCCACATATTCCAGCATAGTCTGAGGTAAAAAGGCACTACATTCAGAATGTGTGATGGTGAACCTCATCGCCGAACTATGTGAGATGTTATTGTTGCCTGTTGTATTTTCGATTACCCGACTCTTAAGAGACACGAAAATTATTATAATTGAAATGATTAGAAACACAGTTCCAGTATAGGTATTATTGTAACTCTGCTACATGGCAACATTTGCAGACTTGGCGGACGTGACGTAGGTAGCTATATGAACAAAGTACAAAATTAATATTCAATACTCGTGGCTGCTAATTTGCTGCACCCTCTGGCTCAACGTTGCCGATTTGTGGGGAATTTCCCAAATTGCGGGGAATCTTAACTGGATTGGGGATTGGTTTTTTGTGGGGAAAATGTGGGGATTCTAGCATTTTACCATTCATCATTAAAATGTCTAGAAATTTGAAAAAATATGAAAATGTACACTGTTCAGCTATTACAGATTTCTTTAAAATGGGCCAAGATTTATACCTATAATTAATTAACATTGTTAAGAGTTGATTTTAGAGATAATTTTATTTCTATTATATCTTTTGTGAATCCTTCAAAAGTTCAACAATTCTAAGTTAAATCACTGACGCCTGTGCTGAAAGAATTTCCAGTGTTTCTAGTGCGAATAGAAAAATTAATGATGAATGGCGAGTTCAAGCTCTGCTGGATTTTACTCTACAAGGCCTTACCTGCAAGTTACTGGGGTAGTGTTAAGTGTTTAATAATAATAATGAGATTTTGTATTTAAAGTGTTATGATTAAAGTGTAAAATCGAATAAACCAGCAATTCTGTAAGTACCTACTGTGTTTTATCTGTAATTTCAGAAGGATATTTAGTCATATCCTTCTGATATTACAGATAAACCACTCTATATTATTATAATTTATCAATATTATTTCTCTAATAAGTAGGTATAGTTACCTATATGTAATTCTTTTTTTCTCCATTTCTCATTTTAACAAGAAGCCTTCCAACGTTGCCAGGGTTGAAATTTTCTCTCTCATACAAGACGCGTATTGAATACCAATACCAGATATATACCTAAGTATGTAGATATATTATTTTGTCGGTAGGTACATTATATACATAACAACAACCCAGACCGTCTAGCAAGCATACCTACCTACCAAACATACGACGCTATGGGAGTTCAAAGCTTATACCTAATCGAAGCCGAGTGAGTCTTCAATAGAATAGTTTCATATTCAAAATTCAAACCACGATTGGCGCCACACAAGTTGCCTATATTATTTATTTTTGTAAGTATGTACCTACCTAACTCTTGAATCGGTTATGAAAGGTTTGTTCTATAAGAACTTAATATGATTTTTACATAACCTCAATTAACAAGTAGGAAATAAACTAATATATTTTGACTATTCCATGCGTTACGGAACCATCGATATTTATTTAAAAATACTCTACCCCTGTAATCAACAAGTAGGTAGGTACCTACCTATGTAATCTCATTTTTACTCCTGAGTAGGTACTATAAAATATAGCTAGGTACCTACCTACGTACATTTTTTACATCAATCTCTCAACAGACCTATCATGTAAAATAAAGTGTAAGTACATGTAGGTACTCTGAGTTTCATCTATGTAATTTAGTGTTCCCATAGATACCTACTAAGTTGTTTGTACCTAGTTACGTATTCTTCCGAATGTGGCATATCGGAGAGTTCTCCCACGTTGGTAATCACTTGAACAAATTCCTCCCGGCCCTGCGCCATCCAGAATAAATCCTCCTAACTCCAGTCCATTCTAGGATGTTGCGCAGCCAAGAAGTCTGCCTCCTGCCAGGTTCACGCCGTCTCTCAATCTCCCCATCATCAACAATTGGAGGACTTCATATTTCGGCTCATGCTGGATATAAGCACCTACCTAATATCGACAGTATATTTGTATCACATGTGCATCAACCTAGAGATGATTAGTTTTCTATGGACATCCGTTCGAGTCTTCTCTGCGATTTCATCTCTCCCAACTAATTATCCTGCATCAACTTATGCTATTGTAGATACATTAGAAATAATTACCTAAAGATATAGGTAATAATGATTTTGATATATAAAAAATGTAGGTAGGTAGGTACCTACCAACTTTACTTTATAAACGTGCGTTGGTATTGTCAACATTTCAAGAAGAGAACGAAAGTGTTCACTAACTCTGTAGGTAGTAGAGATTAGTGTTGGTCACAGCTCGTCTTTTAACAATACAATATGTCCAATTCTGATTCGTTTCAGAGTACGAAGACGTCTAAAATATCGGGCAACCGTGGATAAAAGGATTTTATCCGCGCGGTGTGACGTAATGAGTCCCGTATAAATGCAGTCAACTTTTTTACATTTCTCATATACTAAAATTCCGTATAAATTTTTTAATCGAATCTGAATAGGGCCTATTGACAGCTGAAAAAAATACATAGTCATCCTATTTTCTATTATATGAAATTGGATATTTAATTATAAGTGTTAAATTTGTACCTACTTAAAGTTCAGTAGTTTTAAAGAATTATGTAAGTAAGCAGGTATATAAGTAACTTTATTTTCTAAATGTCTTTCTTCTTTGTCTAATAAATAATTAGTCTACGTACCTATCTCTTTAGACAATCTTTTCAATTTAAACCAGCGGGGACTCTTTGTTTTATGTATGTGAACTTAAATTGAATAACGAAAATGTATAGGTAGGTATGCACATATATCATGTATGAAGGAATATAGGTACCTACCTATTTTTAATTCGAGAGAGTGAACGTATCCCACAGCGACATACCGGTTATAAACAATATGTATGTTATTAATATTATTAGGTAGGTATATACATAGGACGCAAGAAACTTTTACTCACATATATACCTAAGTGAAAACCGGTTACAATTCGGTGGTAGGGAGAACCCTACTTTTTAATGAGGTCTTTGAATAAATTCAATACGACCATTTTCTATGGATAATTAAGAACCAATCATGTGAATTCACCCTTCGCACTTCAGTTAGATAGATGTCTGACTCCTAAATCAAAGGTCTAGGGTTCGATCGCCATTGGAGAGACAGATTTTCACTGTTTTCAGTGTGAATTTGTGATATTACAAACATCATAATTCCACAAAATGAAATTCATAACTATGATATTTTTTTAACATTTCAATAGAGACGAAGTTGGAATATTATAGGAGAACCAGGAACTCAAGTTACCTACAGGGCTTACGACTTGTCATCGGCCGGTTTACTGCTGATACAAAGTTCCCGGGTTCGATTCCCGATGGAGACACAGTTTTTAATCATATTTTCAGTCTTGATCTATGAGACGGTAAATATCGTAGATTATCGTAGGTATGTCTCGATAATGTGGCAAATTGTTATTGAGAGTGTATTAAATTAATATAACTATATGTAGGATGAACCTACCTATTAGTTGCCTGAGAAGTAGGTACATACCTATCTAATATAAAATAAAAGAAAACCATATTACCTAAGTAAAATTGTCTATCTTTATACTCCAGTTAGTAAAAGATCTGACTTAGTTCCCGGGTTTGATTCCGGTAGAGATACGCTTTTCATTGTGTTTACAGTCTGGTTCTGTAAGACGATAAAGATCATGATATCTTCAAAATGTTGCATCTTGTTATTGGGTACATACCTATTGAATCAATAATTGACATAAGTATTAGGTACCTATAGAAGTAGTTAGGTAGGTACCTACCTATAAATAAAATAAAAAAATTGATAAAAAAATAAAAATCTTTAAGTTAGTCCTTTAACCACAATAAAAAATCTATACAAAAAAGTACCTACTTATTATGATTTCAGGCTCAAGTATTGACAGTTTCACGAATTATATAATCAATCTTCAACAGATGGTATACCTACCTACCAACCAAACAAATGCATATTAGGGAACGTTTGATGTTTTCATATTTATATTTTGATCAGGCCAATATTGAGTAGGTATACCTTCCTACAATAGACTTAGGTACCTACATAGTGTTGGTAAAATAATGTAATTTAAAAATGTAATATTTGACGAAGGATATGGGGGGATGGTCAGGGTGTGTATGAAGGTATGAGAAGGGAAGGGATGATGATTTGCCTTGCGGAACCGGGAACACACCAGATAGGTAGTTATGTATATAGATACCATGTGTTCTCAAGGGCCATTAGACCACGAGGCAGAGCGGAATATAACAAGTGGGTATATTATATCTATACAAAGCTTACAGCAACGCAGTAGTTGAAAACAAACCAAGAATTATAATTTCAATTAAATAACTGCAGGAAATTTTATGTCAAATTATTAAAATCTCAATAAAGACAAAGTTGGAAAGTTATAAGAGAACTCAAGGAACATAAAGGCTAACGACCAGTCATCGGCTGGCTTACGTGATCACATTATGCGCTTGCGCAACGTTCACCAAATATGTCACACACGGTATTACAATACGGTATTATTGGATGGGGAGGTTCGTATAAGTCATCATTATTGCCACTTGAAACAATACAGAGAATTTTAATAAAAATTATACTAAAAAAACCGTATGACTTCCCAACTAATAATGTGTTCAACCTTTCTCCAGTTCCGCCACTCTCAAAAATATACAACAAAATCGCATTGCTACAAATACATAATGAAATCAGCAACAATATACACACAGACACAAATATTAGTACTAGAAATAGCACCATAGGGGGTCTTACGACACCTTTATTTCGAACTACTACAGCACAGCATCATTATATATATATAAAGGCATTAAATTATTTAACAACCTACCAATAAATATTAGAACAGAAACAAATTACAAATTATTTAAAGATAAACTCAAGACACTTTGAAACACTCTCCCTCATATTCCATTCTATAAAATTGCTATTTTTGTGGTTAATTTTTATTTTTCTATGTACCTGTTGTAATTTAAATGTTGGTGTTTTCTTGATTTTGGATGTATTTTTTTGTTCTTTCTATATTTTGTTCTGAAATTGTGTCCTTTTTTATATATAATTGTTAATTGATTTGTTTTATATATTTTATAAGATTTATTTTATGTATTTTTTGTGAAGTATTCATATAATGTAAGCAAAGAGCTGCTGCTTTCCTAAACACAAGCTTCTAGCTTAAATTAGGAAAGGAAATATTAATATGTTGATATATGTAACCAAATATTTGTAAATGTATGTATTGTATAATAAATAATAATAAAAAAAAATGTCTTCTTATTGCAGTTCCAAATCAAACCCATTTTTGAAAGTTCTATATATTTGTATTAATCGTGAAAATCTGTTCGTTTGAAAACAAGCTGAATATACCATCACCATCTATGAATTGAAGAAGAAACATGTTTTTAAGGAAGGTAGGTATATACCTATCTATCTCTGAGAGGATACCCATGTTACGGAAAGAAGCTATAATTCAGTTTCCAAAACACGTTCAGTTCCAAAACCTACCTACCAATCACTCCACAGAAACATGTTAGCCATGCACCTATATTTGATCATTTTAAGACATGTTTCAATTTTTGAATTCATTCTTCTTCTTTGTCAGCCATCTCTCCACTGCTGGATGTAGGCCTCCTCCAAAGAACTCCATCTCTCCCTGTCTTGTGCTTCCTTCCTGTCAACCCTTTCCCACAACCGTCGACCCATCTTTCTTATGGTCACCCTTCGCGGAACCTGTAACCGCTATAGGACGCGGTCTCCAGGTGACGGATAGGGGAATATTCGGCAGATATGCAGGGTAAGAGAGAAATAAAATACATCTCGTGGACCAATAGGTATGTACGTAGCGTCTGACCCAGAATGGGCAGCTTCAAACAGCGTCTGTTCCTCGTGTCAGAGGCGGCTGAATACAAAACTCACCAATCCTCACGGCGAGCGTGGTGTGTTAATGCTAACAACTGATTCGATCTTTAAAACATCAGTAGGTATGTAGGTACCCTAGGTGAGTAGGGCAAACCGCTCACAATCTCACACCGACCAAAAATCGGTCAGCCCCAAGGATTCTGGGGGAAGCAAGAGCTCGAAGACAGGAACTTCACTTAGGATATTAGCGATATACATTTTTTGAATAACTAAATTAAATTTTTCTTCCAGTTATTCAACTCTCTAGAACATGCATATCTATCAAAATTAAATTGAAATAGAAATCCGTTGAGTAATTTCGGTCGAAATACATTTTTTTAAAATTATTTTATAAAAAATATCGTGTATGGTTAGGAGTAATGGTTGGAGACCCCTGGGTTGAATGATTTATCCTCGGTGGTTCACGTGGTCTTAGTGTAGGCATCTAACAATATGTAGTTGGCCATTGAGTAGACTGTAGAGACTTTATTAAATAGCTAATATTCAAAGAGGCCTCCAGGCTTCATAGCTGATGGTATATTATATTATGCTCATATAGTCAAGTAAGCAGCTAGATAAGACAATTTACATAATACTAAGGCAGATTCAACCACCCACATTTATAGTAAATATCTTGTATATTTGCCTACCTATGTACGTATGTTATTGTTTATATATTGATATTAACATGTATTTATGTAATAAAAACCTTGTATGTCTGCCAAAATAAATTTCATAAGAGTTGGTATGTATTTTTTAAATAATCACATAACAATATACCTCCATAACAGAACTCTATTTTTTCTAGTGTCTTCTCCTCTGCGAAGGATTGCGTTCATCAGAGATATTTCCACCTTTTTTACTGCGATATTAAACAGGTACTTAATCTAGATACCTACATATTTCATATTAATACAATTTATAATGTTTAGTAGAGAGTTTACAAAATCAATTTCGTTGGAGAGAGCATTTTCGACAATCATTAATATAAGCAATACCAAAATGATAATTTTAAGCCGAGATAATCGCCCAAATACAAATCTCAAACTTAATGGTGTTATTAGTATCGAAAGGGTAAAACATTACTTGGCCAGTGTAATCACCGAGAATCTAGAACACTGAACTAAAAAAATCTTCTCTTCGACGACAGTATATGTAAACTTAAAGCTGAGACAAAGAGTGGTCAAGTGTTATGGAGGTCAGTGCTGCTTTATGGGTGGAAGCGTGGACTCTCAAAGTTAATATTATAAACCGCCTTGAAGCATTTGAAATGTGGATTCACCGCAGAATGCTAAGAATACCATGGACTAACATGATCAGTAACACTGAGGTACCTGCTACGTATTGAGCCAACACCAACAGATTATTACTAACCAATGTTATAAACTCCGTATATATAGTGTCGTACTTTGAAGGGGAAGATCGAAGGTCGTCGAGAGGTCAGAATAAAGCAGCTTTCGAGAATGGAACGGTATGAAAATTGTGTTTCACACTGCCCAGGACAGGGAGGCTTTTTTAAATTTACGACATGTTTTTTTCTAATTTTGTCAAACGAGTGTCTAAACGTGCTATGACATCTTCCAAATTATTTAACGAATTATTTTTAAATAGTTGTGTGGGGGTATACGAAGTAGCCTATATATACCCCCACCAATCAAAACCTTATTCAGTTCTCATTTAACATTCTCTCGGGCCAGTCGCATTAATAAACATCATGTAACCGAACTCAGCTGTTTTCATATCTTCCCACTATAGGTATCCGATACACATACCTTTAGTTATGTAAATTTTCGATAGAATTATTATTTTATTTTCATTAATCCCAAAAAATGTAAACAGAAGCGTTTCAGCCAATATTTTTGCACTTCATGTCATCGCAGAAATTTTATAGACGAATAAACAAGCCGATAAACACGGTACAAAATAAAAACAAATGAACCCAACTAATCCAGTCCTTTGATTTGATCTAATCCACTCTGAAATATTAGTTGTGACTCGGACGAGTGAATGCCGATTAAAATGCCCACAAAATTGTACGCTTATAAAAAAAAATGCGTGATGTAAAATAATGTGAGATGTATTTTTTGTGAATCAGACTATACGAAAATATGAAGTCAAAAGATAATTCACTCGCGTTGACAATTATCTTGCTAATATACATTGGTACCTATATACATCAAAAACTTCAAATACATGTTTCATATAACTAGTTGCATGTAACACATGAGAACCAAGTCTCGATGGCGATAGTATGGTTAGGTAGCAAAAAGTAAGAAAACGTAATAATAATAATAATAATAAGGACAATTTATAAAGCGCCGTTTAGTGACAACCGTGGTCACCTCAAGGGCGCTTTAAGTTTGCAAAAAAATAATTTAAAATTAGTCCTATAGCTAACACATTGAAAATGGTGAAACATTAAACTTTAAAAAATTCAATAAGTTAAAATTAAGTTAAAATTAGTCCTATAGCTAACACATTGAAAATGGTGAAATATAAAACTTAAAAGATACCTAGAAATCACAAATTAATCTTGTTACATAATCCAGATGAAATTAATTATAAAAAATAGTCGATTCAAAGTAAACTGGCATAATATTTAGTATCTACACATAATATTATTGAACGGATGAAGGACAATCTGGATACGACTTGCGGAAAAGATGAGTTTTTAATTTCTTCTTTAATTCATTGATATTTTCGGCACATCTTATATCCATTGGAAGATTGTTCCATGACTTTGGTCCAGAAACGCCAAAAGATCGATGTAGGTATTTTGGCTTATTTGTGAGATTGGTTTCTACTAGTTTTTTATTGGATTGGGTCATTGATCTTAGCGTACTTTGTTTATTGTTAGGTGAAAATGGAACACAAAGTTCCGATATATATTCCGGGGCCATGCTATTGAGTGCTTTAAAGACAAGGAGACATGTTTTAAATTCTATACGTTCTGGACTCTTCAGCCAATAAAGTTTGTGAAGTGTTGGAGAGATATGCGAAAAACGATCAATCTGGTTAATATAACGGGCTGCTGCATTGAGGATGAGTTGTATTCTATGGATTTGGTATTGCGGTAGGTGTGCTAATATGGCGTTACAATAATCTACACGGGAAACTATTAAAGAATTTATAAGGACCTTAGCAGCATTTGTCGAGAGACACCTTCGAATAGGTCTAAGTTGTCTGAGAAAGTAACAACTTTGACTATGGAAGAAATGTGTTTATCCATAGCGTACCAAAATATAAACCGTTTATTCCAAATTGTTGGATATTTTAAGATGTTTTGTTTTCTATACGAAACATGTATGTCAGGAGTCAGGACAGGATAGTGTGGAGGTTAGTTTAATGGTATGTATTTATGTAGATTGAGTCCCCGAAGATATTGTATAGGTATATCTACTACCATACAAATTGTATGAAAAAATTTCGTCACTAAATAATTTTTTTTATAAACATTATAAAAAAGATTGAGATAGATAGATACTACTATGATGTAGGTACCTACTTATTTTTTATAGAAAATAAAATTTTCTAGTTGAGGTGTTTCGGCGTTTTTCGATATTACTTACTTACTTACTTTACTTGTCCGGCTTGTTCAAACCCTGCCACTCCAATATGCGGCGACTGCTATCGCCTTGTCGTTTGCCATAATTATGTCACCAGGGGTGCATCCTTCCCCCATAAGTGGACATATCAGAAGGTGACTCTCATCCTGGGTTACGCCGCAGTCACATAGAGTGTCATTTCAGAGAGGTACCCCCACCTTGCGAGGTTCATTCTACATCGTGTTACACCGACCCTTAATCTGTTGAGGGTAGTCCATATACAGTAGGGAAGGTCTTCTCCTATTGGGATACCCTCACGTGGATGCATTCACAGCCCCGCTCCAAGGTCCTGTTTCCACAGATCCTCTCTCCTTTTTTGTGAATTTTCAATCGGGGAGGTGCTTTTAATGAAGCTATTTCTGGATTTTAAACGTGAGGCTGTTGGTTGGTTGTGATATAGAGGGTGCCTACGATCATGAGTTTGTTTCTACCTCTCTGCATCTGCAGCTGTCCTTCGTCGAGTGTGGGTTGGAGCGATTCCGACAATTGGATATAATTTTCCAGTTGGTGTTGGCTTTTAAGCATCCTGATATTGTTCGTGCCATTTCATTGATTGCTATGTGTATGTATTTTTCGATATTAAAAAAAATGAAAATATGGGCAGTTGAACACATAAATTTGTCATAAAAAAATGATTTTCTTAATATTTTTTTTTATAAACCCTGGATATTTTTATATATTTAGGTACCTATTATAGTTACAAATTTTCAGCGTTTTAGCATTTATGTTTTTTGAGATATGGGTAGGTACGGAAAAATTAAATAATTCAAAAGTTGATAACCCCTGACTGGAACAAAAAAAATCGTAGCTTTAAAACTTTCTACATTTTCTGAAATTTGTGCATCAAGCGTATCAAGTGTTATAACGAACACACAGATACACGCACACAGTAAATGTTCTACTAATATACAATTTGTGAGTTCATCCATATACCTCCATATTCAGTGGCGGCTCTTCCTAAAGGGCTCTCGGGCTCAGCCCTCCCAAACAAAAAAATCCAAAATGTGTATGTCAATTAATCTTGAGAATACATTATTTTTCTAATTAATATTTGCCGTCTTACACCTGTAGTATATTTAGCGAAAGTATTTAAATCTACCTGCTTTGTAAAGCAAGCAAGATTCTATGAAATATTTCATTCCTCGGGCACAGGCGACTTGTGCCCGGAGAACCCATACAATTCACGCGACCGTCCGCTGCCGCCGCAGCTCGCCGTACAAGCGGAATGTATGCCGATTTAGAGCAAAATGGGGCAGTGCCCGCGAAGGGTTATAGTATATTTTCATTCATTCGTATTTTGTTGTACATTGCGATGGTCGAACGTTAGGTAAGCAGTTGCAATTGCTTGAGGCTATCATTAATTGATATTACATAGTTTAAACTATAAATCATCCGAAATATATAAGTATTATTATTTAATTAATTGATACCATAATATTGTAAGCAAAAATGATATAAAATGTGTAAAATCAGGAAGCAGTCTTGCGGCCGTTGCCAGAAGTTTTTTTTTTAAATTCTGTATGATCAAAATTCATTAGTTGTCACAAATTATTTTATAATTTATAGATGCATTTTATTACAAGCGTTATTTAAAACCCAACCAAATACAGCATAAATGATCAGGTTAACGTTTTAATTACCGATAAACAAATGAACTACGGAAAACACTGATAATTTTTATATACGAAAATAATAATGTGTCACATAATCTGCTTCCTGATTCCTGTAGTAAGTTAATTTCTCATCTAGGCATAATTATAATTTTGAGCCCTTCTAAGAATTAAGGTCACCAGCCGCCACTGTCCATATTATATGCTGCGAAGCCTCTAAGATGGTGTTTATTAGCCCCAAAGTTAGAAAAACTATGAAAAATATAGAACTGGCCATACAAAATCACGCGTAACCATGCGAAGATTTGTCGATCTGTTAAGAGAAATATGATAATTCTCTTGAACAAACCGTCAGTTGGGTAATAGAATTCCATTTAAGGAATCTAGAATTCTGTTTTTTCAATCGATTTTTTTCTCAGTGTAGGTATATGCCTACATACTTCCAAGGTTTTTAATCTTACAAAAATCTATGTATCAAGAAATCTATAGGTTGTGTCAGTCACACCAAATAAATGGTTCTTATTTTGGTCACGAACTGTTTTAGTAAACAACACACAACAGACCATTGTGGAAAATTGAATTCTATGCGGTTTAAAATAATTCTTTCATCTCAATTTATTAAATATGAGTAGTAGAACTAAATTAGATTGTTTTTCTGCGTTTCTAGATGTTCGCTATATCAACTTACAAAGGACCTACGTAGATATTATCCGTATATACGTAGGTATTTCGCAACTGGCTCCTTCTCTCCTGAATATAAATATGTACCTATATAGGTACTTTTCTCCCGAATATAATGCAGATAGGTAGGTAGGTACCTACCAGTGTAGTTCCCACCAACTTATACAATGTTTAAAATTGGGAATGTTCCTATAGTATGGGTCGGCGCTGCGCGTCTGTGGTTATGTATAGTTCCTCCCATTCCCGATTCGCCTGGTCGATTCGAACGTTTGCCACACCCAGCTGGTTCGAGTCCCCGCTGCTTTCTCGTCTGGTTCGCGCCCGAGCTAAAAACACGACAGCGTTCAAATTACAATTTGTTCATTTGAGTAGGTATCATTAAAAATGAAAAATAATATTAACACATATTTTTTTATGATGTTTAAAATGTCGACTGACAGCTTTATAATATATCAGTCGAATTACTGATTAAAGTATTTTTTATATAATATTTTTATCGTACCTACCTACTGTGAAGATTTTATAGAACTAGATGCATGTAACAAAATCAAAATTATACAATATTTTATGAATTTTTTTCTTCTATACAAAATATATGTTAAGATAGGATAGTGTGGATGTCATTCCTTTATTCCTACCCGGATAATAAAAAAGATCGATGGTAGCTATGTTATCGAAATAAATTCTCTTGAACACATCGACAATTGGAATATTTAAGTAGATACCTATATAGGTACCAACCTACACAAAAATGTTTAGATTAAATAATCAGAATTCTGAATTATGTAAACGGTATACGAAAATTTTGTCTTAAAATAAACTTGATATTCCTTTAGTTATATATTTTACATAGGTACTTTCACGCCATGTCCCTCAAGAGGTAGGCAGAGAGAACCGAACGTCACATTATACCTCTTTCGGTGATCGTGCTTTTGCTGTGGCTGGACCAGCCTCGTGGAATAAACTACCACCTGAACTGAGGCGAATCGACAACTTGGTATCAGGAAATACCTGAAAACTCACTTCTTCCGCGAGTCTTACAAAAACCTGTAATATAGTTATTCAAAACGCCCTTTAGGTGAGGTTATCACAAAAACGGCGCTATAAAAATCATCCCAATTTATTATACCTACGTCACAATCTTTAAGCGCATCAGTCACTTCATCAAAATTCGTGTATCGTCTCATACAGTTCGTCTGCGTTGTTCTAAGCGTTATGAATTTCCCTCTTTCAGAAGGTTGGAGCATTACTTTACCCAGAGGATGTTACAGTGTTGCTGATCATTGATCTAATTCATTCTTTTTGACTAAGTGCATTGTTTTAGACGGGTGCGATTTATTGGTACCCCATTTAAGAGGCAGCGCCTCAATACAAAATAACATTTAAAGAGTGGTTAGTTGTTTTTGTATACGCATTATGTTCATTCTAATATGATCATAATATTTTTTATGAGTTGTAAAATGTTATAAAGTTGTATTTACGTTTTCATTATTGGGTTTTATGTTCATGCACCATTTGAGAGATTTCTTATACCTATACAATTATATTATTGTCATGATATGTGACGGTTTTATTTTACAATCCCCATAAAACGGTTTTTAAAAACCCACAAAATTAATTTGTGACCGTAAATTACATCGTCGAGTTTTTATTGTAACACAATCGTATGACTTGTTGTTTTATTGATTTATGAATTGACAATCATGGAGGAAATTAAATTTTTGATGGTTCTCACGATAAAATTATGTTTAATTTATATTAACAAGTTTCTAGTTTTTATTCGTTTTTATTGATGAAGAAAATATTTTACAGAATTATGTTTGTTATTATTTTCATAACTGCAAAATAATGACAAACATAATTCTTTAATTTTGATAAATACAAAATAACATACAAGAGTTCTTGTAAAGTTCTTGGTGTAATAATTATGAGTAATTTGTGGTATGAAGTAGGTACATAGGTACTTAAATTTCCCAAAAAGAACAAACATGTGGTATCATAAAACTCAATCAATCAAACATGGGTATGAAAATTTCACAAAAACTTAAAAAAAAAATATTTTAACCAATACTTTGTTTAAAAAATTCTGCTCTAATTATTTATTTATTTTGCATTTAAAATAGTTATAAGATTTTAATCGAATTTACACTCAAGCACTTTATCTGTAGAATTCAAATTTTCAGTAAAGGTATCTACTTAACTATACATATATCACTATGATCAAAACTTAAAAAATGGAACTTAATATAGGTAAATACTAGTGATGTTCCGACTAGTCGGTGAATAGTCGGTAAAGCCGACTATCCGGCCACTTTCGTAGTCGGCGACTAGTCGGCAAGGAGCGCCGACTATCCGGCTTCTTATTCTGTATGTATTTCTGAATAAAATGTATACCTATAGGAAGAATTACATTTTTTATAAATCTTGATTTTCTGAACATTTTTATTTTAGAATAAGTCTTACACATTTTGAAATGTAAAGAAACCTTTCCTTTGGTAATCAACTAATAAAACAGCATAATATCTTCTTATTGTTAAAATTTAATTATGTCAAACAATACCTCGTGTTGATTTTTTTTTGACCAATTAGACAATGATTCCCGTAAATTCTAGTGTAAACAGTGCCAAATGATAATTTTCCAATACGATCGCAGGCGGCGATTGCGATTTGTGCGTGAGTCAGATGTAAACGAAGCGTTACTTAAATTGCCAAATACCGTGGCCGAATAGTCGACCGACTAGTCGGCCTCTTTACAACCGACTACTATGTCAAGCACTTTAAAGCACTTGGTGGTATGGCTCCTACTTACCTCTCCGAACTGTGCATTCCGCTTTCAATAAATGACAGACAATCATCACTTCGTTCTGCCTCTTCATCCATGGTTGGGAAATTAGTTGAAATAAACAGGGTGCACACAACTAATTTCGGTGATCGTGCATTTGCTGTGCATGGCAGGACCAAATGCATGGAATAAGCTCCCACACACCCTCAGACAAACCGAAAATATATCTTCGTTCAGGAAAAAACTCAAAACGCACCTTTTTCGCAAATATTACCAGAGCCAAAATGATACAACGTAAACAATTTTCAGAGCCTTTGAGGTGAGATATTCACAAAAACGGCGCTATATAAATTATCCAAATTTATTATTATTATTACTCGGATAGTCGGCCAATGTTACCTATAGTCGGCACATCAGTAGTAAGTAAATACCATTAGCATACCATCCCATCACGCAGTTTGCCTAATCCCTATTTGGGTAGGCTGAGGGAACTGAAAGCAAAACTCATCTATCTTGGCATAGTTAAATTTCTCGCTTCATTCACGCCTGTGCGTCGTCTTATACAAACTCTTCTAATACTCTTTCTTCTAATATCTACATCTATAAAATTCCATGCATTTATTCGATCGCGTGCAACTATTCAATTATTTAATTTACATACCTATAGGTAATATGAGTGTGTTATGGTAAAACTAAACTTTCCACATTATGTTAACGTACCTACATTTTTTTTTCTTCTTGTTGGTTGACAATGTCTAATACATTTTGAATACATAATATATATGTATATGATGATGTAGAAAGCAGTGTCGGTAGATATTGTGTTTTGATCACCACCCGAGCTATGTAAAGCCTGTACCTATCATATTCCTTGGCCGACCTCTACTTTTCGTTCTTCTTTTATCATTCTTAACACACTTTTTTGACAGAAAATCGTCACTTCACAATATATAGGGCATTTATTTGCATCTTACTTACGATAACTCTTTCAATTAAATTGGTAGTTAGATACCTATCTATTTGCTTACAGTAAGTAATTAGGTGCGCATTGCTGAGTGTATTATACCTAGTATACCTACCTACTTACGCAAGCTTCTGACTTAAATTCAAAAAGCAACTAGATGAGTGAGCATAGATACAAAGGTATTTAGGTGGAGAGGTATAATACCTATACCTACCTTCCTTACCTACTAAGCAATATTAGGTAAATAAGGATCTTGGAAAAGTGCTACAAGGATAATGGCAAAAGAGAAAGTAAATATATAGTTACCTACCTATAGATAGGTAGGTATGTATGTACCTATCTATCCTGAAAGCATGCTCTGCGTATTGAACGAAATTTTCAATAGATGGTATGTTCGTAGGTTAGTGGGTAGGTATGTATATATGTACCTACCTCCATAGTGTACCTATATACTTAGGTATACCTACAATTTGATGAGAACCCCAGGCGTTGTATCTGAGTACCAGCCTTCACACTAGGTGAATTAATTAGGTACCTATAGCATGAAAATTATGTAATTCTTTTATATATGTAGGTGCTTTTGTAATTATAATATTTTTTCATCAAGTAGATATAAAAGTCGTTGTTATTAATTTTGTACAAAATTATCATACGAATCAGGCTTCGTTCACTTCATATAAATATTTAGAATCAAAAATTAAATTCTAAAAAAATACATCTCATATTTCTCTACCTGCTTCGTATCTCAATTTTCTTTGTAGTATTTTTTACTGTGCAAAAAGTATGTAGATATTGCGATTCACAAAAAAGTAGGTAAAAACTTATATACCTAATTAATTAAAATGTTATATATATAATGAAGTAGGATAGAGTATATGAAATAGGTATACGGATAGATATAGTTACTAAAATTTTTCTTTTCAAAATGTAAAGGTAGGTACCTATCTACAGTAAACAGATCAATGACAGGTTTAATTATTTACATTATATGCGAATATATTATATTTTTGCCGTTAAACTTAAAACCATATGTAGGTACTTACATACACTTTACATACCAATACACAATACATTCCCTTACACCTCTTATATTCCCTTACATTCTCTTACCTAATCGTGCACAATTCACGAAGCCCCGGCTATGGAACCAATTGCCCAATGGTATAAGAGATTATGGTTTTCAAGAAGCTTCTTAAGACTCACTTCTTATCTACACCCCTACAGTTCCTTTATCCTTCTTCCCATCACATCCCATCCGTTATCATTTTCTTTTTGAAAATTTTCATTATTACTTTTTTTTAACAGATTTTTAATTATCTCAATAGAGACGAAGTTGGAATATTTATTGTAGGAGAACCGGGAAATCAAGGCACCTACAGGGCTTACGACCTGTCATCGGCTGGTTTACGTGATCACTTTATCAGCCGATGACAGGTCGTAAGCCCTGTAGGTGCCTTGATTTCCCGGTTCTCCTACAATAAATATTCCAAATTCGTCTCTATTGAGATAATTAAAAATCTGTTAAAAAATATCTTTGACTCCCGACAGGGAAAAAAATCCAATGTTTGCGCATATGCAATAATAAAAATATTCGATTCATTATTACTTTTAAATTGTATTTTTTTTTCATTAAAAAATTGTTTTTCTTAATGATAGAATTCGCCTACGGGCAGTAAGTTCGGCATTACGTAAAAATAGGTTTTAAATTGGTATTAAATGAATAACGAAGAATAAAATTGTACCCGATCAGTGGAATTTAACACGTAGGGTATTCCTGTGATTATTTATATTTCCTATAAACAGATCCATATCATTAGCATAATCATTGCTTAACCTCTGAATTCTGTTCAATGCAGAATAAATATTATCATTATTAACAAAAAACTTGAACAAAATTAGTTCAAGAATAATTTTTATGTTTTCAGTCCTTTAGAGAATGTCCTCTTGCTTTGAGCGCTACAAACATCTGGAAGCAATCTATTCCAATTTATAGGATAACAACATACTTAATTGTGAATATATTTTTTTGGCAAAAGGATTAACTTGACTAGTGTACATCATACTCCCTGGGTATTTTCTAGCTTCAATCGATTGTTCAGACCTACTAGGTACCTACCTATATATCTACTTACTACAGCCAGCCAAGAGTCTAAATATCAAAGGATCATAGAATGGTAGCAGAACAACCCCAATACTTGCCTACCTATACCTACCCTTACAAACTATCTAAACCCCAGATCTAAGGGCGGAGAGGTCGGGAATATTTCCAATCGACGAAAATATGTAATTTCAATACGAATTTATTCAAAATTTCATCAAGTTTTTTTGCTTTTTTTTTTGAAGTCAGTTTATTTTTCTCCGCAAAAAGTGCCTCGAATTTATATTTTGGATTGTGTGCTTGATTACCATATTTTTGCATGAGAAATAGATTTAGCTATAGACCTACCACCGTTAATCTAATGAGTGAAATACATTTCGTTTCTGCCTACATCGGCATTATCATTATTTATCGATACCTATACAATTTACTTGATATTTCTTTTGATGAAATTTTTTTTAAATATTTTGTTTACGTATAAAATAATAAAAGTGCTTAGGAATCGTTCCTGAATTACTCCCCGAGTTAGCGCTTCGCAACAACTATTCGGCGCTTCATTATAAAATTATATTTAATTTGTATTAGATAGGTACTTCTTTATAATTAATAGATAGGTAATCATTTCGTCAAATGTAGTCTATTTTTGTAATGGAAATAAGAAAGAATTATTATAAAAAGAAAATGACTACCTATCGATAGTGTACCTACAAAATATTGAAAGAAATGGACTAAAGAGACGAAATGGTCGACCAAGATGGAAGATATTCTAAAACATGGGATCGTATTGAAAATATTGAATAACACAAAAGCACGAAGATGGTGCATAGCGATGGATGTTTGACAAGATGTAAAAATGTGGCGTTCGGTTCTATCAGCCTTTGATTATTTTTTTGTAATAACATTATGTCGTGTTTGTCTTTATTGATTTTTCGTAGAAGTGAATACCGAATGCCATTGAACATTTGAGATTAGAAATACTAGGAGATACATTCAACATATACCTACCAAGTTTTTATGTGAACGGTTCGCATTTACAACGAATTGAATAGGTGCGTTTATTTTTAATCTCATGGTATATCGAATTCACACACAAATAAAATAGATATCTAAATATTATCACGCCATCAAATTACAGATATATGTTTTTATTCAGAGAAATAACAGAGTCGTTGTGCTTATGACAAATAATCCGACATTGAATTTAAATATCCAAAAAATAATATTCATAAAGGATATGGTTATGTTTATTTCTATCATTGATCGGAGATTTCAATGGGAATGTAATTTAAAATATAATATTATTACCTATATTTTAAATTACATTCCCATAAGTGTTGGCAAGAATAACCCCAAATAATAATAATATCTACTAATTAGTTTATCTTCAAAATAAATACATACCTACACATCTATGACTGGAAAATGAAAATAAAAAATATATACTTATATATAATATAATAAATAGATTTATGGTTTATTTATGATTTATACCTCTTTACCTATGTATCAATTTTGATGTAAATTATAATGTACTAAAATTAGGAAAAAATCATATTTAATTTAGAATTATAATGTATATAATGTAAAAGGCGAATTATGCAAACGAAATTAAAATGGAGGTTATTATAAAAATATAGATATTTTATTTTGTAAACAAAGTCTTTATTTACAAGTAATTCAATAATATAAAGATCACTATTTGAAGACCAATTTATAGTTTTACGGAAATAATTACACCCATAAAAATTCTAATGGTAGATTTAGGTATAGGAAAATGAAATGGAAGGATATTAGGAATTGGATGAGATATTTGAAATAAGCTTTATTATTATAATCATTACTCATTATTCAAATATATAGAACCTTCAAAATTTGCATTGATAAGGGAACTCAATTGCCTTATGCGAACTGCTTGAAACTTCTACTAAATAATGCAATCAGCTTGATAACTATTTACAGATCTCCATCTCAGGCAAATATAGATACTTTTCTGCAGGCTCTGGATAATTTGCTTTCTTCGGAATCAATGCATCAGAATTTAGTTTTGTGTGGGGATATTAATATAAATATCCTAGATACAGATAGTACAAGAACACAACAATATTTGTCGCTTTTGACATTCTATGGATTAAAATCTGTAATTAATTCACCTACTAGAATTTCACAAACAAATACAAGCTGCATCGATCATATAATGATTAAATCCAAACTCAATCATCAAGGAGCTGTTTACAGGACTAATATTACAGATCACTTTGCCACAGTGTTAAAATATACCAATCTCACTCTAAAAAGAATTCACAAGAAGGAAGATATATACAAAATAATTGTCGATAGTGAAGAGTTGAAAATAAAGTTAAATAGAGAATCTTGGCACTCCGTTTTAAATTCAAATAATGTGAATGAAGCTACTGTTAACTTCATAAAGTGCTTTAAAACTCATATTGATAATTGCTCATCAACGAGAATAACACATATTAATACCAAACACTTAAAACCATGGATTACTTCTGGAATCATCAAATGTCTCAAAAATCGTGATAAACTACATATTAAACAACGAAGGGATCCAAATAATAGAGAACTACTAGCCTACTACAAGCGATATAGAAATTGGTGCACCAAATTAATTAAAATAATAAAGCAATCATACTATAAAGAGAGGCTTAATAAGGCTGATGGTGATACAAAACAACAATGGAAAATTATAAAAGAAGCTGTAAATTTGCAACAAGATACTCCTTCCCTAAAGAAACTTAAAATAAATGATAATATTGTGCTAATGAAAGATAACCCTAACTTATTAACAAATCATGCCAATAACTTTTTTAGTGAAGTAGGTCAAAAATTTGCCAATAATTTGTGTAAATTAAACAAAACTACTGAAGAAGTCCTGGTGAACAACTTCCAACCAGCTTACAGTGATCATTGTTCAAACTTTTATTTTAAACCGACAAATGATGCTGAAGTATCAAAAGTAATAGGTGATCTTAAATCAGGCTTCTCTAGTGGTAGTGACGGCATCAGTTCTATGATTTATAAACAGCATTGCTCAAATTTATCTAAACCTATATCACACCTTGTAAACCTTAGCTTTAAGACTGGTATATTCCCTGATCATTGCAAGAGTGCCAAAGTGATTCCCCTTTTCAAGGGAGGTGATAGTTTAAATATAAATAATTACAGGCCTATATCTCTACTTAATACCTTATCTAAAATAATTGAGAAACTAGCTAAAGTCAGGTTAATATATTACGTTGAATCTAATAAAATTCTTTCAGCTAACCAATTTGGTTTTAGAGAGAACATGGGGACAAGTGATGCTATTCTAAAGTTGATTTCTATGGTAGTAAATGCGCTAGATGCGGGTGACAAGGCTATAGCTTTGTTTTTGGATTTATCGAAAGCATTCGATACTGTTTCTCATGGTATCCTTCTCAAAAAACTTAAAGCACTCGGCATTAACGATAAGACTTTGAATTGGTTTAAAACATACCTTTGTGGTAGAACACAATACGTGGAAATTGATGACTATAAAAGTTCGAATAATCAAATTTCATATGGTGTTCCACAAGGCAGTGTTATTGGCCCAATTTTATTCTTAATATACATAAATGATCTGTGTAACTTAAATATTTCTGGCACTATTGTTACTTTTGCGGATGATACCGTGTTAATATTTACTGGCAATTCTTGGGAGGCAACATATTCAAAATGTAATCTTGGATTAAATGTTGTAAAAAATTGGCTTGATCACAATATTTTGACCTTAAATTCAAGCAAAACTAAATATATTACTTTTAGTATTTCTTCCAAAAGCCAACCTTCAATTCAAAAACCTGTAATAATACATAATTGTTCTCATACTTGCACTTGTGAATCCTTAGAAAGAGTGGACAGTATCAGGTATCTTGGTGTAAAAGTTGACAAATTTTTGAAATGGAATGAACACATACTTCTTATATCTAATAAAATTAGAAGATTAACATATATACTCAAAGATCTTCGATATATTTTGGATAAAGATAAACTGAAAACTGTATATTTCTCTTTTGTTCAGTCTTTGCTGTCATATGGCATAGTATGCTGGGGGGGTTGTTACAGAACAAATTTAGAACCACTAAATATAGCACAAAAATTGATCCTGAAGGTCATGTATAGAAAAAAATTTGTATATCCATCTGAACTATTATATAATGAGTGTAAAGTTATGAATGCTAGGGAGCTTTACATTTTGAAAGCACTGTGTAAATTTTACAGCTGCATTGATTTGGCACAGAGAACTCAGCAGGTGCGTTTCACTAGACTGGGAGCTTCTCTAAATTATCAGCCGATAATTGTTAAATCAACATTTGGACAGAGAAATTATTTTTATCATGCACCATTACTGTTTAACTTCCTTCCAAATAATATAAAAGCATTGAAAACGCTTGCTTTGTTCAAGAGCAATGTCAAGCAGCACATTTTAATTAAAACCTCTCCCATCAATTCATTTTTATTTTAATATTTTTATTTTTTTGGTAGCCTTTGAAGTATATGGTCACCCTATACATGTCATGTTCTTTTGTGTTAGTTGTCTGTGTGTTGGGTGCATAGATATTATTGTTACAGTTATCTTCCTTGTGCCCAACTGCAGACAACATTGTAACATAGTATTTGTTAAAAAAATATTTTTTTTGACTTAGTGTTTGTTAATGTTTTTGTTTGTTTTGTTATTCAATATTCAAAAATTATAATATTGTTCTTATTTCACTCGTTGTTGTAAAGTCGCTCATCTCGATACAGGTTCAACCCTAGTGAGATGATTGACTGTAATGTTTTTTATGTTCCATTATAATTGTTGACAAAAATAAATAAATAAATAAATAAAAAATTGGTGAAAGTTACGCAAGCACATAAAGTGATCACGTAAACCAGCCAATGACAGGTTGTAAGCTCTGTAGGTGCCTTGAGTTCTTGGTTCTTCTATAATATTCCAACTTCGTCTCTATTGAGATGTTGAAAAGTTTGTCGAAATAAATGTTAATTTAGTATTAGCTACAACCAACTCGTTTCATTATTAGGATCAGTTGCCTTCCTAACAAAAATTACACTATTTTCTAAAAAAAATATAAACTATTTCAAAATAGGAAAGCTGGAGTGAGTTTACGCAACCAATTTTAATATTATTATACTACGAAGCAGTTCTGCGCTGCCAATTTATTGGCTGGCAAGCATTTTCCACTCGAGGTCCAAGTTTCACAAACACGTCAAGGGTTGCCTATAACATCCACCTACCAATGTAGGCACCTATATTCACCTAGACTGGGGGGACGGTATGGGGCTCGCTGCCTTGCCTACATCACCCATCAACCTCCCACTGCTAACTCGACACGAAGTGACAAAATACAACCGTGGAGACTTTAGCAGCTGCGATATATAGGGTAGGTATTTACCAACCAACATCTCCGTAGAAAGTGAGAGGGTTGAAAAATAAGGGAAAATGTACCTTACGTATGAAGAGATACAAGCATACTCAAGCTAAAAGTTCTCTTCCAGAGATTAGAATAATGTTTCCTACAAAGTAATTTTCATTATAATGGTAGGTACATTACTAATTAAAAATGGATTATACCATATTTTGAAATAGATGGAGATATTACAAGGAGTACTGCATAGTTTAGGGAAAGTACGAGGGTGTAGGTATAGGTATATAATTGTTATTACAAGTACATATTCATTATTTTTTTTAGGATAACTACATGGGCGACCGCAGGGGGGGCATATGCCCCCCTGGATTGATTGAAAATAGTCAAATAACGTTCGGCCCCAGCGCCTCATTGCTCGGGCTTATCATTCTTTCCCTGCCGTCTGCATTAAAACATTAGGTACTAAAAATATTTTGCCCCCCCCCCTAAAAAATTTTCTGCGGGCGCCCATGGATAACTATGTTAACTATTGGGCTTAATTTTTTTTTTAAAGTAAATTTTTGTAACTAGTAGTGTATTATGTTTAGCTATAAATGTAGCTACAGTTTAACTGTGTGCCCAAAACAGTTTTTTTTTAAATGAACCAAATGTTTAGTAAATACCTAATCTCGGTAATTTTGTTACTACCAATTAATAAAAAAATCATTGAAAATTCAGTAAAAAAATACGGAATCATGAATGTACCACAAAGTTATTTCTGAAAGTTTAATTCCAGAATTCCGTTGAAAAGAACCAATAATCTCGATTTTTCATAAAGGAATTCAGGGGGGCAAGTCTGGTTCGACCGGCGAAATCAAAACCCTAGTGATTACCCATATCATGGATAAAATAATCGAATAGAGTTCTATGACATCTAAAGATATTGTAGAACTCCATATAACTAATACCTAATTATATCCATGATATGGGTAATCACGAGGGTTTTGATTTCGCCGATTGAACCAGACTTGCCCCCCTGGTCAAAATTATTTTAATTTGTTTATTTTTATTTAATTATCGCTACAGGCACCTATAAGGTAATTTAATTACACAAAAAAATATATAAATTTCTTTCATATTTTAATGTTTTTTTTAAGTAAATAGATAATATGTCCTTATTAAACAAGTAGGTAGGTACATAATATACATCTTCCTACATTCCCTAAACTAAACATAAATGCTTGTGTTAATGGTTGTGTTAACGAAAGTTTGGGTATTAAATTAATAATTACTGTAATTGTTTTAATAATTATTATAACAATTGCAATCCTCGAGTTTACCTTGTGTAGGTATAACTTTGTTAATAACGATTTAATGTTTAATTTGTATGCAATACGATTCAGTAAAATTTTATCAGTTGCTTAAACCATCCAGGATAGGTACCTACCTATACAAAATGTCTGAGCAGAGATTAGGTAAAGGTAGGTAGGTGCTTAAGAGAGACCATGGCAATACCATTTGAAGTACCGCAGTTGGATTTAAAGATGTTCACTTAAGACTTAAAGACACATAAAAATTACAAGTAACTGCTTCAATCGACATTAATTCTTATGCCTTACAACGGCATAAAATTCACCACCAATGAATACCACTGGCTATACCAAAATCAGTGTCGGTTTTGGAGATATTAGGTATTTAAATTTATTTTTTTGTAAGTATTTCCGCATAAAAAAAGTATGCACTTTAGTAAGATTTGTACATAAATACATACCATCACAATAATATAATCAATAACCAAACACAATTCCCTAATAACCCTATATTAAATATTTTCCCAATACAAAAAACTTCATTGCTTCCCCCACCCTATAAAATAATTTAACTCAGCCTACACTCCACCCATTATGTTTACTTTAAGACCCTTGTAGATATATCCAGGGATACGGATGTACGCAAAATGCACACTAAATTACCTTGTAATGTATGAATCACGAAAAAATATTGTATATCACCTGATATGTGATTTATGTACAACATTTTATCGCGCTAAACTGGTAAAATTAAGATATT
The DNA here is from genome assembly GCA_963576475.1 of Molanna angustata. Taxonomy (NCBI): domain Eukaryota; kingdom Metazoa; phylum Arthropoda; class Insecta; order Trichoptera; family Molannidae; genus Molanna; species Molanna angustata. The sequence continues at coordinate 34,964,859 of OY754976.1, forward strand.
TTTTTTAAAATAGCAAGGATAGTCATTGAAATGTTATCATAATAAAAAACTCTTCCGGTAGATTTTCATATTCTCTTTCGATTGAAGTAAAAACTTGCTTCATAGGCTTAGTAGTTTTTTAGTTTCTTACAGCAAAAAACTAAAAAAAAGGTTTTACTAAAACCAATTCTACAAAAAAAGTATTAATTAAATTCGAAATTCAAAGAACTCATGCAATAGAATAAAGATATACATACAAACATTTCCTTATTTCAAAGACGTATCTTTTTAGGGTATATTAGGTAAATTATTTTCAAAATATACCTACTATATAGCCTACTATAGCCTCTTAAGTCTATATATTGTACCTATTTATATTTTAGTATG